>CM026290.1:3154132-3503766 GCA_014851415.1 Cnaphalocrocis medinalis | reverse complement strand
AGACCTGTATTAGTATAGGATAGTCTTTATTTTTAAATTCTGTGTTATTATTCGATACATACTCTTAATTTATGTGATGTGTTTACCAAATAAATAAAAAAAATAAAGTTTGTTAAGTATACAATTCTATTAATTATCTTTTTGACCATATTTACACAGGGTGAGACAGGTTATACAGTAGACAAAAGAGTATAACCAGCCCCTGTGCATGGCGTTTGTGGACTATGAAAAAGCTTTTGACTCCGTCGAGACCTGGTCTGTTCTCGAGGCCTTGCAGAGGTGCCAAGTCGATTGGCGATACATCGAGGTGTTGAAGTGTCTGTATGACGTCGCTAATTATGTATGTAGTAATCCAGAATGGCCAAACCGAGCCTGTCCTGCTGCAACGTGGTGTGAGACAAGGAGGTGTTTATATCTCCGAACTCTTTCTCCGCTGCGCTGCAGAACATGTTCACAACGCTCAACTGGAAAGAGCGCGGAATCAATATAAATGGCGAGTACATGTCACACCTACGATTGGCAGACGACATCGTCATCTTGGCGGAAAGCTTACAGGACCTACAGGAGATGGAGAGATGAATCTTCCAAACACATCGGTCTTCGGATGAACTTGGATAAAACCAAGGTCATGTTCAACTAGCTCGTTGATCTGGGACCGGTCGCTGTTAATGGAGTACCTCTCGAAGTTGTCCAGGAATATGTCTATCTAGGACAAACGCTCCAATTAGGCAGAAACAACCTTCGAGAGAGAAGGCAATAGAAGAATTCAGCTAGGCTGGGCAGCATTTGGTAGGCTTCGTCGTCTTCTCGTCACCCATTCCTCAAAGTCTTAAGTCGAAGGTCTTCGACCAGTGCGTCCTTCCGGTCATGACTTACGGTGCCGAGACGTGGACACTCACGGCTGGACTAATCCACCAGTTCAAAGTCGCTCAAAGAGCTATGGAAAGGGCTATGCTCGGAGTATCTCTGAAGGATCGCATCAGAAATGATGTAATCCGACAGAGAACCAGAGTCACCGAATTAGCAAACTGGTCTGGACTGGCAGTGGGCTGGTCACATTAGCCACAGAACTGACAACCGTTGGAGCCATAAAGTCCTTGAGTGGAGACCGCGACTCGGTAAACGTAGTGTTGGACGCCCTGCTACAAGATTCGAAGGTTGGCTGGAGTGAGCTGGATGAGAGTGGCCGAAAATCTATCCAGCAGTGGACGAGCGTGAGTTGCTGATGAAGTATACAATTCTATTTATTATTTTTTAAAGTCTCAATATTTTTTTGCATAATGTCAAAACGTTTATTGCCAGTAAGTATATTTTTCAAGTTCATGCGAAATAAACTTGCAAAACCTTAAATTAGATATTCTTATGTTCTCGTTATTATCTTCTACACAACAGGTTACATTCTTAATGACCGAAGAAATGTTGACGAATGACGCAGTTGAAAAGCTATGCTTTCTCCACGAAAACCATAATTTATTAGAATTGTAAAATATATTTATTTAATACGCACCATGTTTTGATATAAAAATTTCGTATATATTTAGTTTAATAAAGCTTGACCAAAAATAAAAACACTTGATTAGTCCAATTTTAATTTGTATTATTAGGTATTTTAAAAATACAAAAACACCGGTCTATCACCGGAGAATAACCGGAGATCGCTCAATCACCGGTGAATTCAATCGGTTGTCAAAATCTCGCTCCGGTGCAAACCCCTAATTCCATGTATGGTAGGTAGGTATTGTCTGTATCAAAGGTATTGTAGTGTACAAATTAATACATGTAGGTATCCGTTTTTTACTGCGCATACAAAACAACAAATGCTGCTAAAGTTAAACGTCAATATTCGCCAACAATAATTTACTTATTCTTGCCATATTTACTTACATTCCGAAACGTAAAACAATGGCAGTGTATTTTACTTCTACAAAGTTTGTGAAAGCTTAGTGACTAGTGATGGGAACGGTATATTTATGGTATCGATGGACCTTAATAGAAGCAATGAAAAATTTTAGGATACAAAGCATTTGCACAAACCATATCCATTACTTAAACTTTTTCTAGTAAGAAAGGTCTAAGTCGCCGGTAACCCATCGGTTGCCTTAGACTTAGACCTTTATTAAGGTAATAGATGTATTATCTCTCTGGTCTATGTACTACCTAATCAACATTTGTTTTCATTTTCTTTTATCTTTATTATATCTATTATTTGTTTTCTTTACTGTGCTTACTAACAATTTCCTCTATCTTGTTGTTATATCTGTAACTTGTTTTTACTTTCCATTAGTTTGATGTCAGAAGTGTTTGTCATGTCCAACATGTTTAACAATTTATTACTTCTAATGACTTAGGGCCGAATTCTTGTTCCGTAGTTGCCTTTTGGTTAAATTGACTATAAGTAGTTAACTTTGTCAATTCGTGAGAACCAATAGTCAAAGTGATATGTGTGTGTCTATTACTTGTAATATGACTGTGGTTAAGCTATTAATTCTTCAAGAAACATTTTTATCAATATTGAACATTGGCAACTTTTTAACCATTACTTCAGTTTAACTACGGATCAAAACAACCGGCCCCTTAACCAAACAATCCCCTCTTAAACAAGATGAGCCTCCATAATTCGAATTTACACGCAGCCTGTGCCATTACCGAGTCCCTTATGGAGCCATGTTCGGAGTGAGGCGTCTGATCCAAAAGCCTGACGGAGCGCGGGCTATCGCAGCAATAACAGTGTACTGTCGGTTCGTTTCTTCCTCGCAATTGTAGTGTGGTACAAGGTATAAGACATATGAAATTATCTCTCGTTTTCATTCGACGACCCGGTTGGTTCAGTGGTAGTGAATGTCTGGGCCAAGGGTTGCGGGTTCGATCCCCGCACAGTACAAACATTTTTGTGTATGAACATGTCTGTTTGTATTGGTCTGGGTGTTTTCTATATATTATAAGTATGTATTTACAAAAGAAAAGTATTATATGTATATATATTTTGTAATCCCACTGTTGGTTCTGATATCTGTAACACAGGTGCTTGAGCTACCTATCTCAGAGTCAGATCAATGTATGTGATGTAGTGAAATATTATTATTATTATATTATTATTCATTCTCGACTGGCCGGATGGCGCATTTCGTAGTGACCCTGCCTCATAAGCCAAAGGTCGGGGGTTCGATCCCCACCCTAGACAAACATTCGTGTGATGAATACTTGTGTTTGTTCACTCAGTCTATAGTTGGTAGCAAAGTGAGGAGTACTAAGAATTGTAGGTCTTCTTAGAGTCCTCCAGCTAGGGGTTCGAAGATTTATTAAAGACTAGTGGCCCGCCCTCACTTCGCTTCGAGACCGTAATTCAGAAATGAACCAACAGATGGCGCTGTGTCCAATTACATCGCGCAAGCGTTTCGTGTTTTCGGTTTACCTATAAGCCTTGTCGTTGTCTATTGAAGTTATCTCTTTATAAATAGTATAGATAGGAGGTGTGGCTCGGTCATTTGTATGGGTAGCAGAAAATTTTTTTGTTCAAAATGGTTGGTAGAAGACATAGTTAAAGCGGTGTAAATGTCTACAGATACAGCCTGTATTTGTAACTGATTTGGATTCCGATAAAGTCAAATGAAAAATATATATTATGCTCGTCGCTTATGACTCGCGCGCAGAATAGATTCCCTCACAGGCTTATAAAAGTGGCAATGGTTGTGCTTCAACTGCGGTTATTGTTACTATGAGTCCCCTCCCCCTTCCTCCCCTTTTCATGCTCGGCACAATTGCTACTGGCGACCATTTAACTGGCAATTTTACTGAACAACTACTCCTATTTTGTAGAATACATACTAGAAAAATTGTATTAGATTTTTACCAGTCTATAGCAAAGATTTGTCTATAGTGCGATGGGTCAGTCGATAAAAACGCGCATTCAATACGGGCGGGCGGTCGTAGGTTCGAATCCACATGCACCTCTGGATTTTGAAATCTATGTGCGTATTTTTACCACTCGCTCGGTGGTGAGGGAAAACATCGTCAGATGGCAGTCGCTTCATTGTAATTACCAGATTCACTAAATCCTGAATCACAGAAAACCGGCGTGAAGCAGCGCCTGTGCTGTGTTTCGCCGCGTGAGTGAGGGTAACGGAGGCCCAATTGGGGGAAAGGGGATTACACTTATGACTCTACTGGTGTGGCAGGTGTTTATGGGTGGCGGTAATTGCTTACCATCAGGTGATCCGTCTACTCGTCTGCCACCTATCACATAAAAAAATCATGATCTACACGTATCACGGGCTGTGACGCAACTAGGAAATATTGATATCAGCTTATGAACATTTTAACGCTCATCATTTAATGATTTATATTAACATTTATCTCTAAGTGTCTGACACCGGTAAACTAAGCCGACAAGCGGTAGAACTTCAATAGTTCAATCTGTCTGTATAACTACTTGTTTTACTGAACTAGTTGAGCGAACAAGTTAAACCCGAACTATGTAGTCCTAACGACCAGAAGTGTAACTACAATTCAGAGTTTGTAACTTATTGGTATAACGAGGTAGCAAGACACCGACAGTATTTTGACCGTGTATAGGTGTATAGAAGCATACTTTGGACGCTCGCAACAAACTATGTATCCACACTAATGTTACATTATGCTGAGCAACGTTTTTTAGGTGTTACCGAGCAACATCCGTCTTGTTACCAAATGGACCTTGTTATGCAGAAAGCTGCAATGTGGGCATAAGTTAGAACGGATATATTATTACGACGGGTCCCAAAAACAAAATCGTATCAGCTAAGTAAAAACATAGAAGAGACGATTTTGGTCTTGGGTCTTGTTATTTAAACTTAGTCGATTTTTCCCCGTTGTTTATCTTTATCAAAAAAGTGAAGATGCAAAGGTTTGACAGGCCAAAGTATTGACAGACATTACACACAATGAAAGAAACACAAGGGTATAATGCGTCAAGAAAATCTTCACATCGGAACTAACTGAGTCCCGTTCTTATGTTTTGTTTAAAACAAATGTGTTACGTATTCCATGGTAGGTAGGTATTGTCTATATCAAAGGTATTGTAGTGTACAAAATAATAAATGTAGGTATCCGTTTTTTATTGCGCATACAAAACAACAAATGCTACTAAAGTTAAACGTCAATATTCGCCAACAATAATTTACTTATACTTATTCTTGCCATATTTACTTACATTCCGAAACGTAAAACAATGGCAGTGTATTTTACTTCTACAAAGTTTGTGAAAGCTTAGTGAGTAGTGATGGGAACGGTATATTGATGGTATCGATGGACCGTAATAGAAGCAATGAAAAATTTTAGGATACAAAGCATTTGCACAAACCATATCCATTACTTAAACTTTTTTCTAGTAAGAAAGGCCTAAGTCGCCGGCAACCCGTCGGTTGCCTTCGACTTAGACCTTTAAGTAGGTAATAGATGTATTATATCTCTGGTCTCGGATATGTTTTTCTGCGGCGTTACTTACTTCACATCAGATGACCCGCTTGCTCGATGTAACATAAAAAATAATCTATAAGTTTATTTGAAACTTCCAAATTGTATTGACTGGTTTGCCTTTTAATGGAGCAAGTTGGCCTATTTGCGGAAGTCTCTTCTACTCAGTATCACTGTTTTTCGAACCATGTAGACGTATCATCCCCCTGGTCAGTGAGCACAAGCGGATTAATTTTATACCTCAACCTCCTTAATTCGCCGCTGTTGGCAAGAGCCTATTCAACCCATGACCTGTACGTACGTACGTATCCAGGCTTTCAACTGAGTTGCCTTCACCTAAGAGGAGTTGTATGGCTTCTGTCTCAACTCTCATCATGTATAACTGTGTAGTACATCGATACTTCGAATCAACCAGTTACAACCCTATGAACAACTTTGTGTAATCCCAACGAATCCGGATTCCGGACGAATCTAGACGGCTGTTTTAATATAGTACCGGAAAGTTGTAACAATAATTTAATTGGGACAGTGAGATAAACACAGACAGAGTTTTGGAAACTCCACACGTGAATGTTACTGTACGTTTCAATTTAAATTTAACTTTAGTAAAATACGCATTATGACTTACAGTACGTCAACATTAATTTAACTGCCGCACTCAAAGAAGTTTATTAACACTTAATTGCCCATCATACAATTTCTTCATTCAATAACTTGTGACGCCACTGGTGTCACAGGTGTCCATGGGCGGCGGTAATCGCTTACCATCACTTACGTCCGCTCGTCTGCCACCTGTATCATATAAAAAAATATGATTTAGTAGTTGGTGATCTTGTATCCTCGCACCTCGGAAAGCATGTTAAGCCGTTTGTCCTGCCCCAATCTCTCTTCGGTCATGTCACTGGTGTCCCATCGAATTAAGAGGGAAAGGGAAGGTAAGGGGAGAGTGCACCTGTATTTGCGCACACACTTGAACACTATAATAGATCCTGTGTACGTGGCTGATCGTTAAGATTGGCCGCCGTATCCAAATATCGCTTCGAGTATTTATTTTTTTATAATCATCGCTCATCTCAGCATGTTGCAGTCCACTGCTGGACATAGGCCTCTCCAAATGTTTTCGCATCCTCAGCATCCTCCTGACGGCGTCGTTATTACTATATTAAGTTTTTACTAATCATCATTAACCTCAAATGAAGTTTCTGTGTGCGGCATTAAACTATTAGCTTTGTCTACAAGTACCTATGTGTTCTCGCAATGGTTTGAAGATAGGAAATAATTTTAATAAAGAGTGAATACATACTTAAACTACCTTGTTTTTATTAATCTGAAGCTTTTTAATGTAGTATGAAAACTAGACTACTAAAAAACTTTAATACCACAAACAACTGGACTTTCACAAAATTAATAAAATGATAAGTAGTAAGTATTTACAGTTCAAAAGCTTTCTGAGATGGTTTTCATTGCTCCATATTGAAAACAACTTTTAAAAAATTAAAGTAGGTACAGTAGTTATTTTTACTAAGGAAAGCTGTATAAAAATCGTTTTTATTTATTCAAGCAGTGTTTCCGACGACGATAGACAAAGTGTTGAAGTAGAAAGATATAAAGCAGAAAGTAAGATAAAAGATTGGAAAGACAAAAAAGATAGTGCAAGGATGCCGGTGGCGATTTTACTGTAGAAGAAAGAAAGAAATTGTAAATAAAATGTTGCTACCACTTGATTTAGATTTTGCTTATGGCTCTGGATACAAGAAGGAAAATTGTGTTGAGTGAGTTTTGAGTTATCAAAACTTACTAGGTATAGTCTACGGCACGAAACAGGAGTTATGACCTTCTGAAAGTCATATTTTTTACAAGTGCGCAAAATAACGGTCATCGCTATACTTTCGTGCCGCCAGCTGTACTCACCTAGGAAATGTGCTCACATCGAATCCAAGAAAGCTAACTCATGAGTGGCAAATGTAATTTTATTTGAGTATTTAATTTAATTACACAGCCTTTAAATCGAATTATGTAATTGAACACATAGTAACTAGAATAGACTGTCAAAATATCAAAATAAAACTAATAAAGAAAAACAAAAAATACACAAAAGATGAAGAAGAATAAAATAAAATTAATGAATGAATATAGCCCGTTACACATCTTCTATACTATTTATAAAGAGATAACTTCTATAGACAACGACAAGTCTTATAGGTAAACCGAAAACACAAAACGCTTGCGCGACGTAATTTAGCACAACGCTCTATTAGTTCATTTCTGAATTACGGTCCCGAAGCGAAGTGAGGGCGGGCCACTAGTTTTGATATATATTTTTTGTATTTTTTTTATGAGATAGGTGGCAGATAGACGGATCATCTGATGGTAAGCCGCCGCCCATCGTTGCAGCACCAGTAGAGTCACAAGTGCACTTCCAACCTTTAGTCCCCTTTACGAGAAACTGAGCGCAGGCGCTGCTTCACCGGTTGATGTTGTTGTAAACTTACTAATTACTTATAACAAAATTAGCAAAGGATATTAGCATAGAGAATCTTCCCTATGAAAATCGGAAATTTCCTATTAACGGGTAACGAAACAGCGTACTCTGAAAGCATATTGAATTCGAGAAGATATACATACATATTATTATGTACCTACATTAAGCTGATTGTCCTCGAATTATGTGTAGTAATTACGGCTTGGCAATTGTCTTGTTAAGTGGTTTAAGTTAAGTGCCATAATTGTCTTGTTAAGTGGTAATTTGGGAAGATGATATAATTTTCGCTCAGCTGTTTCCAAAATGAGCTGATTATAATTCATAGAATCATTGACAAAGAGAATATTACCTAAAAAAGTAAACTTGTCTCTTACAAGTAGCTGGCTACAACACTTGCGCGATGTAATCGAGACCCAGCGCCATCTACTCCGTGAGGGCGGACCACTAGTCGTAGAATTCAATTCTAATTAAAATCATTTTATTAGTGCTGTTTTAACTTTTTTGTATTTATTTGTATTCTGCATAACCATTGCCAACTCTTCTAGCTATATAAAATCAGAAACAATGTTTCGAAATCGGCTGGAAACTATAGACACTAATGCCAATAAAGAATAAGAAAAATAAGAAGAAAGACACGTAAACATTTCGATTTTGAAGCAAAGAAAAACTAGAAACCGTTAGTATACTTAAGTTATGCGTAAGTACACTAGCACCTAATAAGATTCTGGCAAGAACTGTTTTTTACGCATAAGATATTATAGAATAACTCTCAGTTCTAATATCAGTATTTCAGCCTTTTCTGTACGAGAGTAAAAAGCTCACGTCTTTACCATAAAGCAGGGAAAACTACGGTTTTCCATTTGTTGTGAAATTGCCTTGTTCATATTTTTATCTGAGAGTAGTCATAATTGTATATAAGCGACCCTGACGTACCGATGCGATAAAAGTAAACACAATAAATATAAAGAACAATTTAATGACTGCCGGTTCAAGATGGCCGCCGCCACTAATGAATTACATAGGCTATTTTTACTCAACATAAGTATCATATAAGAGGATTTGCGTAACAAAATACATAAAACATGAAAAAAATCAAATCAAAGATGGCCGCCACAAAAAGTGCGTAGGTATTCGAGTATTTTTGAAAGATTAAATTGTTGTAAATTGTTAACTTTGGTGTGGTTTTTATAAATTTTGGGTGTAAATAATTCCGTTTTTTGTTTTTACTACGGCTAAACCAAAACGGAAGGGTTATTAATGTCACTCTTTGGATCACTATTCGGGAGGTCAATTATAATAATAATAATAAAGTAAAGTTCAGTTGCTTGGATAAACGCCCGTAACTGAACTTCGAAACCGGCATTAATGCTGAGAAAATTTACAACTATAATAATAATAATATTTTAATAATTAATTCTCGGTTTCAATAGGAGAACACAGATTACAGTCGACATACCTTATCTTATTCTCCTATTGGTATATGCGTTCCATGAAGTCGACTCGACATAGAAGGCGAAAACCGATAATTGGCCTTCTATTTGGACGGGTATTATGAATTCTGTAGCGCTACTATGAGTTGACATCTAAAACTGACATAACGTAAACTATTGCTCTGTCTCGTTCAAATGCATCACAATGAAAGAGAAAAAGCAATAGTTTTCGATAGCGAGAATAATATTTCAAACTCATGGTAGTGCTACTGAACACTTCTTTTTCAGATTTTCGCAATGAAAATCTAACATTTTACAACGTCCTGTAAAAAATAATTCTGTTGGACAAAAGCTAGTGAAATTCCCCAACAAAGTGGAGCAATCGCATCCTTTATTGCAGGGAGCACAATTTTGTTAAAATTTTAGTAATTTGCTTTCGCTCTATAAAAACTTTCTGTATGAACTTAAATTGAACGAACAATATTAATTTCATTTCATTTCAAAAATATAAAGATTTTTTGGTTGTAAAGGCACCTTTTTCCAGATGAAGATTTTTTTCGGGCAAACGATTAAAATGCATTGTTTAAACTAACCAAAGAAACAAAGTGCCGGGACGCACAATTGTCCCGTTTTGCGAACAAATTGTCTTATGTAAGACGCATATACCAAATAGAACAAGTTTCAGAATTCGTATCTCGCAAGTTATATAATATATTATTACTAGCGGCCGCCCGCGACTTCGTCCGCGTGGAAAAGTAACTTTTTACCCCCCTTTCAACCCCTTACAACCCCCTTTTTGCAATAAAAAGTAGCCTATGTCCTTTCTCAGGGTCTAGATTATCTGTATACCAAATTTCATTTAAATCCGTTGAGTAGTTTTGGCGTGAAAGAGTAGCAGACAGATAGACAGACAGACAGAGTTACTTTCGCATTTATAATATTAGTATGGATAATAATGTTTTACATTATTATTTGACCTTCCTGTTTCTGTTCTTTTTGTTTTATTTATTAGGAAGATCAGGATTTTATTATATACGTTAATAGCAGTAATTACAGAAAAAAAAACAGGTAAGTATAGTCCACACAGATGATTTTTTTTTGTTCTTTTTATATTCCATTTTTGCTTACCTACTGGTGTACTATTTATGGTTTTGTATCCAATAGATGGTATCTTATCATATCTTATACTCGAATGAATATATTATAAAAATGAAACGAGGTTACTCCTCGGCGTTTCCAGTTGAGCTGAGTTGTCTACCTGATCGGTTTCGGGCTCACCAAAGATGAAAGAGAAAGATACGGTTGGCTTACTCGCCCAGTGAACCCCTCATCTCTCCATCTGTTGATATTTTAAGATCAGCTTTGAGCATTACGAGGTACCTCACTAAAATAATTCACTGTAGAATATATCAACTTATAAACGGGACCAGTAGCTCTACGTTGAGTTTACAGTGACCGAACTCGCTAGCGTCGCGTAAAACAAATCTATGAAAAAATGTAAAGCGCCTCTAGCGGTCACTTGAGAAACTAAAATCGGTAGTATAAGTTGTCAAGTAGATGCTTCGCTAGCGAGTAACATTTTCAAGCTCTACAGTAGAATCGAAAACACGACGTTGCTCGACGTGATCAGTTTTGAATCAGTTCTTTATCGCCAGCTACTCATTCAGTAGATTTCAAAATGAACGTCTTAGGACCCAAAAGCCTCATACGAGGCAAAAACAATTGTTTTTTTATTGTGTCTGCTGTCTGGGCCTTACGACGTAATGGACTCAATCAAGTGACCAACAAGTATTCAATTGGATGAAGTAAATCTTTAACTCCCGATGCAAAAACGGCGGGGTGTTATGTCTGTCTGTCACTATAATCTTTAATTTAGAAGATTAGCCATAGCGGAAATCCATAGGGTTTGACACCCACGAGATAGACTCTGCCTTTGTGGAAGTCAAAGAATTTTACAACTGTATGTTTTTAAACTTTCGCGTTGCATTATACAAGTACTTCATATAAAGGGACAGTTTATTTAGTGGCAATGCAAATATCGAAAATGAGCAGGTATCCGAAGATGCAAAAGCCGGACGTAGCAAACGTCGCCGTGCGCCTCCAGTCCGCTTGTGACCACTGCTGTTGTAACGCAGTCGAAACGTCAAGCAGTAAGTGAATGTACTTTTTAAATCTCGTCGCGTTTAGTCCCGTATACATATAATAATAAATGTATTTATTATCTATTTACTAATGGCATACTTACACGTGCTCATCCTTGGCGCTGGGCACGAAGTACTTGCACTCGCGTTTTTGGAACGAGCTCTCTATCCAGCTCCGAGTGGTTTTCTGGAACAAAACAAACAAATATTCATAAATATAATGTTTCTTTTACCGTGAAGTGGCCACACACTCCCATTAACAAGATGGGCTGAAGATATATCCAGAGTGGTAGGCAACATGTGGATGAGGCTGGAACAGGATCGTTGTAAATGGCGAGCACAGAAGGCCTATAGCCTGCAGTGAGATCAAGATACAGGCTGAGAATGAATTTTGATGAATGATATAACTTTTGGAATAATAAAATCAGTCACATTCAGTTTTAATCAGTCGGTCAGATTGATTGATAAATGATTGATCACTTTAATCACCTCTTCTGCCAACCATTAGATTTTTTTTATATATTGAGGATAATCAAGATGACCTCACTCCGCCTGATTGTAAGCGGCCGTGAGATCCAAATATGAGATTGACAGGCACAAAAGAACAGACAAAGTGTCCATTGAGTCTGTCACTCTCACCCTGAAGGCCTGCTGAGATGCCGTTTCACGCCCCGTCTAAAAAACCCAGCATTGTAAGAAAGATTGTATTTGTTTCGACTCACAAAATAAAGAGAGTTGGCTGCGTAGGTACATAACGCGCTAAACGAGCCACGCAGACATGCGTGCGCTCATACTTACAGGAATATCTTCATGTTTCGCCGTGAATGATACAAGTGACCGATTTTGTACGAAAATTTGAAATTTATTTATGCTAATTTCTAAAAATCAAAGAATAAATGCTGTTTAGAATTGTTAGTATAAGAGATGATTAACTGATACATCATGTACATATTATGTATATCCTTATTTACGCAAGTCAAACACCAGGCGAAGCAGAGTCATTTCCAAAGTTTATGTATAAAATAAAATAAATGGGTAATAACTGATTTGTTCATGAAACTGAATTCCTGAAACGGCCGGATTTACGGCGCTGTTTCAGCATCCCGGCCGAGATATTAGTAGGGTTTTACGCCCCTAAAGAATGTTTAGGTGGAAATTGAAAATATTAAAACTCAAGTCAGGTCGGGTAGACAAGAAGATGGCAGCTCATAGTTAAGTTTAATATCCGATTTTTCGAGAACTTTCATGAAAGGACTCAAAACCATTTTTTCTTTGAAATTTGGATCAACATCTAAAATTTATTTAAAAGTTATATTATTTAGAAAAAAAAAGCCTTCCTTAATCGGTGTTTAAGATACTGATGTCAAATTCAGAGCAATAGGTACCTATTGGATTAAGGATTACCATGAAAGCTGAATTTTGGAGTATACCCATATAGGTACACACGAAATCGCAAAATACGCTATCTAAAACCAAAAAGCAAGAAGATTGTAATACAAATGTTCACATACACCCTGTATAACAAACGTTGTATGACTCAATGGCGCAGTGGCTAAGGTATTCGCCTGAAGCGCGAAAGGTCCCTGGGTTCAATCGGTCAAGTCAATTAGGAAAATAAGTTTTCTTGGGTCTGGATGTTACTGGGTTAACGTTCCAGTTAATTCGTCACCTGGTACTCATAGTGCAGGGGTTGCCCTGGTTTGAGATCAGGTTGATTAGTGTGCTTGTCTGGCACATATTCATTTGGCGCATTTTATTCACAATTTATTTTATGATTTCGTTGTTTTAATTTGCATCTGGCAACTTAACCCTCCAATTTTACCGGTATATTTTTAACACAAATTAACCCTAAGCAGCTGTCACGGCTGGCTGGCTAATCCTTCCACCCACGCGCCGCGGCGGAAATTGTCTGCTAAAATATTCACCGCACTCGATACATATTTTACAGTTTAAAATATTGTAAATCACTAGGATCTGTTTCTAATCCTTCCCTAAAGCCCGATTTCGGTTTAGGGTCTTTGTCAAACAAATTAATCAGTTCATTTGTTTCACAAAGACAGAGATAACATTATGTTTTAGTACAGCGAAAGAATGTTCTGTCAAAATAAACCATCAAATGACAGTCCATATACATATAGTACAACCACAAAATAATTACACAAAGAAGTTAGACTTTGACCTGATTTTAAATTTAGAAGAGTTCGTTGACATATGCTAGGGTTGTTGCCCGGCATGAGTACCTACATAAGCGCGCGGCCTATGCCATAGACCTCGACAGTTTGACAATCTTATGTCATAAGTTAGGATTAATCAAAGATATTGGATATAAAATCTTTGGGATTAATGTGGTCGAAAAGGCGTTTTTGCCCGTTAGTGCACATGCGTGAGTACATGACATATTTTTAGCTCTTAGGGGGCAGTCAGCCTTCTATGTCAATATGTATTTTGTAGTACAACGAAAGAATGTAGAGGGTATTTTCACACTTCGTCACAAAATAATTAACTTCCTATGGAATTGTTTAATTACCTAGATATTTAATATCGAAGATTGACTGTGTTGAAATAATCAGTGCCTCAGCGCAGGGACAACACCGATGCCTTCACCCTAAAGACTCCAGATGGCGCCCCATTTGGATGCAAACAACTCAATCTCGCTGGGAACCTAATGGGGTGCCTACAGAGTAGGGGTGTTCTTCTGAAGGGAATTACTTCTGTTAATATGCAGTACTAGTGGCCGCCCGCAACTTCGTTTGCGTGAACTTTATGACTCTTGACTTAAAGATGATTATTGAAATAGAATTTAACAAAAATATTACTTATTATAAATGTTCGTTTATAGGTTAATAGATTTTTAAGGCGGCTCATTAAAAGTATTAATACGAAATGCTAAGGAATGGAACAACTTGCCGGCTTCTGTATTTCCAAAGAGCTACAATTTGGATGTCTTTAAGTCGAGAGTGAATAGGCTTCTTCTGGGAAAGCACGCTACATCTTAGAACTCATTGTCACTCTCCATCAGGTAAAATGAGGTCAAGTGCAAACCCATTTAATATAAAAAATATATATATCAACTTCTAATGAAAGTTATTTTTTATTCCATTAGGGGATGTAAGTATTCTATTAAAGTTTGAATCTTATATTTTATCCATCAATTCTGTCAAAGAATGTATATGCAAAAGTTGGAGTAGATTGGGCCAAGGAATCACGTAGTCCCATGAACAAACTTGGAACCCCCTTTTCGCTCCATAAGGGGTTTAAGTTCGGAATATCCTTCCTTACAGGATCTCATCCAAAATGCTTATCACATTTGACAATTTTCCATTCCATTTCATTCCATATTTGTTATAGTGTAGCTGGGCTCTTAGAGTTCCACACCAGATGTTCCATGATCTTGGATTTTTTTCATGGCATCATAAAATGCTCATCAATTTGAACAACTTTTGTTAAGGTGCAATTGACCTACCTCTAATAGTTTAGCTGGGCTGTTGTGGTTCTACATCAAGGAGCCTGGTCTTTAAAATATAATATATCCTATAAGTTGCCCTGATATTACAGCTATACAATAAAAAAAGTTTCATATGAATTGGTTCAGTAGTTTCCGAGATTAGCGCGAACAAACAGACAAACAGATAAACAGACAAACAGACAAACAGACAGACAAAAATTTTAAAAATCATTGATTCATGTTCTGTTACTGTTTTTTAGTTGTCCTAAGTTATTTTGAGATAAATATCTTCAATGTACAGACACAGCTTTTTTACATTTTTATTATATGTATAGATATAGATTATGCAACACAATTAGTGATGGCTCTCCATTGCTCACTACCGATACTAAAAAAAAACAATAGTTTCAATAGTAGGTAGACTACCACAAACCCTTGTTGATTTTCCCATACATAAATTTAAATCTCAAGTTAAATCTTATTTGATGGCAAATGCCTATTATACAATTGAAGAATACCTAAATGACAAGAATTTGTGGAAACGATAAACTGTTCACCTACACAGTGTTACGTATTATGAAATTTAAATTTTATTTAATTCTTTAAAAAAATTATTATAACAAATTTGAAAAGATTAAGTTCTACTGAGTTTCTTGCTGATTCTTCTCGGTAGAAATTGACCTTCCGAATCAGCAGTAGATTATAAAATTTGACATTCATAAATGTTCTGTAAAGGACTTAAATTGAATAAAGATATTTTGATTTTATTTGATTTGATTATTACCACGTGTCAATAGTATCAATATCATCAACCTCTAAAAGGTTAGCAAAGCACTTGTGCCTCCACTGGTGTTGTAGGTGTCCATTGCTTACCATCAGGTGATCCGCCTGCTCGTCTGCTACCTATCACATAAAAAAAAACACGTTTCTCATTTTGAACTTCAGAATCTTCTCTTAATATTACTACAGTTTTGCCAACGTTAAAAACACCTATCTCGCTTAAATACACTTGTGAGAAAAACGCGCGTATATTTTTCGTGATGAAACGTCTACCAAGTTGGCTATGACTCCGGCCTAAGAGGTAATATGATGGTCTTATCTTTAGAGTTTCATTCGCGAGGGTTGCCAGGTCTTACGTCGAAAAAGCTTAGACTTTAGACCAAAATTTGAGTAAGATAAATACTTACAGCTTTTTGAAGAAGTAATAAAATATAAATAATCAATGTTTAAAGTGATGTTATACTTTTATAAGATACTAGTTTTATTGATGGTATTGATTGCTAATATTTAATAACTTTAAAATACTTGTTCTACCCAGTGTCAGATTGCCTATTTAAATGTTCAATAGGTTCACCAAGATATAGGCACTGCCTAGTTTGGGAACCCCTGTTCAATCTACTGCAACAACTCGCTATGGCGCAAACTAACTTTAACTTTAAAGTAAAACAACTGTAATTTATAGAATTTATAATTAAGTACATTTGGAATTAAACGTATTTTTAGCGCGTTGATTGAAGGTTAAATTTTATTTGGCGAGTTATGACTTTGACGTTATTTTTATGGGACGTAAACTACTAAGCATATAAGCTTGTGTGAATCGGTAGCAAATCACATTGCAATAAAATTATTTGGGCCATAAATAACACTGAAAAGCAGTGACGTACTGAGAAGACAGCATTACTTCTACTTTCATATAAATCTTGTCAACAATAATTTAAATCTTTCCAGCCATGTGAGGTAAGGCGGAAAGGAAACCTCCAAAAGGCAGCACATAATCAAAGTAAAAAGAAAGATAGCACTAAAAACGTTTTACAAAAAAGACCGGACTAGCTAATTCGGCCGGACAGGCGAATCAAAAGCAGACTGTCCGGGGTTTTCCACACGGCTGGCGTCCTTACGGTTTCCAGGAGCTTAGGCTTCACTCCCTGTACTTAATACATATTAGTCGACGCCCTTAGCGAAAATCGATTTGCCATAATGCATTGTCAAAAACTTATCTGGTCTCATACTTACTTACTTACTACGCTGGCTCAGCGATTCGAGGGTCTTGGCCTCCGACGTCAAAGTTCGCAATTTTGTTCGGTCCTGTTCCAATTCTGACCAATCATGCACGTTTAGTGCTTGGTCCTTGGCGATTTTTTCCCTCCAGCGATATCTCGGACGCCCTACAGGATGGCCCCGTTGGTCGTTGGTGGTTGGTAGAGTAAAAATTCTGACTAAAAATACAGCTAATATTATGCTTCATGCCCCATATTTTTCCAAAGTTGTAAAGCTTGTGGAAGTGCAGCCTGCAGAGTTAAGATATGTTGTATCTTTTACCGGCAACTCGTATACTACTAGTATGATATTGTATACAATTCCATGGCAATGTACTTATATGTGTGTGAATGGCCTTAATGAATATTGTCATGGACGTATATATAGCTTTGGCAATCCGGATCCGGATGTCCAAAAATTGGAGTAAAATTAAAAATTGCTCTCCTGAAGTACACTTCGAGCTTTATGCTGAGTTCCCTCGGCCTAACAAGGCTTAGCAACAGGATCTCCGTAGGAACATAATCTTGAAGAATCAGCTACAACTACTCGTACAAGGAGTCCCCATCACCTGGCCTATTCTCACTGTTCCACTGTCCAAATAGATTGTTAGTCCCGGTATACGTAAACATGTCCACTCTGATGATGACGACAAATATTTACGTTTTCCCGTCGTGAGTAGTGTTGCCATGCTCATGCTTAACGGGACGGAAATTAAAATTATTGGGACATTCTAATGTCCCGTTTAGAATCGCTAAAAATTAAATACCAAACAAAGAAGGATCATTGTAGGACAATGTTGTGCAGAACACGAACAAACAGTTGTCTACAAAATAAATTCTCGAAAATCTAACAAAGCACGGTTTAAGCTTGTACATATTACATTAGTTAGCGTCCTTAGGATAATAATGAAAGCTATGAATATTCGTACCAGCTCTGAATTTACCTGTCCAACTTAACCATCAAATAAACAGTATATGAGTTAATTTTTAGCGCGCTTAATTTGATTCTGCTTCAAAGAATACTTTGAAAAAGAAACGAAATGTCCAGGCCAAAATAGGACACTTGGCAAGACTTAGACTCCGCGCAGACTACAAACGTTTAATCGGCCGATAGTTTGGCGGCTTCTTAATCAGTATGCATACATCTTCATGTAGATGCGCACATTACAGTGATTCAGTATCGACCGAAAAAAAAGTTTGATGGATACGAACCGGCCAACCCGACTAAATTATCGGCCGATAGTAAGTCTGTAGTCTGCGGGAACTCGACATGTGCCTCGTGCGGCACATTTAGCTAGATTATTTTCAGGAGAAGCAAATTTTTCTTTGTTACTAACAGCTAGAATGTCTAACTTTTATCCAACAATCGGGACAGTCCCACTATCTAGCAACACTGTGTTCTCCCCGTGAGTAATTTACGGGGACATTCCGCCCGGGCATGGGCCAATAATGCAAATATTTGATTTGATTTATGTGCATATTGATTCAGAGTATGCCCATTGGCTTTCTACGCGAATATCCACCTTGATTGCAATTCAGCAGGTGTAATCGCCTTGTAATCCAGCTAGTGCGAGTGTATAGGATATAATGTGTTATAGGGTTGTTACTGACTGATGATAGTAAGTCTAAGCTGACCATGGGTCCCCCAGCTCATCATTATATTTTATGGCGAGGTCCCAGGGGGTCTAATTTGAAGTCATTTTGAGACTCAACCAAACGATTGAGAATGCCATTTCCTAATTTGAAGTGACCATTGTTTCGTTTGAGACCGATGGAAGTTGTTTTGACAGGACTTGTCTCAAACCCTAATTTGAAAGCGTAAAATGACATTCGTAAAATTGAATTTGACAGCTCAAGTCTCGGGGTTTTATGTCAAATTTTACGATATCTCGAAAGGTGTTTTACTTCGGTTGAAGTATTGAACATTTCATACATACTTACATGGAAGATTAGAAATTATATTATACTAGTCATATAAAAGTTACGTTAAGAGTTTACTAGCAAATTAGGTACATAACAAATACCTGTAAGTTAGTTTAAAGGAAATAATAGGTAAATAAATAATAGTTTTTGTGTCTAGAAGAAAATGGTCATGTACCACCTACCTATCTTACCTTACTCAATAATTTGTGATTTTTTGCAGTGAAACGGGCTGGTAGACTTTTGAGAGATTCCTTTTGAAGAGCCATTGTGAGGATACGGTGCCCTAAGTAATATGGACTTAGTTGTGGTGTGACTTAGGATGCATCTGGTCGAGGTATGTACCTTACCTAAGTACTTCTATTCAACCTAACATAAACTAGAACTATACCTACCTATCGTTTTATTTCATTCAACATCTCATATCGAAAGGTTAAATAAAGTTATGGATAGGTACTTACTTAAACTAAGAAATTTAAGAACTTACCTTACTATTCCTTAAATAAAGACAATATTTTACAGATCAACTATATTAAAAATTTTTACATAAAGCACTCAACTACTATGCATTTAAGTAGGTTACCTACAGTGTAAACACACAGCAATAAAAGTATTTTGTTTGTTGTTTGTTTGAAAGTTATGGAATAGAAAATCATGAGCCATCCAAATTATGTTCATAGTAAAAGTCACAAAATTCCAATGAAAGAAATTGTTTAGGTACCAAGAGTAAATAATGAACTTAAAAATTTAATTAATAGATCTCCGGTGTAGTGCATTTTTTGGTTGATACTATTAACAATGAAACGCATTTTAAATGGTATTACACAGGTTTACTCGAATAAAATAATATCACAATCACAGAGCGCCAGAGCGCGCGAATCTATCTCTGAATGAAGAGAATGACAGTTCTACTGTCAGATGACGTTAGGGATGGGGTACGCCTAGTGCTGTCCTAGGCAACCGATTTTGTTCGTCCAACAATACTTATAAGTATTTATTTATGTTTACAGATTTGATGAGCGATGATGGCATTACTTATGGCAGATGGATGTATAGATTACACCCATGCCCACCCATGGACACACCCAACACCATGTGGAGTCACTACAATAGAAAATAAATAAAATAATAATTGTTGTATGAACTGCGATTGTCAACATTTTTTTCTATTCTATGCTGAACACAAAGATTATGTATCTAAATACCTAATTTGAGATTAATTTGAATTATTGATCTAATAGCTTGGGTTAAGTTGTTACTGTTAAATTTACTAATAAAATATCTTTAAATAATTAAATTGTTTTATTTTGCCAAGCCCGATGAGGCTGATACCTCAGCTTTTTTTTAATACCTCATAATTATTGGAATTCCTATATTTAAAACACCCCATTGGTCTAGTGGTTTAAGTACCGGGCCATAATCTTCGGGTCCCGGGTTCGATTCCCAGGTCAAGCATAGCATGTTTTGTGATCAACAATCTGAATAAGGCAAGTGTGGTGATTAAGCCTAATCCCACCGTAGTAGCGTAGACTTTATTTCTATGATAGAGCCCCTTGCCCTGCAGTGGGACAGTATTATAGGCTGATACCTACTAAAGTATCAGTCGTAAAGAATTTTCAATTACTTAATAAATAAATATTGTAAAATATTTATAATTAGGTAATTAAAAAATCTCAAAGCAGCTGTGTATTAAGCATATCATAATGCATGAACACTAACATCACAAGACAAGAAGCTAAATTACTGCTGAAATGAAAAACATAACATAAATAGATACTCTTTATTGCACAAAGTTTACAAGTCTTCTTAAACTAGTAATAAATTTTGCTAATATACAATAGCTTGTAGCGACATCTTCTGTGTTCAGTTCGTCGCAGGTTGTAGAGAGAGATCTGTAAGTAAGAAATTATGGTATTATTGATAAAATTATAATGATAATATCTACACTGTTATAATAGTGCAGTGGTAGCTCAATGAATAGAATGGGAAGTTGTGGTTTGAATCCGAGATAAATGAGAATACCAGTACATATTGGACAGTATCTGAAATATGTAACAGTAAATCAGTTTGTCTGGTACCTTCTGTTAAAGGACAGCAAAGGTCAGATGGCAGTCGCTTGATGATAGTTTAACAAACATTCCGGAATCATTCTCTAAGCATACCACGGGTTCCAGACTGATAGTTTTGTATGAATCTGGGATTCATATGCTAAGTATGGAAAGAGATCCCTATACCTTACATGCTCTATAACAATAGATCCATGTAACTTAATTTTTAAAGAAATTAAAAGGAATTAGGAAGAAATTTAATTTCTAAATAAGACAAAACTTTACATGCTCGGATCAATGGAAAATACTTAAAAATTACGTACCTTTTGATATAACAAGCCAACAAGCACCAATTTTAGTTATTTAAAGTCCAAATTATTTCCTTCATGTAGTTCGAGGTTACGTAGATCTCCGATCCGATCTCTCTCAACCGAGACATTTTTTGCAATCCTTCACCATTACTGATAAAATTGTGTAGATTTATACAAATTCATCTAAAAAACGAAATACATTGTAAAGTTGTAAACAAAACAAAATATTTTTCCTAATTGATCAGCTGTCACTTTTTGTATTCCTTACAGCTTTGTTGAGCAAAGAAAACAAACGCCAAACAGCCAAAAAAACTAAATTCTTAAGATTATGACGAAATTTTATGTTTTCACTACATAAAATCCTTCTTTCAAACACATTAAACAACAATCTATTTATATAAACAGCCAAATATTTTTATTTATTAAAAATGTCATTGTTTATAAAATTCAATTGCTTCAATTGATCGAATGTGTGTAGGCGCCATAACATAATCTTTCGGCGGCACTTTCAATTGATTTCAAAACTCTATGGTCTCCGATCGTAAAAGAGTGTCCGTCTCAAAGACATTTCGTTATCGCAAAACAAATTACGTTTGGTTGACTCTCAGCTCAACCGAACGAAAGTATTTGCCAACTTCAAATTAGACCCCCAGGCGGCTTGACGTTTCAAAAAACGGGTAATTTTTTCCAAAAAACTAAGTTATCAAGACATTTTTAACGCATTATTAAATGTGAAGAAATACGAAATATTGATGAAACATTTTAGTAACCAAGGTTAAAAATAGTAACTTTTTATGTTGTTTTAGTGACGTTTTATGGAAGCAGACAAGCAGATGACCTGATGATAAGCGATTGCCGCCGCACATACACATAACTTGAGAAAGCTACTACTGTCCCATTGCAAGGCAAAACTCCCTGCTCGCAATCGTAATATTGCGCTTTTTTTAATGGAAAATGGGCTTATCCTTAACTTTGTACTGAACTCCACAGTTGACGAGCTCCTACAATGGAGTGGGGTTACCCAGAAGTAACCTAATCACTCTAGCTTTCAACATTTTTAACGTTGTAGGCCCTAAGCATCGTGGCTTTGGTGCGTAAAAGTTTCTATTTCAACTTTTTCACATCCCTACCTCTCACGAAATCCCAGCAAAGTCCCAAATAACATATGAGGCACTCGAATGATAATAGCAAATATATTCGCATGCATTATTTATGTCGTCCACAGGGTACAGGGATCAGGGCGAGCCGACGCGAGTGCGATAATTCCGATATTTGATTCGATTTTATCTGCATGGGAAATGTCGCAATCTTTATTAAGTGTGTAGGTTTTTGTATGTAAATCTTTTGTTCCGATTGTCTTTCAGTCCTTTTTCCATTCGTCCATATAAGGTACCTACTAAACAAAATCGTGGCATGCGATAAAGAATGCGGATTGGTGATCACAAAACGGAGTTGTTCGAAAAATTCGAAGCATATTTTTGCTCGACCCGGGATCCCAGATTACGGTACCGGTACCCGGAACTTAAAGCACTAGACCAGGGGTCACCAAATAGCGGAACGCGAGCCAAATGCGGACCGTAGTAAAGAGACTTTGTTTTTTTGTTGCGGACTGCGATGGTCATGCACTAGACCAACGGAGCGTCATTATTAATGACTAAAATACTAAACGCTGGTAAGGGACCAGCGATTGGCTATTGGCGATAAGACGCCGAGATTGTATTCTTATGATATTACTAGCTTTTGCCCGCGGCTTCGCTCGCGCCCCCCACTTCCCTAAAATGGGGGGTAAGGGAAAGGGACAAAATGTAGCCTATGTTACTCTCCATCCCTTCAACTATCTCCACTTAATAAACACGTCAATTCGTCGTTCCGTTTTGCCGTGAAAGAAAGACAAACATACAGACAGACAGACACACTTTCCCATTTATAATATTCAGTTCTGTAATCTAATCTTCTATGCGATAATGAGCATCTATCCATCCGCCTGCTCGCCTGCTACCTATCACATAAAAAAAAATCTATCTTTCTAACTCCACTGACTGCCACAAGTGTTTGCGCTCAGTGTGGTTGTCTTCGGCGACAGCCCTGCGCAAATTGAGCACGTATGCGGCGACAATCACAACTAAAGCCGTTTACGGGGCGCTTGCATTTGCTCGGATTTACTAGATAACCTCGTGTTACCTTCACCGAGATGAACTGTTCGAACTAGTTACCCTGCCTGGGAACAGACAGTGGCCTTACCATGAGTTTGAAATACTACCCTCGCTATCCAAAACTATTGCTCTGTCTCTTTCAAATGCACCACAATGAAAGAGACAAAGCGATAGTTTTCGATAGCGAGGATAGTATTTCAAACTCATGGTAGTGCTACTGGTGGCTTATAGCGAAGACGTCCCGTAACGAGAGTTAAATGAGAATAGAGAGGAGAGAATGAGAATAAACCTGTCACATTCAAACAAAAGCGCGCACATCGTGTGTGAAAGAGAAGAGAGCTTCGATTCGGTCGTAACGTCCACTTCAAATTAGGCCCTCTAGGCTTGGGACTCGCCTATGAAAGGTTTCGTAGTTACAAGTGACATTTACTTTCTTAATTGAGTTGATTGAACTAAAGGATTATTCCGGTTTAGAATAGAAAATAATGAAAATTGTTTACGATTTGTGTCGTACTAAACATACTGACGAGTGCTCATTTATACAGTGGGAAAGTGACGTTTTGGTATGAATGGGGCGGCTCGACCGGATTGATACCATAGCCTCACAGAAGAAGCAGATTTTCATCGAGTGAGGGTGTGAGTGATGAGGCCAAATAGGGAGGAAAGGTTGACAGCGCACAGGTGACTCTACTTGTGTTGCATGTGCATGGGCGGCAGCAATCGCTTACCATCTGTCTGCTCGTCTGCCACCTATCACAAAAAAAAACATTTGTTGTTTTCTATCCTAGAACTAGTTCACTACCTAGAATTTGGTTCCACATGCCTAAATGTCACCAATCCTGCAATGTAGGACGGAGTAACTGGTTTACCTGAAGGATTGGATGCGTCCGATCTTTGCAGGGCTTACTATACTATTCGGCTTACTATCCCTAATATACTGTACTAGAGCGAAAATTGAATTCCAGGTATCAGGTAGATGATTTGGATTCGGTATACGGTCGGTTGTTAGGAGGATTTTGTATAGTATGCACACGCCGACAACCGTTTCACGAACGCGCACTCAAGCAGACGACTCACCTAAGGGAAAGCGATTTCCGCCGCATAGGAGCAACTCCATTTGCCTCAGTCTGGTAGGTACGGCTTGGCACTCCCGGCTGTTCCTATTGCTCCTCCCAGTTTAACTTGGGGAGGCAGTATTGGACCCGTAGTGGCGTTCTTTAACCCGTACTCATGTCTCCTCTCCACTCTGGCGATGAGGGAACGTCGCTGGGGTTTAGTCGGTATGCCTCCTCCGGGGCAATACCATTGAAATCACAAGTTTAGGTCTCCAATACCCTGATAACTAACTCGGCAAAGCACAAACGTTGCTTCACGCCAGATTTCTCTGAGGCCATGATATCAGTCCGAGCCGGCCCATTCATGCCTAATCATGGCTCCCTCACGGTTAAAACATACCCGTATAGAAACGGTAATTAGGGCAAAGAGGGTGAGGTAAAGCATTTGTATGCTTACATACATACACCTACTTAATTTTGAGTTAATCCTATTAATAAATCAACCCCTTGTTGGCTTATTATACCCTTGTCCTAAAATGATATATTATAACAGAATTCTCGCTGAGGACTTTGGTAAACGACATAATTTTTCGTATTTTCACATTGAAAAAATTAGGTGTAATTAATTTTATTAAGTAAGCGAGTGCCTCTTATCCTAGGTATGGAAAGACGTCGTCGAGAGTGATCTGCGAGCCAAGGACTGGCAACAAGTGGTACAGGATCGACCGAAGTGGCGTTCTCTTGTTTCGGAGGCCAAGACTCGTTTCGGGTCGCTGAGCCAGTGGAGTAAGTAAGTGAGTGCCTCTTATAGGTCTGATAGGCCTCTGCCAGGCACCTTGCGTAAGTCATTTACACGTGGCCTGAGAAAGTGCTGAACGACGTGTTCGTATTAAAGACCACAAATCAGTAAACTAGTGGTAATACTTTTACCGATACGTGATCTCCACTCTAGAACTAGCTGCTGTCGGTCGGTTCTGCGGCTAATACAGCCGGGTCACTTCTTGATGTACCTATAATGCATTAAGAAAGTCTTGAAATTAATTTATGGCGCCACTGCCGCTAACGTCATAATGTATGGTAGCCCCATAAGTTATAATACTATGGAACTCCGTAATAGCTCCTCAAGAATAAATTTCACGACCTTATTGACAGAGTATTACCCATCAGCATCCTACATTGCAAGAGCTACAAATATAATAGCATCAGCTATCACAAAGTAAAACTAAAACTAGTAACATTGTAAGTTAAACCTATAGTATTGCATTTCTGGTATTATCGACTTCCAATAACCTCAGCTTGGAAGTTATTATCGCAAAGCTAACGCGTACTTGGCGGTTTATCCGGAACACATCCGGAGTCCGGAACGTGTCAAATGTATCCGGAGGTCGAATGGAGTGGAGTTAAGACGCTCATTTTGTTGAAATTTTGTAACGTAGATCTTTATCTGTATGATTCAGTTAGTCTAGTTCTTCTGTTAAAGGGTTGCATAGTTGCGAAGGTCAGACGGCGGTCGCTTTTTTGTAACTATCTGACTCGCCAAATCCTGAATCATAGTCTAAGGTCCCCGGGCTCTAAAACGTCTGTTTTGGACGCAACCGGGAATTGCACGGTAAGATGAGTAGATAACTAACTAGAGAGAATATGCGCAAACGGCAAAGGAAGAAAAAGGAAAGCGGTGCCTTAAAACACCGATATTCAAGTAACTCACTGATATAAGCCTTAGAGACAATAGTAACTACATATTTTGGGGGTATTAACTGCTCTGAGTGGCAATACTCAATGGGGGCTACCGCATGTGCAAAATCCTCTAGATGGCGTACGTGAGAACTAAGGTCCAACTTCGACGTCGTTGGTTGTTTAATGACATATTAACATCTAAAATCAAAAATAACCAATAACCGTGTAGATGGACCTCACTTCTCAAGTACGCCATCTAGCAGATTAGTTCAAAACCTACGATCTCCCATTCGGCGCACGTTCTTTCTTCATTTATCAAAGAAAATGCGCTTTCAGCAAATAAATAGTTTCATAACTTTGTCACATAATTTGTTTATGCAAATCCTCCACTCCGGAGCACCTCCTTCATACCTCACGTCCGCACCGAACAATGAAGTGCCCGATGCGTAAAATACGACCCACACTAAATCTAGAATCGACTAGATCTCCCGGTGACAAGGCTGAGCCATCTTCAGCTCTATACCTCAGATGATAGGGTTCGTAAGCCTTGGCAGGTTTTGAGGTTGTCTTGTACCACAGGGTAAAGAATGCCAATGTCTCGACTTCCTATTCCTTACACCAATTTCCTCTCTACTGAGAGTCTTGAATGAAAATTGAAATAGTTTATTTAGTACAGCTCCATTTCGATAAATATGGCCATTGGCCACTGGTTCCGAATGTATTTTGCTGCAATAAGTACCAAATCTGTGATAGATAAGTCATGTCCATCTTTTGGCTTCCTATAAGGTAAGTCGCTGGTGCTTTGACCATCGTATGGACGATGTGGATAGCTTGTCTTAATGTGCGTTTTTTCTCAAGATTTCTTTTACCACGTACCTTAATTATCTAAAAGAGTTTGGCTGCAGCGGCACTTCCAAGACATGGGCATACTCCTTCTTTAAACGCTAGCGTATCAGCGACTTCTTTTAGCACTCAGTTTCGAATTTCCTGTTCAAGCGTCCAAACTGTCGCTTTAGAGTCCGGAAACACTACTTCTCTGCTGATCTTGCTAATCATCGTGGGCAGCGGTGATTACTTACCATCAGGTACTTGCTGAATGATCGCCTCTAGCATAAAAAGAAGTTAAATGTTTCTACTGGTATTTTTTTGCTGTGTCTCTATGGTCGAAGGGTACGGGAGCATATGAAGGGTTATATAGTACATGTACGAATATATCCTGATCCCAGGCGAGGCTAATAACTCGACGATCCGGAACTCAGACCTGAGTGCATACTGAATTGTGGACTACTACCCCGATTCTGAGCTTAGGATCTTGAAGTTGATTACAGTTAAGTTGATTTAAGTACTTTGTACGCCAATGTCAAGTCAATGTCACAGGTTTTTAACTTAGGCACAGTATAGGTTCCTGTCTCCCTTATTGTCATCGACTATTAATTTTAATGTTCTTACTACGAGTATTATTAGAGAGAATACACGTTTCTATTATTTTATTTTATTAATGTATGAGATGTTGTTAGAATTTATTTTGAACCCATTTTGCAGGGGACGTGTCCCGTTTGTCGATCATCTGTGCCGTTTTGTGGAAAATTGTCCTAACTCGTGAAAAATTTTTCTTTTTTGTGTGATAGGCGGGAGACGAGCAACAATCCAAATCAGGCCATCATGGTGATTAAGCCTAATCCCATCATAGCAATGACTTGATTTCTATGATGGAGGCCTGCGCCCTGCAGTGGAACAGTATACAGGCTGATACTACATTACCACTGAGTTGTACATACAAATTGCAGGCGCTGTCTCAAAAGCGTATCTGTTCCATCGTGTGAAATATGGAATGAGTTTTCGCCCGCCGCTGGAGGTTCTCAGTAAGTGAATTGCGGAAGTTTTGTGACGTGTGATAAATTGAATAACGTTATCGTGTGTGGATGTATAAAGCAATTCGATTATACAGTCATTAGCGTTAATGGTTTTTTATTATTAAAGATTAAAAAAAAGTTTATTGTGTTTTAAAACAAAAAAGCAACAATAAGTCTGTTGTCTCATATCTTTAGAACAAGTGCTCAGCTCAAGCAGCTTAGTACGGAGTTAAATCGCAAAAGTGGCCGCTTTTGGCTTTAGTATCCATACTATTCCATACTATTCCATACTATTCCATACTATTCCATACTATTCCATACTTAATATTATAAATGCGAAAGTAACTCTGTCTGTCTGTCTGTCTGTCTGTCTGTCTGTCTGTCTGTTACTCTTTCACGCCAAAACTACTTAACGGATTTAAATGAAACTTGGTATACAGATAATTTAGACCCTGAGAAAGAACATAGGCTACTTTTTATTGCGAAAAGGGGGTTGTAAGGGGTTGAAAGGGGGGTAAAAAGTTACTTTTCCACGCGGACGAAGTCGCGGGCGGCCGCTAGTAGATTATATACCTCTAGATAGATATAATTTAGAATACTACATTCTCTAAGTTTTCTTGGGTCTGGGTGTTCTGGGTTGACGGTGAAGTTAATTATCGTCATCTAGCAGTACTCATAGGGGTTGACTTAGTTTGAGACCGGGTTGATTGGTGTGATTGTCTGGCGCATTTATTTATTTATTATATGGATTTTGAGTGCAAAAACATCCCATAAAAAGTATACCTGAGTGTTGAGAGGTTGAAGCTTCAAAATTGTTGAAAATAGCTTTGTACCTAACAATTTAAAGTCGCCCTAAGCGCAAAGTGTCAACTTCGCAAACCGTGAACGGGGCGCAAACTCTCGAATTATCAAAATGTCTATTACTCCAATGACATATTTGCGAAGTTGCAAATTGAGTTCATGCAATTAGTTACATTTGGTTCGTTCTTGTTTATTTTAATGTGCTAGGGAAGCAGAAAATCAAGTGAAATTGCTGCTTTAGCTCTGAGTATTCTCTCAGACCCTCATTTTCTAGTATTTTCGGCGAAATTTTCAGATTGCTGGCCCATGGTTATAATATGAAAATTCCCTAGAAAAGCGGCCTTGCGGCACATAATAAAGACTTTGACACAGAAGGCCTGGCCGGACACATGCGTTTTCGGAATTCGAATTCCGCATTCGGGCATCCGAAATGCATGAATTTAATACAAAATACTCGTCTCGTGATAACGACTATGACCGAGAGCTCGCGCGAACAAAGTAGCTCGCATTTGGCCATAGGTGAAGTACGTCATTCTTATGACGGGTTCAATTTCCTCGGGACGAATATTTGTTGACGATTTTTTTTTCTCGCAAAGAAGTCTCACCTTAGTAACCCTGGGTGGGTTTACTCAAGTAGTCCTCGTTTTGGGTGGGTTACGTAAAAACACTAGTTAGTTAACCCTGACAAATGGCGACTGGCTCGTGAAATACCGTCGTCCGGCAAATAACTACAGGTGGCCGCAAATTGCACACTCCATCTCAATAAATGCTTGGCTGTGATTTTTATATGTAATTCTGCTACGAGTATAAGCCAGAAGTACATTGGTTAAAAAAAAGATAAAAGATAAATGGGTCATTCTAAGTTAAGAGGTAACTCGTTGTATGAAAAGGCGGCACGGGTTTTTTTTTTATTTTTTTACTTAAGTATAAATTATTTTTATGTAAACTGCTTCGGTAAACACGTTTACAAAGTGGCCAGTCAATTTGTTGGTTTTACCTCGTTTTATAAGTGACCAGGGGAAATACACGATACAGGGGAGATACAAGGTGTACAGGGGAGGATACTTTATGAACATTGAAGACATAAAAAACGAGGTTATTTTTAAGAATCATATTTATTTATTCTAATTATGAATTATTCATAATCAGACTTCATTTCTTAGCAGTCTTCTATGCTTATAAAATTATTGTTTCCTATATGCTAGGTACAAAACTTGAAAAACAATCATAAAAAGCAACATAAACTAAACTCTCTGTCGGATTACATAATTTTTGATGCGGTCTTTCAGAGATACTCCGAGTCCCCCTCCCTCCCTTTCCATAGCTCATTGAGCGACTTTAAACCGGTGGACTAGTCCAGCTGTGAGTATCCACGTCTCGGCATCGTAAGTCATGACCAGGAGGACGCACTGGTCGAAGATTTGCGACATAAGACTGAGGGATTGGTGACGAGAAGACTTGACGAAGCTTTCCAAATGCTGCCCAGTCTAGCTGAATTATTGTATTGGCTTCTCTCTCATAGTTGTTTCTGCCTAATTGGAGCGTTTGTCCTAGGTAGACATATTCCTGAACAACTTCGAGAGGTACTCTATTAACAGCGACCGGTCCCGGATCAACGAGCTCATTGACCTTGGTTTTATCCAAGTTCATCCGAAGACCGATTTGTTTGGAAGATTCAGCCAGGCTGCTCACTATCTCTTGTAAGTCTTGTAGTTTTTCCGCCAAAATGACGATGTCGTCTGCAAATCGTAGGTGTGACATATACTCGCCAACAATATTGATTCCACGCTTTTTCCAGTTAAGCGTTCCGAACATGTCCTGTAGCGCAGTGGAGAAGAGTTTCGGAGATATAACATCTCCTTGTCTCACACCACTTCGCAGCAGGACAGGCCCGGTTTGGCCATTTTAGAATACTACGGACATATTAGCGGCGTCATACAGACACCTCAACACCTCGATATATCGCCAATCGACTTGGCACCTCTACAAGGCCTCTAGAACAGAGCAGGTCTCGACGGAGTTAAAAGCTTTTTCATAGTCCACCAATTTTGTCGCCTTTCTTGAAGAACAATGCGACCAAGCTCCGCAGCCACCCCCTAGAAGTTCTCATGGAGGAAGGAACTGAGTATACGCCGAAGTTCCTTCAGCACCGGCTTGCCGGCTGCTTTCAAAAGCTCGGTTGTGACTCCGTCTTCTTCCAGGGCTTTTCCATTTTTAAGTCGCCCACAAGAGCTGCCTCGATCTCCTCCAAGCTGATGTCGGGAAGATCCTCCGTCGTATGGCAGGTCAATGTGGCTCATGAATCCTTCTCATCCGGCGTAGGGTGGGGTGAGTGCAACGCGTATAACTGACTATAGAAGGTGTAAACTTCCGATAGAACCTCTGGCTTTGACGTGACGACTTCTTCGTTTGTTTTGGTCAACTTCGACAGATGGCTCCTTCCAAGCTGTTGTACGAAGACTTTAGACCCCCGGTTCTGCTCAATTGTTCTCTGTATTGAGATTATATTGGAACTTCAGAGATCACGTCTTCATGAGCTTGGAGATGGACTTATTCAGAGCCTCAGCCAGAGATAATTATTTTGCGAGGTGCCAATTTTCTTTAAAGAACCGTAATATTGCATTTTAAAGCTAAGATAAGCATAAAACCTAGTAAAGGTTTAGAGAAAACTAGAAGTATTAATGGAAACAAGTAAAAATGTATCTCCCCTGGACATTAAGCATCTCCCCTGCCATCAAAAGAGCCAGGGGAAATACGCCAGGGGAGATATATTTTTGATAGAAATCTAAAATAGCCGTAAAAGTATTTCGCAAACGTAATTCACACACAAACGTAACAATAAACACACTAATTCATAGTAATTATTTAAGCACATGGTAGTATTTTAACGAAAATTTGCCATTTAAAACTAACCAGAGGAAATACTGCATTCACTCAACACTTCTCTACTCAGCGAGTGGCGTGATCGAAATGGCCGGCAATATGGGCGGCGCAGTTGCTTATGCGCCGCTTAATGCTAACTTCACGCTCCACACTATGCATTCAAGGTCACGACTTCTACAGACTAGAACAGCAAAACCGATTTTTGAACGAAAACAAAAGACCAGGGGACGAGACACGAGATTCTTAGGACAAATTTCAGTGTTAATATTTTATTTAAGGAATTGGAATAAAAGCATTTTTACATGGAAGATACTATTACTAAGTTACTGTCCTTATAAAATTAAAGAATTTAAAATAATTATTGAATTTTAATAGATTCATAATTACTGATTTATATAAAAAGTCGGTTTGGGGACAGACCAGGGGAGAGATCTTTTTCTTATATTAAGGCTTATTGTGACTTAATTACGTGCATTTCTGCAATAAATTTAAGTGACCACGTAGGAAACATTTAGTTTTAAGTGATAAATAGATTATTTATAAAGTTTATGGCATAAAAAAGGTATTTTTTGTCGTTGCCATCGAAAGTACCTCTTAACTTAGAAACACCCAAAAAACTTTTATTTGTTTAGCACACGCGACACACATACCTGCCTCTAACAATTATAATAAAAACAGGCTGGCAACAAAAACATATTGTAACTAAAAATGTTGTTGCTAATATTAGGGTTCATCATCATCAGCAACCCACGCTCGTCCACTGCTGGACATAGGTCTCCCCCAATGCACGCCACCGCTCCCGATTTTCGGCCACTCTGATCCAGCTTACTCCAGCCAGCCTTCGAATGTCGTCACCCCATCTTGTAGCAGGGCGTCCAACACTACGTTTACCGTATATTAGGGTTATTCTTAGGGAACTAAATTTCATGGCAGACTGAAATATCTGCAGTAGATAAATGTATTATTATTTATGGAAAAGCTTTCCATATAATCGAAATATTTTAGTTGCAAATGTCAATTTTGGACTGTTATGTCACGTGGAAGACGAGCAGAAGGATCACCTGATGGTAAGTGATTCCGCCGCCCATGGACACCTGAAACACCAGTTGAGTCACAAGTTCGCTCACACACATGTCACATTACACTGGCTTTTAATAAATAAATAATAAATCCTACTTACTTACTCTGATGTCTAGTCGAGTAAGGAAGATTATCCATGTCATGAAGAATCTTAGAGAGGCTGCAAATGGAAGAATCCTTAAAACGGTATATCTGGCTCTGTGCCAGTCTATTATAAATTACTGCATTCTTGCTTGGGGAGGCTGTGCGAAATCCACTCTTATCCCATTAGAGAGAGCCCAAAGAGGTGTTTTAAAGGTAGCTTTGTTTAAGCCAATTCTCTACCCAACGGCCGCTCTCTTTAATGAGGCTGAAGTGCTTAGTGTAAGGAGGCTTTTCTTGGTGAGAGCTGCAGTTTATACTCACACAAAAGTAATAAACTCCAATACATATAGCGATTTGGTCAAAAAAGAGTTTACAAAATCCCAGCTCCATTCACACGAACAACATTCTCACATCGTTTCGGCTATTTCCTCTTTCCACGAATATACAACAAGCTTGCAGGCCTCTATAACTTTAAATCTCTATCTGTCCCTCAAACAAAACGGCTGCTAACAAAAATGCTTCTGAAATGGAATTACAACGAGACGGAAGATTTACTTAAACCTATTCTTTAATTCTTCCTACCTTGAATCACAACTACTCACTCACACATACATTTACCTAACTCATCTACGCACATGAACATTCACTCACTCACACAAACCAACTCACAGTCACACATACCTGCCATTTACACGCTGCCCATATAAATACAAAACTGTGTTCACTAGGTATAAGAAATTAAAATGTTTTAGTTATAAGAATGCTCACGACTGATGCTAAATTTACTTACTTATTTTTTCTGTTTTAAATTTCATATAATAATAAATTAGTGTTAAATTTGATATGTAGGTACCTAACAATTTTGTAATTTAGTCTTTAATAATAGTAGAAGATCTCGCAATATTTTTAATATAATATTTAAATTTTTCTTTGTAACCTAAGCTAAGTACAATGTGTCACATCATTTCTTTTCTGGAAATCGCTCCACTGTTCCTCACAGGACAGGCCTAGCCTAGTGTGAGGACCAGCATAATGTAAACCTTGTTAAAGGTCTTTATTGGTAATAAAGAATTTTTACTTTTTTACTTTTACTTTTTACTACTATTATAAAGGCGAAAATTTGTAAGTATTGATGTATGGATGTTTGTTACTCTTTCACGTAAAAACTACTGAATGGATTTGAATGAAACTTTACCACAATATAGCGTATACATCAGAATAACACATAGGCTACAATTTATAAAACATATATTGTGTGGATTGTCCAAAATATGACGGTAAGTGTCAATAATTAACTCCACGCGTACGAAGTCGCGGGCGACCGCTAGTAAATAATATTAAGCAACCAGCGATAGCAAGACTGAAACTTGTTTATAGGTAATCTTTTAAAGTTGCATATCGCTTTAGAACTAAAATAGCTCTGAACATCAGTATCTGGCTAGAAGGACGTCTAACACTGGACTTAGGTATTATAGCATCTGACCACTAAGTAAGGGTTAACCCTAAACTACCACGCGTCCACGAAAGGCCCACGCGTTTTAACTTTCCCCGTTAACGCAGTCAGCTCGGCGCTAAATAATTCACGTGCGAGATAACAGCGAGCGGTAACTAACACCGATGTTGCCGCTATAACCATGCTTCTTTAGTACTGGACATCTCCCGCGACGTAAACTATCTGTATCTGTGAAAGGGAAGAAACCTTTCTTTTTACTAATTAAAGTGTCCAACAAAAATAATTAAACAAACAAAGCCACGCACCAAGCATCAGTGGATCAAATTTGTGATAAAAAAAACATTCACTATACTTATTTATGACCAGCTGACCACTAAGTAAAAAACATCAACGCCCGGGTTTGAAACGGTCTCCCTGTGACTCTTAGCACCGTAGCTTACGTGTCGTCCGGCTATCCGATTACTGACCACTAAGTAAGGGCCACGCGTTTTAACTTTCCCCGTTAACGCAGTCAGCTCGGCGCTAAATAATTCACGTGCGAGATAACTGCGAGCGGTAACTAACACCGATGTTGCCGCTATAACCATGCTTCTATAGTACTGGACATCTCCCGCGACGTAAACTATCGGTAACTGTGAAAGGGAAAAAAACATTCTTTTTACAAATTAAAGTGTCCAACAAAAATAATTAAACGAACAAAGCCACACCAAGAATCAGTCGATCAAATTTGTGATAAAAAAAACACATTCACTATTTATTTATGACCAGCTGACCACTAAGTAAAAAACATCAACGCCCGGGTTTGAAACGGTCTCCCTGTGACTCTTAGCACTGTAGCTTACGCCGTCCGGCTATCTGATTACTGACCGACCACTAAGTAAGAATTAACCCTAAACTACCACGCGTCCACGAATGGCCCACGCGTTTTAACTTACCCCGTTAACGCAGTCAGCTCGGCGCTAAATAATTCACGTGCGAGATAACAGCGAGCGGTAACTACCACCGATGTTGCCGCTACAATCATGCTTCTATAGTACTGGACATCTCCCGCGACGTAAACTATCGGTAACTGTGAAAGGGAAGAAACCTTTCTTTTTATTAATTAAAGTGTCCAACAAAAATAATTAAATAAACAAAGCCACGCACCAAGAATCGGTGGATCAAATTTGTGATAAAAAAAACACATTCACTATACTTATTTGTGACCAGCTGACCACTAAGTAAAAAACATCAGCGCCCGGCTTTGAACCGGTCTCCCTGTGACTCTTAGCACCGTGGCTTGCGCCATCCGGCTATCTGATTACTGACCACTAAGCAAGAGTTAACCCTAAACTACCACGCGTCCACGAATGGCCCACGCGCTTTAACTTTCCCCGTTAACGCAGTCAGCTCGGCGCTAAATAATTCACGTGCGAGATAACAGCGAGCGGTAACTGCCCCCAGTGTTGCCACTATGACCATACTATAGTACTAGATATACATCTCCGGCGAGGTAAACTATCGATAACTGTGATGGGGAGGAAACCTTTCTTTTTACTAATTAAAGTGTCCAGCAAAAATAATTGAACAAACAAAGCCACGCACCAAGAATCATTGGACCAAATTTGTGATAAAAAACTTAAACACATTCACTATACTTATTTGTGACCAGCTGATCACTAAGTAAAAAAGATCAGCGCCCGGGTTTGAACCGGTCTCCTTGTGACTCTTAGCACCGTGGCTTACGCCATCCGGCTATCCGATTACTGACCACTAAGTAAGGGTTAACCCTAAACTACCGTGGTCCACGAATGGCCCACGCGTTTTAACTTTCCCCGTTAACGCAGTCAGCTCGGCGCTAAATAATTCACGTGCGAGATAACAGCGAGCGGTAACTACCACCGATGTTGCCGCTATAACCATGCTTCTATAGCTCTGGACATCTCCCATGACGTAAACTATCGATAAATTGTGAATGAGAGGAGACCTATCTTTTTTTTCTAATTTAAGTCTGGTAGTAGGAGTGTCAGCCTATACTGTCCTACTTCAGGGCAAAGGCATTCATCATAAACCAGTCACCGCTATAGGATTAGGCCTAATTACCACGCTTGCCTAATTCAGATTGGTAACTATTTAAAAAACCGAAATACATTCACTCTATTTGTAAGCAGTTCACCGCTAAGTAAAGGTTAACCCTAAAGGTCCAAGTCATCCAAGTGTCGATAGGCAATTGGGTGACTTGATTAATTTTCAAAAGACGCCTCAATTTAAGCAACATCGTTGAAAGAATTACCTGAGATATCACAACTTTAAGAGCACATATTTTGGGCAAGCCCAAAAACGCTCTATACAAATGGCAATTGAATTGTGACGTCACAACTCAAACTTCTGTGTGCGCGTCTAGTAAATTTAGTTTGGTAGCTATATCAAATTTTTCGTTTAAGTAAATGGTTTTATAATAAAAGTAGGTGGAAAATGTACGGGTAGTTCAATGATATAATTTTTTTTTACTTGCCTATGAAACTTTGAATGCTCACAAAACCAGCTAGACGTTATATTTTTAACTGAAAATGTTGGCCATCGGTTCTTATTTACCAATATTTTGATAGAGTATCAATATTTTTTACTATATCGAGATTAGTCAAATACCCAATTAACCAGAGTAGAGAGCGATTAGATACGACTCATAGGTACGAAAAGTAGCCTACTGTATATCTTTTTTTTATGTATGTAGTTGTTTTGCCTAGCCTTATGGAATTTATAAAATCTAAAAATTTCCCGTGAGAAAATTCTCTAATTTGGCAACACTGTTCGCATAGGGAGGGTTAATGTGTCCCGTAGAGCCGGCCATACAACTCGTATGATACGAATAATTCAGCGCTTAGCTAAATACACGTATAGTTAAAGGTTGTGTGTGTTGTGAAATAAAGATAAGTAACTGTAATATAATTAATTAAAACGGGAAATAACGCGACGTTTATTATTATGTAGTGTACCTTTAGAACCTACCTACCAAGAGTTTAGACACCTTTTAATGTATGTGCTAACACCTGACTGAAGTGTTATGTTTTTTTTTTTTTTTTTTTTTTTTTTTTTTTTTTTTTTTTTTTTTTTTTTTTTTTTTTTTTTTTTTTTTTTTTTTTTTTTTTTTTTTTTTTTTTTTTTTTTTTTTTTTTTTTTTTTTTTTTTTTTTTTTTTTTTTTTTTTTTTTTTTTTTTTTTTTTTTTTTTTTTTTTTTTTTTTTTTTTTTTTTTTTTTTTTTTTTTTTTTTTTTTTTTTTTTTTTTTTTTTTTTTTTTTTTTTTTTTTTTTTTTTTTTTTTTTTTTTTTTTTTTTTTTTTTTTTTTTTTTTTTTTTTTTTTTTTTTTTTTTTTTTTTTTTTTTTTTTTTTTTTTTTTTTTTTTTTTTTTTTTTTTTTTTTTTTTTTTTTTTTTTTTTTTTTTTTTTTTTTTTTTTTTTTTTTTTTTTTTTTTTTTTTTTTTTTTTTTTTTTTTTTTTTTTTTTTTTTTTTTTTTTTTTTTTTTTTTTTTTTTTTTTTTTTTTTTTTTTTTTTTTTTTTTTTTTTTTTTTTTTTTTTTTTTTTTTTTTTTTTTTTTTTTTTTTTTTTTTTTTTTTTTTTTTTTTTTTTTTTTTTTTTTTTTTTTTTTTTTTTTTTTTTTTTTTTTTTTTTTTTTTTTTTTTTATAGGTGGAAAATGTACGGGTAGTTCAATAATATAATTTTTTTTTTAATTTTATACTTTAAAAATGGACTTGCCATGAAACTTTGAATGCTCACAAAACCAGCTAGAGTTATATTTTTAACTGAAATGTGGCCTCGGTTCTTATGTACCAATATTTGATAGAGTATCAATATTTTTTACTATATTCTCGAGATTAGTCAAATACCCAATTAACCAGAGTAGAGAGCGATTAGATACGACTCATAGGACGAAAAGTAGCCTACTGTATATCTTTTTTAGGGTTCCGTAGCCAAAATGGCAAAAACGGAACCCTTATAGTTTCGTCATGTCCGTCTGTCCGTCTGTCCGTCTGTCACAGCCGATTTACTCGGAAACTATAAGTACTACAGTGATGAAATTTGATGGGAATATGTGTTGTATGAACCGCTACAAAAATATGACACTAAATAGTAAAAAAAAGAATTGGGGGTGGGGCCCCCCATACATGTAACTGAGGGATGAAATTTTTTTTTTCGATGTACATACCCGTGTGGGGTATCAATGGAAAGGTCTTTTAAAATGATATAAAGTTTTCTAAAAACATTTTTCTTAAAGTAAACGGTTTTTGAGATATCAGCTCTCAAAGTCGTAAAAAGTATGTCCCCCCCCCTCTATTTTTATAACTACGGGGTATAAAATTCTAAAAAAAATAGAGGTGATGCATGCTAATTAACTCTTTCAACGATTTTTGGTTTGATCAAAGTATCTCTTATAGTTTTGAGATAGGTTGATTTAACTGTAATTTTGGTTAAGTTATTGTGCTTACACTGAAAACGATGGCTGAACCTTTATTTGCTGCTACGGAACCCTTTGTGCGCGAGCCCGACTCGCACTTGGCCGGTTTTTATAGATGTACTTAGTTGATTTGCCTAGCCTTATGGAATTTATAAAATCTAAAAATTTCCCGTGAGATAATTCTCTAAATTGGCAACACTCTGGTTCGCATAGGGAGGGTTAATGTGTCCCGTAGAGCCGGCCATACAACTCGTATGATACGAATAATTCAGCGCTTAGCTAAATACACGTATAGTTAAAGGTTGTGTGTGTTGTGAAATAAAGATAAGTAACTGTAATATAATTAATTAAAACGGGAATTAACGCGACGTTTATTATTATGTAGTGTACCTTTAGAACCTACCTACCTAGAGTTTAGACACCTTTTAATGTATGTGCTAACACCTGACTGAAGTGTTATGTTTTTTTTATACAAGAAGGCAAACGAGCAAGCGGGTCGCCTTATGGTAAGTGAACACCGCCGCCCATGGACATCAGCTACACCAAAAGGACTGCGGATGCGTTGCCGGCCTTTTAGGAAGGTATAGGCTCGTTGCTTGAAGATTTTAATGTCGTACCGGTTCGGAAATACCGCCACGGGAAGTTGATTCCACAATGAAGAGGTGTATGGTAGAAAGTGTCGAGTAAAGCGCACGGTAGAGGACCGCCAACCATCCAGGTGGTATGGATGGATTAATTCTAAGAATCTATGTAAAACTTTGAAATAATTGTGTATTCTGTACTTTATGTTGGTGATACAATAAATAAATAAATAATATACTTTTAGAACTGAACAAATACATACTTACAATACTTTTAAATTACGCGAATTTTTCGCGAATTATGACACTAACAAAATGCAAATTGGAATTCAGATTTTACCTATTTCGATAGAAACAAGAAACATAAATATTATTTGAATAACAAAATTATAGTTAAATTAGATTTCGAGTCGAGATCGTGTTGTTTGAATAGAAATTACAAGGCAAATAAACCCAGAGACCCAGATAGTCTAAAATCACAGTCACGGGGCTTGACGACTCGGCTCGGCCAGTGTGATAGATTAATCAACTTATCAATAGGGTTTCAACAACGCCTCCTTTATCCCTTTAGCGCACATCTAAATTGACTGGTGATCGTATTAAATCATAAGTGTCAACTTTGTTTATAAAATCGTTAAATTATCGACCTTAAGGGGACTGGCCAGTTTACAGGTCAATTTGTATGGGCCGTCCTATAAAGGGTCATAGAAGTAAAATAACAAACAAAAACTTTTGGATATTAGCCATTAAACAGAGATTTTTTTATAAACTAAAGGCTGGGCCTGCTATGTCGACGGTGTCCATCGATCGGCCGCCAGAAAAAAATGGTGTGACGATTTCTATAAGTACTATGTCCGAGATTGGCAAGCAAGGGCGTTGGATAGGGATCTGTGAAATTTAAAAGAATTGTTAATACTTTTCTTTTTGTTTTCATAGCGGGATTTTTGAAAATATATGTCATAATCCTCAAAATTAGTACAAATCAATTGGCGGCGCTGTTATCGTCGCAGTGTCACCTTAAGTGCTAACCCTAACCTTATCCCCAGCTAGAAACAGCTTCAACAACTTGATTTACCTCCGATTCAGTCGCAAACTTACTCCATCTTGTTTGTCAAACATTGTCTCAATTTTCGCTTCAATCACACGAGAATCACGAGTTCACAAATATTAATACTTATTCCAATAGGAAACATTGCGTTGACGGGCTAATATTTGAAGTAGCGTTCGTAAATATCGTTAGGCTTGCTTGATGTATGTTTAAAGACACGTTAGGTATTCAAATAAGGTGATGTGTAATAAATAATCGTTATGTTAATAATTATTTTCGTGTGTTCGTAAATTCAATCAACTAAGTCTGTCCACTGCTGAACTTTAAAATAGTGATGGTAAGCGATTACCGCCGCCCATGGACACCCGCAACATCAGAGGGGTCGCAAGTGCGCTGCCGACCTTTATAAATGACTCCGTACTAAGTAGCTTAAGCACTTGTGTTACAGATATCAGACAACACAGGATCACAAATATAATACTTAAATACAAATATAACACCCAGACACTGAACAAACACAAGTGTTAATCACACGAATGTTTGCCCAGGGATCGAACCCACGACCTTTGGCGTATGAGGCAGGGTCACTACTAAAAGCGCCATCCGGTCAGTCGAAACCTTTGTAGTTGACATTGTTGTGACAATATTTCATACCTATACACCTAGTAGACGGACGTTTGGGTGTCTACATACTTACTTACTTACTCCACTGGCTCAGCGATCCGAAACGAGTCTTGGCCTCCGAAATAAGAGAACGCCACTTCGGTCGATACTGTACCACTTGTTGCCAGTCCTTGGCCTGAAGTTCTCGCAGATCACTCTCGACGACGTCTTTCCAGCGATACCTAGGTCGGCCTACCGGGCGTCGGCCTATCGGTCGGCTTTGGTATGCTTTCTTCACGAGACGATCCTCGTCCAGTCTCTCGAGATGGCCAAGCCAGCGAAGACGATGCGCCTTGGTCTCGCCGATGATGTTAGGCGTGTCCACAATCCTCTCTATTTCGGCATTTGTGCGTATCTACAATTAATACATTATTTTGTGGGTGTCTACAATTAATACATATTCATGATAACTAAATTCACTCTGAATATCCGTTGTCTAACACATCAATACATTATACGGCTCTTGAGACGTCCTAACAACCGGATTTCACAACCGAAATGTGTTTAAAAGCCTACCCTTGGAGGATAGGGTCCGCGTTGTAAGCTCCACTTAATAAGCATCTATGTTTCCCGTTTAAGCTCAGGATTGTAGGCGCAAAGCTGAGGTCTGAATATTGTCATGTGGGCGAACAAAGGTATACTCGTATAAAGGGTATATCTGTGAACATTTACATCCTTTTAACCACGTGCTCTACAAACCATTCTGAACAACATTTGTTTTATAACTTTCGATAATTCGCATAAAAAAAATCAACTTTTTATACAAAGTTGGCGATTGGTCAAAAAAATGTTCGCTGAATTTCGGAATGTTGTTGAACAAATCGTGTTGAGAATGTTTATAGAACGGGTGGTTAAAGGGATGTAAATGTTGTCTATGGGTGGCGGCAATCGCTTACAATCAGGTGATCCGACTAGCACTAGATATTGCCTATACCTTATGCCTAGACACTAAATAAATAAATAAATAATAAATATTTCACTACATCACATACATTGATCTGACCTCTGAGATAGGTAGCTCAGCACCTGTTTACAGATGTCAGAAACAACAGTGGGATTTACAAATATATACATAGAATACTTTTCTTTTGTAAATACATACTTATAATACATAGAAAACACCCAGACCAATACAACAGACTTGTTCATAGCCACAATGTTTTGTACTGTGGCGGGGATCGAACCCGCAAAACCCTTGGCCCAGACGCAGCATTCACTACCACTGAACCAACCGGGTCGGTCCACACACACACACTCAACAAAACACAAGTGTTTAGCACAGATACGAATATTTGTGTAGCGTGTGGATCGACCCACGACCATCACGAAATGGCAGATTTAATGCCTAATAGAACTTCTCGTATCACTCAACATACTGCCCGGGACAGAAAATTCGTATTATTTCACTAAACATTTTTGCAGGCTATGAAAAATCGTATAGCCTTTTTTAGTGCAAAAGCTGGCAAAATGTAACCCTTTGAATATAAAAGTTTTATGCATTCATGACTGAAAGCCGATGCAAAATGAAACGGAGATGTTATACAATTAAGCGAGCTTTAAGGACTTTAAATGGTGTTATTATTTTCTGCTTTAAGTCTAGAAAATGTAATCCTATGTCCTTGTTTTTAATTTATTCAGCCCGGGTCTTAGTTATTGATGTTTTAAAAAAGTATATTGACTCGTCAATTGCATGAAAATACAACATAACATATCTTACAAGGACATACAGTACTTATCATAGGTACATTATATAAATTAGATTCTTTAGTAGACGGTAGACTTTACGCAGGGCCGTATTGTGAATTTGTGGGGCCCTGGGCTGAAACTACTTGGGAGTCTATCTATTATCGTACTCAACTAATAAGCATGTCAAAGACTGTTTTTATAATGATATGTCAATCTTTTACATAATATATTTTTTATTCTACATCAAAACTTAAATATTTAATCCTACGCAAGTATTAATTGTACCTACAAAGCACGACCTTATTGCTGTTTAGCGGAATCTTGCGTTTAGGGATTTTCAGAGGCATCTGGGGGGCCCCTTGTAACCCCGGGGCCCTGGGCTGCAGCCCAAGCAGCCCATAGCAGATCCGGCCCTGACTTTACGCACGATTTTTCAAATCGCACACTCTTACAAATCTAATCCCCTAACAAAAAACTCCGGACTTCGATATTAATTCTCTCAAAGTTACAAATTACCCAACTTATCCCAGATTGTGGAGCAAGAAAACTTCTTTGCCAGGCCCAAAGACAAATGCCAACTTTTTCCGAGAAGTGTATGAATCTCGCTTCAACGTACAATATAAATAATATCAGAGACTCAAGTTGCGTGCAAACGTGAAGCGAAGTGAGCCGATCGGCTTAGGGTGGGGATTATCCGTAAAATACACAATGCGCTGCCAACCTTTTCCTCTTCCCTTCATTTATTTAGTTTTCAATGAGGCCGTGGTATCTATCACTTCAATCGAACCTCACTTTTATGTCAAACGTGTTTGGTTCAATATCACTGAGCAAATTTGACAGATTGTAGTAACTTGATGTGCTGGCCACTGTACATTATATAATTAGATTCTTTAGTAGCCGGTAGACTTTACGCAGGGCCGTATTGTGAATTTATAGGGCCCTGGATAGAAAACTAATTGTTCTTGCCTCGTGCGGCATTTGGGTCGTACGACGTTAAACCAACCATTTAAAACAACATTAAAATTTATTTTATGACATTCGATACTTTCTTTTCGATTCGATTCGATTACTTACTTACTTATTACGCTGGCTCAGCGACCTGAAGTGGATCTTGGCCTCCGACACGAGAATTCGCCACCCCGCTCTATTCTCAGCCACCTCTTGCCAATCCGGCCTTTGAAGACCAACCAAGATATCCTTCTTGACCTGGTCCATCCACCGCTATCTGGGGCGCCCCACTGAGCGCTTCCCGGTAGATCGACCCAGGTAAGCTCGCTCGGTTCAGATAGTTATTAAACAAATATTGTTGAGAATAGTTTATAGAACGGGTGGTTAAAGGGATGTAAATGTTGTGTTGCAGGTGTCTATGGGTGGCGGCAATCGCTTACAATCAGGTGATCCGACTAGCACTAGATATTGCCTATACCTTATGCCTAGACACTAAATAAATAAATAATAATAAAATTTCACTACCTCACATACATTGATCTGACTCTGAGATAGGTAGCTCAAGCACCTGTGTTACAGATGTCAGAACCAACAGTGGGATTACAAATATATACATAGAATACTTTTCTTTTGTAAATACATACTTATAATACATAGAAAACACCCAGACCAATACAAACAGACTTGTTCATGCACACAAATGTTTGTACTGTGCGGGGATCGAACCCGCAACCCTTGGCCCAGACGCAGCATTCACTACCACTGAACCAACCGGGTCGTCCCACACACACACACTCAACAAACACAAGTGTTTATCACACGAATATTTGTGTAACGTGTGGTCGTGGGACCATCACGAAATGGCAGATTTAATGCCTAATAGAATTCTCTATCACTCAACCAATGACCGGGACAGAAAATTCTATTATATTTCACTAAAAATTTTGCAGGCTATGAAAATCGTATAGCCTTTTTTAGTGCAAAAGCTGGCAAAATGTAACCCTTTGAATATAAAAGTTTTATGCATTCATGACTGAAAGCCGATGCAGAATAAAACGGGATGTTATAAAATTAAGCGAGCTTTAAGGTTTTAAGTGTTATTATTTTCTGCTTTAAGTCTAGAAAATGTAATCCTATGTCCTTGTTTTAATTATTCAGCCCGGGTCTTAGTTATTGATGTTTTAAAAAAGTATATTGACTCGTTAATTGCATGAAAATACAACATAACATATCTTACAAGGACATACAGTACCTATCATAGGTACGGTGGCCAGCACATCAAGTTACTACAATCTGTCAAATTTCTTCAATCGAACCTCACTTTTATGTCAAACGTGTTTGGTTCAATATCAACTGAGCAAATTTGACAGATTGTAGTAACTTGATGTGCTGGCCACTGTACATTATATAAATTAGATTCTTTAGTAGCCGGTAGACTTTACGCAGGGCCGGATTGTGAATTTATAGGGCCCTGGGTTGAAACTACTTGGGAGTCTATCTATTATCGTACTCAACTAATAAGCATGTCAAAGACTGTTTTTATAATGATATGTCATTCTTTTACATAATATATTTTTTATTCTACATCAAAACTTAAATATTTAATCCTAGTATTAATTGTACTACAAAGCACGACCTTACTGCTGTTTAGCGGAATCTTGCGTTTAGGGATTTTCAGAGGCATCTGGGGGGCCCCTTGTAACCCCGGGGCCCTGGGCTGCAGCCCAAGCAGCCCATAGCAGATCCGGCCCTGACTTTACGCACGATTTTTCAAATCGCACACTCTTACAAATCTAATCCCCTAACAAAAAACTCCGGACTTCGATATTAATTCTCTCAAAGTTACAAATTACCCAACTTATCCCAGATTGTGGAGCAAGAAAACTTCTTTGCCAGGCCCAAAGACAAATGCCAACTTTTTCCGCGAAGTGTATGAATCTCGCTTCAACGTACAATATAAATAATATCAGAGACTCCAGTTGCGTGCAAACGTGAAGCGAAGTGAGCCGATCGGCTTAGGGTGGGGATTATCCGTAAAATACACAATGCGCTGCCAACCTTTTCCTCTTCCCTTCATTTATTTAGTTTTCAATGAGGCCGTGGTATCACTCCAATCGAACCGGTCTATGGCTTTCCAAAAATGTTTAACGGGCGCGCTACTAGCCGATGGCGGATTTACACATCTGTCGCCTGTAGGCCATTTTGCATCATATTAACATTAATTAATATATACTAGTACATACTAGTTCATAATCATGTTTATTTTTTTTACTTTTCATAAATATATTTCTTTGCACTGCCTTACCCCATTGCCCACACGCTTTCCTCTACCTAAAGGTTGCCTGGAAGAAATCGCTACAGCGATAAGACCGCCTTATTGTACTGTTTATTGCTGTTGTTTCACTCATCAACTCATGTATTCTATTTCTGTGCAATAAAGAATATCTATCTTTTTTTTGCCATCCCTTTTATAAAAGTGACAGCATCAGTTTTAAAAACAACTCAAACTTTAGACAATCCTACTACTATATAAAGGCGAAAGTTGTTTTTTTTTTTTTTTTTATATTATAGGAAGGCAAACCGAGCACCGGGTCCCCTGATGGTAAGTGATCACCGCCGCCCATGGACATCAGCTACAACAGAAGGAGTGCGGATGCAGTTTGCCGCCTTTTAGGAAGGTATAGGCTCGTTTCTTGAAGATTTGAATGTCGTACCGGTTCGGAAATACCGCTGCGGGAAGTTGATTCCACAATGAGGAGGTGCGTGGCAGAAAAGTGTCGAGTAAAGCGCCACGGTAGTGGACCGCCATCCATCCAGGTGGTATGGATGGAATCTGAGTTTATGGCGTGTAGTGCGGTGGTGAAATTTGGCAGCGGGTATTAATTCGAACAACTCCTCAGAGCACTCACCGTGGTAAAGGCGGTAAAAGACACATAGAGATGCAACATCTCTATGTGTCATCTGTAAGTATGGATGTATGGATGTTTGTTACTCTTTCACGTAAAAACTACTGAATGGATTTGAATGAAACTTTACCACAATATAGCTTATACATCAGAATAACACATAGGCTACAATTTATAAAAATATATTGTGTGGATTGTCCAAAATATGACGGTAAGTGTCAATAATTAACTCCACGCGTACGAAGTCGCGGGCAGCCGCTAGTATTATTATATAATGAGGAGGAAAGAGTTTCTAGCAAGCTATATGAGTCCAAGATTTGCCGTCCACTAAAATCTACCGCTCTAAACTACAGCCTAATTAGGCTATAAGCTTAATCCGCCACTGACTAGCCACTGCAGGCTTTGGCTATCTTTGTACTTGTGCCCCGTCTGCGCAAGTTGACACAGGATTAGGACTGGATGGATGTTAATCTGCCAGATTGTAGTAACTTGAGTGCTGGCCACTGTAGGTAAGGGAGATATGTTGGTGATATAAGTATGTTGGTGATATTTTTTAAACGGACTGCCACACAATTCCCTATGCGAAACACAATCACGAGACAGCGCATACGAGTTGCTATGAGTGTGAGGAAGAGGACATATGTCACGCGTTTCGTTCGGACGTTCCTGCGTTTTAGTACTCAAACTTTTTTGACAAGGTTGCACCCTGTAGCGCATTGTTTCAATTAATTGTCGGCTGCGTCTTGGTATTTGGGATAGATTATTCTGTTTTACTAAGTGTTTCAAAGTAATTCTTATTCAAATTGTTCAATAAACCAATTATTATTGAATTAAAAGTATAGGATAGTCGCGAATGTGTCAAAGTAAGTTTATTTTCCTTATTTCGTAACCGTTGTTCCTTAGTGTTTTCATCAATATTATGAGATTTTTTTTGTGTGGTTAACTTTAGATATATTTTGTGCTTGTATTAAAAATAAATAAGATAAATCAAGTATACATTACGGAAGGTTTTATTTTGAGGTGTTCATAAAATGTGTTAAATTTGAATTTAAAGTTATTTTTTTTTATCACCAAATTACCTACACTTTTTTTTTATATCACCAAATAACCTACTTCTTTTGTAACTTAGAAGATTGGCAATGGAAGAAGGGAGAAAATATAGGAAATATAGCCAGCAACAACTTCAAAAAGCTGTCAATCTCGTCAGAAATGAAGGTAAAACCATATACCAACACTAACTATTGCCAATTCAAATGAAAATCAATTACAGGAAAACCTCCAACCACAGCCTTCAACATCTGGTAAATCAGCCCCAAAACCGAAAAAAAACAAAACTCATGAGATAGAAGATGATTGGAAGTGTGGATTATGTGAAGTGTTGTACTCCAATGATGTAAAAAAAAGGAATGGAGCAAAATGGATTCAGTGGCTCCTATTGTTTGACGCCCATATCACGAGATATGCTGTCAATCGAAGATGCTGATCCGAGGAACAGCTATTTATAGGTGCGATCGTTGCCCTCGCATAATTTGTTAAGTTTTTTTTTTTTAGGTACAAAATATGTAAGTTAGAGTACATGATCACCAAATTGCCTACCTACTATCACCAATCTACCGAACCGGGGGGTCAACCAACATACCTTTGACTTCTTCTGAATTAAATAAAGTTTTTTCATTAAAGGATTAACTAATCAATTACATTTACTGTATTAATTTATGTTGTTTTAAATAATAAACAAATATAAAAATGAAAAATAAAAGTCGCCTTTTTTTCATGGTAAAATTCTGATAAAACTAGTTTTATTCGTTTTATCACCAATATACCTTCCTTTACCCTACATACTAGTTCATACTAGTTCATAATCATGTTTATTTTTTTTACTTTTCATAAAATATATATTTCTTTGCACTGCCTTACCCCATTGCCCACACGCTTTTCTTTCCTCTACCTAAAGGTTGCCTGGAAGAAATCGCTACAGCGATAAGACCGCCTTATTGTACTGTTTATTGCTGTTGTTTCACTCATCAACTCATGTATTATATTTCTGTGCAATAAAGAATATCTATCTATTTTTTTGGCCATCCCTTTTATAAAAGTGACAGCATCAGTTTAAAAACAACTCAAACTTTAGACAATATTATATAATGAGGAGGAAAGAGTTTCTAGCAAGCTATATGAGTCCAAGATTTGCCGTCCACTAAAATCTACCGCCTCTAAACTACAGCCTAATTAGGCTATATGGTTAATCCGCCACTGACTAGCCACTGCAGGCTTTGGCTATCTCTGTACTGTGCTCCGTCTGCGCAAGTTGACACAGGATTAGGACTGGATGGATGTTAATCTGCCAGATTTGCTTACGAAGCGCCTTTAGGTTGGTAACTTTGAAGCTGTTTAAAGATTCTGGAGATTTCTCATCATCATCTCAGCATGTCATTGCTTTGGAGTTCTATTGCCCCTAAAGTGTAAATGTATGTGTCACTGTAAAATAGTCCGAATGGTTTGTTGATGAATTTCCTAGAAAGTTGATAAAATTTAGAAAAATAAAAACAGCACTTAGAATATTATTTGACAACCCGTTCAGCGCGGTGGTTTAAGCGTCGGTTGAGTAGGTAGTTAAGTAAATAATACATATTTTGTTAACAAAATAAATGACCTTTTGCGTGAGAAAGGTTGCTTACAAATCATAATTACACAATTCTCATAAACTTCCGCCTTTCTATACCTATGGCCCGCCCTCAGTTTGTTTCGGGACACTGTCTACCAATAGATGGCGCTGAAGCGTTGATTGTATCGCGCAAGTGATTCGTGTTTTCGGCGTAGAATATGAGATTAACCTCTTTATAAATAGTATAGAAGATATAGATTAGTAAGATTTAGAGCGTCGTTAACCACCTACGAGTAAAGTGTCAACTAATTTACTTGTCAATTAAAGTGGGTTCGGAGAAAATTGGCCCCTGGTCCGCGGCCTAGTTTAATTTAAATATTTTTTTCAATACAAATACCAGGGGCCAATTTCCTCCGAACCCACTTTAATTGACAAGTAAATTAGTTGACACTTTACTCGTAGGTGGTGAACGAGGCCCTTAAATAATTAAAAAAATAATAAATGTTTATTGTATCCAAAAGGTTTCTCTCAAGACTTCCTCTATTACAATACAATAGCACCTGTCAGAAAAGGATTAGCCACTTCGCTTGTTTGTATTTTTATAGGTTAAACATTTTTAACTTGAAGCTATAAATTTTTATCGTATTCAGCTGCATGAAATATCGTGCTGAAAATTCGTCCAAAGGGACAGAACAAAGAATTACAACTGGGTCGGGTGACGTCATGAAGTGGGGTGAATTTACGGCGCATTTACGTCCTTTCAGGACTGTAATATTTAAACTCTAAAGATTCAGTAGACTACCAGTAGTGCCTTTTACAGTCACGATGGTTGAGTTTTTGGGCAGCCACATGTTTGACCGGAGGAGACACGCTTCGGCGTGCATGGGTCAGCTCGACCAGGGGCACAGTACTATTGGGTTGTATCGTTTTAAAATTGTTTTTTTTTTATTGACGACAATTAAGATGACCTCCGCCTGATGGTAAGCGGGCCGTGTGATCAAAATATGAGGTTGACAGGCACAAAAGAACAGAATAAGTACCAATTGAGTATGTCTTTCACCCTGAAGGCCTGGTCAGATGCCGTTTTAGGCCCCGCCTGAAAACCCAAGATCGTAAGAAGGAGAAACATTTGAACTGGAAGGGCATTCCATGACTTGATGGCTGGATGACTGTTATTGTGTATCAAGTGATGTCACGTGAACAACTTGCTTTGTCCTAATAGTCTTAACATGTCTCTCCAAACATTTGACATTGGCGGAATCACACAGGCCGTAACCGTGCGCGGGACAAGTCCATAAAAGAAATTAAGTGTTAAAACCTGCGATTTTGTTTAAAGTAATCTCTACAGAATGCATGATCGATACAACGCTGAACACCGGGGTTTTATTGAGTGACCATGACTTTGACTGACTTCGACAGTAGACTACACTTGTTCACTTGACTTTGGCAAAGTTATCAACATAAAGGACCGTCCTTTATGAGGATAACTTCGCCAAAGTCAAAGCCATCATAAGTTAAGCCGTATTATTAAAAGAAGCTTTAGTTTCTGGTTTGTAATTGTGAATAATTGTAAGGGGGACTATGTTTTAATAACCTCCCCCCCTAGAATCATGCAATTTGGCAAGTAATGAAACCCAACAGAGCAAATAAGGCCGGGTACTCATTAGCGAGCTGTAACTGCAACTTGTGTGTAACGAGCTTCTAATTTGTACGCGTGAAACAATTACGAGAACCACAACCAACGGTTATAGTTCAGCTTATGAGTTTTTTTATGTGATACGTCCAATATGGTCTGGAAGAGATATAAACACACATCTTTACTATTTATACAGGAGTAATTTCTTAAGAGAATAATAAGGCTTATAGGTAAACTGAAAACACTTGTGCGAAGCAATCGAGACTCAGGGCCTCGTTCACCATCTCAGAGTAAAGTGTCAAGTAATTTACTCTTCAATTTAAGTGGGTTTGGAGGAAACTGGTCCGCGGCCTAGTTAACAATTTAAATATTTTATTCAATACCAATTTTCTCCGAACCTACTTTAATTGACAAGAACACTACTTGGAACTTTACTCAGAGATGGTAAAAGAGTCCCTCGGCGTCATCATAGTTCATTTTTGTTTTAATTTCTCTTTAATTAGTTATGAAGTAGAAATAACTGTTACTTATAAATGTTTCGGCAATTTTACCGCTGTCGCTAGTGCTGTCAGTCTGACATGTGTCAAATCGGGCTTCTTACAGCGGCCCGACTATAGGAAAGAAACATTGACGTTTACTTACAGTTGTTCCGATGTTTTCTAACCACGTTAAAGGCTTTGTTCAATTTAGCGACATTGTTATGTTGGTATATAGTATATCGTGTGTGATTTACAAGTTTGTGGACATCTTGGATGTAACTTTATACATAATGCTGACTGTACTTACTTCACTACAATTACAAACCTACTTTGCTTGAACAAATACCTACATAGGTATACATTCACTCGGCTCAGTATGTACACACGCCCACATTTGTAACCTTTCACCCCGAAAAATAAAAATATAACAAGTCCACGACAAAGGGTCAACGAATAGGGACAAAACGTGCAAGGTTTTGCGCACGCGTCGACAGACTTATTGCAAAGGCCTAAGGTTGAAAATTGTGTGAGATAGCGCAGAATTAAGTTAGGCAGCTGCCTACTGCTGACGAGTTAGGGCATGTTCACATGTTTCAGTGTTGTTTTTTAACTTAATTGGAAATGAAATACGTTTTCTGTAATATATGTTCACAATAAACTAAGTGGGTAGTTAACTGCCTTAAGTGACTTTCACATGACTGTCACTCGACGTCTACCGTGGGAGAGCCACACTTCGGCATGAATGGGCCGGCTCGACCGGAGTGATACCACGGCCCCACAGAAGACCGGCGTGAAGCAGCGCCTGCGCTGTGTTTCGTCAAAAGGGGGTTAAGGGTTGGCGCACTTGAGACTCAACTGGTGTTGCAGGTGTCTATGGGCGGCGGACATCGCTTACCATCAGGTGATCCGTCTGCCACCTATCAGAGAACTCGGTAAAAGGAGTACCACTCTTCTCATGAAACTATAATCTATCTATATAGGCTATCGCGTGTGAAAATTTAAGGCGAATGTAAAACCACAAAATACATATTGACACAGAAGGCTGACTGCCCACTAAGAGCTAAAATATGTCATGTACTCACGCATGCGCATATAACGGGCAAAAACGCCTTTTCGACCACATTAATCCTAGCCTATGTCATGATTGTCGAACTGTCGAGGTCTATGGTAGAGGCCGCGCGCTTATGTACTCATGCCGGGCAACAACCCTAGCATATGTCAACGAACTCTTCTAATTCAAAATCAGGCTAAGTCTACCTTCTGTGTGTAATTATTTTGTGTGTATCACGTGTGAAAAGGCGAATGTAAAACTGAGGTCACGATGATTTGTCAAAGTTTGGTTATTTTTGATGTGAGTTGTCAAAATGTCACTAAACAACCAATGACGTTGAAGACGAACGACGACGATAGTCTCCATTGTTCAGCGTACAATCGATTTACGGATTCAGCGAGACCACATTCGACGAAATTGGGCGTCGATTACAATGTTCTCATAAACTTCCGCCTTTCTTATACCTATGGCCCGCCCTCACTTCGTTTTGGGACACTGTCTACCAATAGATGGCGCTGAGCGTTGATTGAATCGCGCAAATGTTTCGTATTTTCGGATTAAGTTTTTTAAGTATTACGTGAGAAGATTTTTTGGAAATTGAATCCCCCTATAAAGGAATTACATTTACATCTTTATAAATAGTTTCGAATTGCGACTTTAGACTCTGATATTCTCCTTGCGTGAAAATGCGAAAAAATGAACGCCTATTGAACAAATAATTTAAGGGCAGGTGACTATGGTGATTTCGCCCTAAGGGCGCAACAGTTGTTACAGTACACGAAAATAAGCCGTTAATACGAAGGGCTGGGCCCAGGGCGCATCAGCCCAAGCAGGGCACAACATAATAAATAAGAATAATTCATACAACATCTCATACATTGACCTGACTCCGTACTAAGTAGCTTAAGCACTTGTGTTACAGATATCAGAGGATCACAAATATAATAAGGTTAAATACATATGACACTGAACAAACACAAGTGTTCTTCACACGAATGTTTGTGGGTAGGGATCGAACTTTGGTGTATGAGGCAGGGTCACTACCAAATGCGCCATCCGGCCAGTCATTAGGCCTTCATATCTATGGCAGATGTTTCAAATAGGGTATTTGACTAAATTTTTATGTGTTTAATCAAAAGACCTCTCAATTAAGAAACATTATGAAAGAATTACGCGTATGCTGATTTGAATCACTTGAGATATCATAACTTAAGAGCACATATTTGGGCAAGCCCAAAAAACGCTCTATACAAATGGCTACAGGCAAGTGACTGTCACACTCTCGTATCTTGTATGCGCGTCTAGTAAATTTTGTTTGGTAGCTATATCAACTGGTTTCGTTGAAGTAAATGGTTTCAAAATAAAGTTGGTGAAAAATGTACGGGTAGTTCAATGATAATTATATATTTTTATTGTATACTTTAAAAAATGGACTTGCCCATGAAACTTTGAATGCTCATAAAACCAGCTAGACGTTATATTTTTAACTGAAAATTTTGGCCATTGGTTCTCATTTACCAGTATTTTGGAAAAGTATAAATATTTTTTACTATATCGAGATTAGTCAAATACCCTATTGTATCACGCGGTGTGACATTACAGCTGAGCTCGTGGCTGTATAATCCTATGCGGATAATAATACTATACTGTATTTAATATAGTAGAACTATTATTAAATAGGCTTAGAACGATTTGTCCCATTGATTAAAATTAGCATTGATTTGTAAATCGACTCAATACGTAATAAATAACCCTTTTCTACGGAAGCACTCAGCAATACAATTTTCGTGGACGAAATCTTCTCCTATTCGAATTATTTAGCGTAATTACTTTTCGCAGTTAAACGAATAATTAAATTTGAATCCAGTGCAGAATTAAATAGAACCGACTGCGTAATATAATTATTTAAATTATAATTGCATTTAAGCCAGTGATAGACTTCCCATTAACTGTGATCATTTATGTTTTAACATTAAAGAAATATGCATATAAACTTTTGCGTTGCAATATTTATTCGTTCATTCCCATTATATCAAATTTTAAAGAGCTATTTCGGTTGAAGCTTCATTCAGATGTCATTATTTAGTCAGTTGGCATTTTCGACAATCAGACAATAAATAAATTATTACATTAAATATATAATACTGTATAGTATTGTAAAGATAAATTATGTATGTAAGTAGGTACGATTATTGTTATAATTTATTTCAGATAAGTTAGTAACATCGCCGTCCGTTAAAAGATCCCCAAAGAACGCCAATCATTTCGGCCTTGAACAATCAACCAAACTCAAATAAGCCAGCATATTCTAGTAGTTTAACGCTAAGCAAGCCTTAACTGCATCAGTAGGTACCCTCTCCCCTCCCCCCATACTACATACCACGCGCAGCTCCAATAAATCTTATTAACGGCATATGTTCGCCGCCGCTTCCAAGCACGGGCTGTGTATAGGAGCTTTAATCGATAGGCGATTTATTACCCCCCTTAAGGGCACATTAAACTACTTAGTACAAAAAATGACATCGGATAGCGCATTTGGTAAATAAATAATAATTTGTCACATCTCGTCATTGGTATGACGCCGTCCGTAAGCACTTGTATTAACAGATATCAGACACAGGAAACACAAAATTAATAAATACATAGAGGTATTACACCCCAGACACTGATCAAACACAAGTGTTCATCACACGAATGTTTGTCCAGGGTGGGGATCGAACCCACCTTTGGCGTATGAGGCAGGGTCATTACAAAATGCACCATCCGGCCTATCGAATATAACCCTGTCTCATATTCCGAAGGTAGTGGTTTCGTAGTGTTGAACTAAGTATTTTTATTTTTTCAGTCAGATGGCGCAATAATATCATTAAATATTGACGGCCTCGAAGGCGTAGTGGCTAAGGTGTTTGCCCACAGCGCGAAAGGTTCCGGGTTCGATTCCCGGTCAAGTCAATTTGGAAAACTACATTTTCTAAGTTTTTTTGGGTTTGGGTGTTATGGGTTGACGCCCCCAGTTAATAATTATCATCTCGTACTCATAGTACAGGGGTTGCCTTAGTTTGAGACCAGATTGATTAGTGTGATTGTCTGGCGCTTTATTTATTTATTTATGTGTTTTCATTTTCATTTCTATTTCATCATATGCATGCCTGCAACCTCTTGTTATTTAACTTAAAATCATATTGCAAAGGTCGCAATTAACATTGTTTGTTTAGTCTCAGCGCTGAACGAGCTAAGCGAGCGATCTCAGCGTGAAGCGAACGCTAAGCACAATCCTAATTGGTGTTGATTCGCGTCCAATTAGTACCAATTACTGTATGTTTCCGATAATTACCCCCAAATAGAATAGAATCATCAATTATTTCGTAATACTCGAACTTTGAGAGCGATTCTTTTTTGGTAGGCAAACACGGCAATCGAACCAGTATACAGTAGCCTTAAGGGCATGAGGAATAACCATTAATTTTCTTTAAGCAATCAATCAATACTCAATATGTTTATAGCATCCATAGTGTAGTTACAGTAGGTGGTAAATCTTAACCTAATAGCAACCACTATAGACCCTGTAAGGGCACTACAATATGAGAGAGAGCTCTTAACTTATTATTTAAAATTATTAAAAGCTCTACAATCATTTACCGTGGTAGAGCTAGGCTTTCGCATAAATGGGCCGGCTCGACCGGAGTGATAGCACGGCCTCACAGAAGACAGGCATGAAGCAGCCTGCGCTGTGATTCGTCATGTGAGTGATTGTACCGGAGGCCCTATAGGGGCAAAGGAGTTAAAAGGTTGGCAGCGCACTTGTGACTCTACCGGTGTTGCAGGTGCATGGGCGGCGGTAATCGCTTATCAGGTGATCCGTCTGTTCGTCTGTCCCTTATATCATAAAAAAAACATCCATCAACATTTCTCTGTTGTCTGATATCTGTAACACAAGTGCTTAAGCTACTTAGTAAGGAGTCAGGTCAGTATGAAATGTTGTGTGTATTTATTTGCAAATTACCGAGGACGGATAAACTAATGAAAATAATTAAATAGCAATTTAGAATTTCGTCTGAATCTTTACGATTCACGTAAATGTCAAGCTGTAAGGTTAATTTATGTTTCAATTGGCGTTTAATCTCCGTTCAGACGGCAGAGCGCCTTCATTACAAAGTTGAGCGATTTCAGGGGCTTTTCCATCCTGCGGGATCAGACGTGTCGACGTAGAACGAGGAAACGAAGCGAGGAATTTTCCAAAGATATTTCTACTTCGAAAATGTAATCGGGAGAGATACGCTTGGGCATGAATGGACCGGCTCACATAAAAAAAAATCGTGTTTTTTAAAAAGACGTGTTCTATTAACTATTCTGGACAACATTAATTGTTCTTTGACATTTGGAAATTGGCATAATAAAAATTTACTTACGTACATAGTCAGGCACGTGACTTGTACGTTTTGTAGTTCTTTAAGTTTTCGCGTTGCATTATAACTATTATTATTATAGACGGGAATTAACGCGACGTAATTTTTTAAGCACATAATTATGTACTTACTGCTTGACGTTTCGGCTGCGTTACAACAGCCGTGGTCACAAGCGAACTCACCTTCGCTTCGCTTGTGACCACGGCTGTTGTAACGCAGCCGAAACGTCAAGCAGTAAGTACATAATTATGTGCTTAAAAAATTACGTCGCGTTAATTCCCGTCTATAATAATAATAGTTGTACGTTTTGCATGGAGAGTCAGAAATATCTTAGACGAATTCCTAAAAGTCGGAGAACAAAATATTGTTGTGAATGGTTGGTAGAGAACGTAGTTTAAGGGATGTAAATGTTTAAAGATACACCCTGTAAAAAAAAAGAATGTAAAAAAAACAATAACCGAAAAAAAAAAGCTAAAAAACTACCAAAAAGAACAAATTAAACAGAGTAGGTCTCAGTGGAAATAAGAAAATCGCTGAGCGAAGTAGCTGCTGCTCTTTGGGTATCCCGTGACTTCAACTAAGCGCTTAGCTACATAAGTCTCGGGAGAAAGAGAAAGCATCGGGACCCCACGAGCCCAGTTTCGACGCCAAATGCTACGAAGTGGTAAGTACCAGATAGAGATGCCTATACTTCGCAGCTTTCAGTCTCTGCAACATCGGCAAATATATTAAAATCCAATGCGATTCCTTCGAATTGGTGACGATCTAATTAACGGCGCCATTGTTCCTTCAAAATGTTCTTTTCATCCCACGACCACTTTGCGTCTGCGACAATTTCATTCTTAATTACAGACTTGAGTTTGGGTTCTTCAGTCCCGCATTCATTAAAAAGTTGGAACCGGCACAATTAGTTGCTCAGGTTGGCAGTTTAAGTTTATCTATTTCTTATTGCGTTTGCATAAATGCTAATTGTCATATTTGTTTATATCAAAACTATAAGTATCAGCCTATACAGGGTGTATCTGTAAACATTTACATCCCTTTAACCACGTGTTTTATCAACCATTCTGAACAACATTTGTTCAACAACTTATCCAAATTCTTCGAAAAATTTTTTGACTCCCCATACAAAATGACCAAATCACGTGACCGACATTGTATGGAAAGATGATTTTTTTATGCGACTTTTCAAAAGTCATAGAACAAATGTTGTTCAGAATGGTTGGTAGAGAACGTAGTTGAAGGGATGTAAATGTTTAAAGATACACCTTGTAAAAAAAAAGAATGAAAAAAAACAATAACCGAAAAGAAAAACTAAAAAAACTACCAAAAAAATTAATTAAACAGAGTAGGTCCCTGGGGCGATGTCTCTGTGGAAATAAGAAAATCGCTGAGCGAAGTAGCTGCTGCCCTTTGGGTATCCCGTGACTTCAACTAAGCGCTTAGCTACATAAGTCTCTGGAGAAAGAGAAAGCATCGGGACCCCACGAGCTCAGTTTCGACGCCAAATGCTACGAAGTGGTAAGTACCAGATAGAGATGCCTATACTTCGCAGCTTTCAGTCTCTGCAACATCGGCAAATATATTAAAATCCAATGCGATTCCTTCGAATTGGTGACGATCTAATTAACGGCGCCATTGTTCCTTCAAAATGTTCTTTTCATCCCACGACCACTTTGCGTCTGCGACAATTTCATTCTTAATTACAGACTTGAGTTTGGGTTCTTCAGTCCCGCATTCATTAAGAAGTTGGAACCGGCACAATTAGTTGCTCAGGTTGGCAGTTTAAGTTTATCTATTTCTTATTGCGTTTGCATAAATGCTAATTGTTATATTTGTTTATATCCCAACTATAAGTATCAGCCTATATACTGTCCCACTGCAGGGCAGATGCCTTCATCATAGAATTCAATTCATAGCTACTATGATGAGATTAGGCTTACTCACCACGCTTGCCTAATGCGGATTGGTGATCAGTATCACAAACCCGAGCTATGTTAGAAAATTCGAAACATACTTTTTCGTTTGACCCGGGACTTAAACCACTAGACCAACGGGGCGTACCATACTTATCATACCTTTGTTTAATGTGTTAGATGGCAGACGGATCATCTGATTGCCGCCGCCCAAAAAGTTCGGTCTGCGTCGTCCGTCCCTTTTACTATAACGTGTTAATACGTGACGTCACCCTCTCCACAATATCTATAAATTCATAAACATTTGTTTTTTTTTTATGAAACAAAAGCTAGTGAATTTGTATAGATACAAGCTCTATTGGGACATCAGTTATAAGAGATTTTGTGTAGCCTTCTCCGTTATTCTTGTACTTCGCTTCTACTTCACGTCTTTTGATCCGACATAATCCTCGATCCAATTACTCAGTAATCTAAACAAAATCAGCCTTTGTAAAACATTTAACTAGAATTTCACTAACAACACCGGCTATTGCTTCCGACGAGTTCCAGCAAGTCCCCTAGGGATTGTCTTGTAGTGTTGTACCAATATCGATTTAGTGTATTGACCATAGCCACAAAAGTATCAGCCTTTAAACTGTCCCACTCCAGTTCAAAGGCCTCCATCAACTCAAGAAATCAAGTCATCGCTACTATGATGGGATTAGGCTACGCCACGCTTGCCTATTGCAGATTGGTGATTACAAACATAATAGTAATCATAATCATAATCTTTATTGTGTTAAAGCTATGTTCGAAAAATTCGCAACATACTTCTTGCTCGACCCGGGAATCGGGTTTTTTATTTACTATACTTTTACATGCATGAGTGAGTAGCCCATTTACTAGTAATGTACCTATGCAGCCGGCGTTTTGTAGTTCTATGTCTAAATATTTTGGGCCGCCACCTTTACCACAGCATCGATAATACTATTGCTACAACACTAAGCAAGGATAATGGGTTCTGCGTCGAAAGCTGTCTTGTTGCCGACTTGTTCTGACCGACCTGAATTACGTCTGTCTAAGTTTGAGGGTAGTTTGTGATTTGTTTATTGTTACGTTAATATGACGTGCCGGTCGAATCGAGTTTGACCACGACAGCTGTAAGTCCCACGCCAGAGTTATATCCAATATTGTATCTAAATATTCATAGAATTTTCTGTATTTCAATGAGTGTGTAAAGCCCTGTGACAACCCTAACACAATTCAAGCGTACAGACTAAAAACTTGCCGAGTGGTCGAAGTTTAGCCACTTACTGTATTTTACATGCGAAACTTGCAGTTATTTGCCAAGTTTTCCCTCACCGCCAAGCTTATAAGAAAAACATGGAGATTTTGAAAAATCGAGCGATACGAACTCGCAACCTGCGCATAAGATTTGCGTACGATCTTATAGAGAACAAGATTATATACCTATTTTTTGTCAGACTCCAAATGCTTCAAATGTTCCAGACATTGCAAGATGATTTCTCGAAAACTATCATACAAATGGCAAAGGATTCATATCAAGACATTTATCATACAACTTTGTTGCTTCAAAGTTACATAAAAAGGTGATTTGCCGATACAGCGGGGGCCGTTCGTCTGGCGCGGCGCCAAACGACTGATACTGGCGCCTGAAGACGTGATAAGGCAAAAACGTCACGCCAGCTGCGCGTGATGAGTTTCAGGGCGGCTCCTCAAACTCAGGGTTGCAGAGACGAAAGGTCACGTTGAATTACTCGATCTTGGCAGCAAATTAACCGAGCCACTGATTTTCATACAAACATGCTTATGGAAGCTTACAGATACAAAAGTTACACTGCTATGGTAATGATTTATACTTATGTGCAAAAACCGGAAAATACTCGTAAATGAAACATAACCAATATAAAAGAAGGCTGCTCCAGCCGTAGATCTTCAACGTCTAATAAAAGAAATGCCAACAATATCTTGCTAACAGCCAAACAAGGCACTTATTACACTTGGAAACAAAGCACTATGTATTTTCTAATAGCAAATTAGTTCGCAAGTAAAAGAAGATTACTTTTCAAGGCATTTTCATCGTACGAAACGTGCATTACTGGGCTTGTTTGGATGCAAGCCAAAAGTACTCACAAGCTGCGCTCAAGACAAGATAGGGAATGGACGTATCTTGCATCAGCTGAATTGCGATATGAAAGGTTGCGCAAGATGTTTGGGCGCACGGCAGTGAACCCGCCAAGATCAGAGACTGATTTTGGATATGCGCAATTTATTAAGTTGAAAAGGCCGGCAACGTATCAGCGACTTTTCTGACCTAGCAGATGTTCAAGACAAGATAACGAATGGAAAGGATTCTTGCATCAGCTGAATTGCGATATGAAAGGTTGCGCAAGATGTTTGGGCGCACGGCAGTGAACCCGCCAAGATCAGAGAGTGATTTTGGATATGCACAATTTATTAAGTTAAAAAACCGGCCAAGTGCGAGTCGGGCTCGCGCACAAAGGGTTCCGTAGCAGCAAATATAATAAACTTATTAACCTATCTCAAAAGCTATAAGAGATACTTTGATCAAACCAAAAATCGTTGAAAGAGTTAATTAGCATGCATCACCTCTATTTTTTTTAGAATTTTATACCCCGTAGTTATAAAATAGAGGGGGGGGGACATACTTTTTACGACTTTGAGAGCTGATATCTCAAAAAACCGTTCACTTTAAGAAAAATGTTTTTTAGAAAACTTTATATCATTTTAAAAGACCTCTTTCCATTGATACCCCACACGGGTATGTACATCGAAAAAAAAAAATTTCATCCCTCAGTTACATGTATGGGGGGCCCCCACCCCCAATTCTTTTTTTTACTATTTAGTGTCATATTTTTGTAGCGGTTCATACAACACATATTCCCATCAAATTTCATCACTGTAGTACTTATAGTTTCCGAGTAAATCGGCTGTGACAGACGGACAGACGGACAGACGGACAGACGGACAGACGGACATGACGAAACTATAAGGGTTCCGTTTTTGCCATTTTGGCTACGGAACCCTAAAAAGGCCCGAGCAACGTATGCTGATACATCTGCTAGGTCAGAAAAGTCGCTGGACTTTTCATCAAGACTAGATAACGAAAGGTTTCTTGCATCAGCTGTTCTAACATAACCAATATTTTTTTGTTTAGTAGAGTTTAGTTTATCATCACAAAAATATTGGTTAGGTCAGGCTAAAGCAGTGACCAGCAAAAAAATTTTGAAATTTTTGGATGAGTTTTATTTGGGTGAGTTTCTATTTAAGCTTTATACGCGCTTATAAAACGCTAATCTTAAACCGCACTTACGGTGTGAGTAGAGGACAAGACGGTGCGATAAAGTCTAAGTTTGAATACATTTACCTCTTGAAAGAACTTTGAACGTTTCAGTAAGATGCTTTTAATACTGTGATGTTATTTTAAAAGAAGGTTGCAACTACTTTTTGAATTTTTTACTCTCAAGTCCCAAGCTAAATTCTGGACCAGATTTTTGTATCGAGCATTTACATTTTGTTTCAAAGTTAAAGCGAGTTTTTTTAAGGAACATGTTGACCTGTACTATAGTCCAAGATCCCACTGTTTTTATCCTGCAGGTATCTTTTTCTTACAAAATGGTAGGTTTTTCCTATGAAATTCATCTTGAATGAATAATCAGGTCAAAAGATTGGATGGACACCCAATTGGCTTAAGTACCGGACCATGATCTCGGGGTTGCCGGTTCGATCCCTGGGTCGGGCCAACAGTCAAACCTACCTGAGTTTTTCTGTTCAGAAACTCTCAGTGTCAGCCCAAAGTCTGGAATTTAGCGGTCTTGTACCCCTGTGCCTCAGAAAGGATACGATCTTGGGCCTGCGCCCAATCTTCGGTCATGTGACACTGGTGTTCTATCGAATTAAGAGGTTAAGGAAATAGTGTACCTATGTTTGCGCATACACTTGAGCACTTTAATATATCCTGCGTACGTGGCTCATCGTTAAGATTGGCCGCCGTAATCGAATACCGGTTGAAGGATTAATTAATAATAATAGAGTAAGGAGGAGGCGACTCGGTAAACGTAGTGTTGGACGCCCTGCTACAAGATGGGATGACGACATTCGAAGGCTGGCTGGAGTGAGCTGGATGAGAGTGGCCGAAAATCTGGAGCGGTGGCGTGCATTAGGGGAGACCTATGTCCAGCAGTGGACGAGCGTGGGTTGCTGATGAAGGAGGATATTATTTTTAGAGATACAGATTATCAGGTTTGAGAAATACTCAAGGCAATGACTAACAGTAACTCGAAATAGTGTGTTCAAGAAATTCGGCGTCGTTGCCAAAACCTCACAAAGGCTTTTCTACCTAGACTACATACAACAGCACGGCATTTCGTTTCAAGAACCTACTTTGATAATGGAAGCCGCGTTGCTTCTAGAGATGGGGGCGGGTAATACCTATTTTTAGGGTTCCGTACCCAAAGGGTAAAAGGGACCTTATTACTAGGACTAGTGAAGTCCCTAAGGCTGTTACTAGGCTGTATCTCAATCACCGTGATAGCTAGGTGTCAAGTTATCATAGATTATGTTGGTAGGGTCCCTCATTCGTTCGTACGTCGTGAGTTCGAACCCCACCCCGTGTCAGTGTCTGGGTGTTATATGTCATCATCATCATCATCAGCCTGTCTCAGTCCACTGCTGGACATAGGCCTCCCCCAATGTTCGCCATTTCACCCTGTGCTCGGCGAGACGCATCCAGTCTATACCAACGGCTTTTCGCAAATCGTCACTCCATCTAGCTGGGGGCCGTCCCACACTACGCTTCCCGAGTCGCGGTCTCCACTCAAGAACTTTTGTACCCCAACGGTTGTCAGTTCTTCGACAGATATGGTGTTATATGTATTTAAGTATTATATTTGTGTTTCCTCCGTTGTCTGAATCTGTAACACAAATGCTTGAGCTACTTAATACGGAGTAAGGTCAATGTATGAGATGTAGTGTGAATTTATTTATTAGTTTACTAGTTCGTGGCCGGCCCTCACTTTATTGGGGACAGTAGTTCCACTGTCTGCCTACAGATGGCGCTAGGCGTTAATTGCATCCCGCTAGTGTTTCGCTTTTCTGTTTGTATATAAGGTATGTCTATAGAATTTATCCCTTTATAAATAGTAGGTAAAGATTTATGTTCCCGGGTAGGCACCCGTCTCTAGTTGCCTCGATAATGTTTCAAAGGAGACAAAGCATTGTTGACTCTAAATAATGAGGTAATCTTAAGTTTGGATATATAGCTTGAAACCTTAAAATATCAGGCTTATAACATTACACATACTCATAGACATAACAATGATTTAATGCTGAATTTATCTCAATAACAAAGTCCAGAGATGTTTCAACAATTTCCATACAAACAGAGTTCAAGCAAGGCCTTACCAATATTCACCTTCAAAAACAGACAATAAAAATAAATATATATACCTAACTATAATATAACTTTTACTTTGGAACCAGCTGCCAACGAATTTATTTCCAACTAGTGGCCGCCCGCAACTTCGTTTGCGTGAACTTTATGACTGTTGACTTAAAGTTGATTGTTTAAAATGTAGAAAAAAAATAAACCTATTCTTATTATAATTGTCCATTTATGGTTTATAGATTTTTAAGGCGGCTCATTGATATTTTAATGCTAGCTAAGATTTTGAAAAGTGCAAAAGTTAAAGTAGATTGGGCCAAGGAATCACGTGGTCCTATGAACAAACTTGTAAGCCCCTTTTCGCCCCATTTGGGGGTTAAGTTCGGAATATCCTTTCTTATCGGATCTCATCCAAAAATGCTCATCACATTTGACAATTTTCCACTCCATTTCATTCCATATTTGCTATAGTGTAGCTGGGCTCTTAGAGTTCCACACCAGATGTTCCATGTTCTTTGTTTTTTTTTCGTGGCATCATAAAATGCTCATCAATATGAACAACTTTTGTTAAGGTGCTATTGACCTACCTCTTATAGTTTAGCCGGGCTGTTGTGGTTCTACATCAAGCAGCCTGATCTTCAAAATAAAATATATCCTATAAGTTGCCCTGACATTACAGCTATACAACAAAAAAAGTTTCATTCGAATTTGTTCAGTAGTTTCCGAGATTAGCGCGAACAAACAGACAAACAGATAAACAGACAAACAGACAAACAGATAAACAGATAAACAGACAAACAGACAAACAGACAAACAGATAAACAGACAAACAGACAGACAAAAATTTTCAAAATCATTGATTCATGTTCTGTTTACTGTTTTTTTGGTCGTCCTAAGTAGTTTTGGGATAAATATCTTCAATGTACAGCCACAACTTTTTTACATTTTTATTATATGTATAGAGCTATACAACAAAAAAAGTTTCATTCGAATTTGTTCAGTAGTTTCCGAGATTAGCGCGAACAAACAGACAAACAGATAAACAGACAAACAGACAGACAAAAATTTTAAAAATCATTGATTCATGTTCTGTTACTGTTTTTTGGTCGTCCTAAGTAGTTTTGGGATAAATATCTTCAATGTACAGCCACAACTTTTTTACATTTTTATTATATGTATAGATAAGATACATCTTAGTGATCTTGAACAAAAAGGTTTCTTCCTTAAGAGCCGCCGCGGCGACGCATTTGTGATGCCTCAAGTGTTGCAGATGTCCATAGGTGACGGTGATCACCATAAGGTGATTTGTCTGATGGTTTATCTGCTATAATGTAAAAAAATAACTTTAACTTTAAACTTGAGTGTTTCGACGTCAATGAGAAATGTATTTGACTAATTTTGTCCCATTACATTTTTTTTATAATTATTATTTGGATGCAAAATCCAGCGATAAATTGACAATTTCAAAATGCGACAGTCAGAATGGACGACGGTCACGATAGTGGACACGACAGGCTCTTAATAATAATAATCTCGCCATGACATAAGAGCACAATACATCTGACGAAGCTCGGCAAGTCGGCAACCCTTACGCGAACAAAGGAATTCTTACAGTTTGCAAGGGTTTTACACTGACAAACTTGATGTTTCACCGAGAGAATGCTCCTGATGGAAGGAAAGATCCACTTCGGATAGAGGTAGCGTAGTAAGTAAAATTGTTGTAAACCTAACACTTTTTGTAAAAAATTACAACAATTTGAGTGCTCTAACCCAAATGGTCACAACTTTTATATTTCTACTATAAAACCTGTCAAAACGTTTGATTTCTATTATAAAACCTGTCAAACGTTTGATTTCTACTATAAAACCTGACAAAACGTTTGATTTCTGCTAAAAAGCCTGTCAAAATTGAGTTCTTAATTTGAATATTATGTCATGTTTATCTATTTACCGATTTTGTGATTAAAGAAGAGATTTTCACATTATCCAAAAGGTTTTTTTTTACTATTGCCCTGAGGTTATGTTCCTCATATTTCCCAAAAAGTTAGTATTTCACTACAGACTAGACAGCCATAATAGTAGTATTGGTTACCATAGTCTAAATTTCTCAATCGGATATTATTAATATAATGTGTGTAGGTAATATTGTGATTACTTATTAGTAAATAAACTTACCAGGAGTACAGTCCCGAATCAACAGGTGAACTATATAGGTAAGTCTTGTTCGCACGAAACAATGGCTACTTCAGAAGGTAACACATGTTTGATACGTACCTGAAATTAAAAAGAAATATACATCAATTATTCGTTCGTAGAGAAAACTATGAATATGGAAGTGTGTATGTATCACCTTTTATAGTAAGACATTCTGACCAGATATGAAAACGCACTGTGTAAAACCCAAGCAAGAAGCAAAGGGAGGCGGTATGAGCACAAAATTCTCCCCCCTACCCCCCTTCATTTGCAACCTGTTGAATTATAAGCGACTTTCATTACTTAAATACAAGCGAGCGGATGAAAGAAGTTACTGGCGAAATTACCGGTTCTCTTAGCAAAATTTGTATGGAATAGACGAGACAGTTTTCTCAGAGAATGGGTTGGATATTTGCTCCACTTGACCAAACTCATTCTTTTCCTTTCAAGACCTATATTTGTTCTTCTTTTCTTTTGTTTCGTCTCAAGAATTCAAGACCTATATTGGATGACGACCCGGTTGGTTCAGTGGTAGTGAATGCTGCGTCTGGGCCAAGGGTTGCGGGTTCGATCCCCGCACAGTACAAACATTTTGTGTGCATGAACATGTCTGTTTGTATTGGTCTGGGTGTTTTCTATGTATTATAAGTATGTATTTACAAAAGAAAAGTATTATATGTATATATTTGTAATCCCACTGTTGGTTCTGATATCTGTAACACAGGTGCTTGAGCTACCTATCTCAGAGTCAGATCAATGTATGTGATGTAGTGAAATATTATATTATATTATACATTTATTCTTCTTTTTCTACGATATTGATAGCGTTGTTTTAACGTAAAGCCCAGACAGTAGACACAATGGAAAATCAATTGTTTTATGCTTTTTATAAGGCTTTTGGGTCTATCGACGTTAAGTGTGAGAGCCAAAAGTGGGAGAGCCACGCTTCGGTATGAATGGCCGGCTCGAGCGGAGTAATACCTCGTCCTCACAGAAAACTGGCGTGAAGCAGTGCATGCGCTGTGTTTCGCTGCGTGAGGGACGGTACCGGAGGCCCAATCCAGGGAAAGGTAAGCAGCGCACTTGTGACACCACTGGTGTTGCAGGTGTCCATGGGCGGCGGTAATCGCTTACCATCAGGTGATTCGTCAGCTCTTAGGTATATCATAAAAAAAGAGACAATTATTTTTTTTATTTTATTTATTTATTCTCTCAGTTTTTCTTCTTGTTCTTGTCCAGTAATAAAAAATCAATAAGTAAATCGGTTATTTTATCATACAAAGTCAATCCTAAAAAAATTGAGCCCAGAGACTCAACCCTAACCATTGTCACTGTTAATGTCTGTCTGTCTCCCAAAGGTAAAGTGCATCACAGCTACGGCAGTGAAATGACAAACAAACGGATATCAGCCAACAGCCGTTGGGCGGAGGTCCGTAAACTACCGTGTCGCACCTGCAGCCACGTCCGAGATGTAGATAGAATGGAACAGTGAAGGATTTTGCTGGGCGACAAACAAACAAACAGCTCCTTATGAAATAAGCCGTATAGTAAAGAAGAATATTCAAAACTCCAAGAAAATGGGTGAGAGTGACTCAATGGACACTTTGTTTTTTTTATGTGATAGGTAGCAGACGAGCAGGCGGATCACCTGATGGTAAGCAATGCCGCCGCTCATGGACACCTGCAACACCAGTAGAGTTGCTGCCAACCTTTTATCCCCTTCCCCTCCGGGTGGGCCTCCGGTACCCTCACTCACTCGGGGAAACACAGCACAGGGGCAGCTTCACGCAGGTTTTCTGTGAGGCAGTGGTATCACTCCGGTCGAGCCGGCCCATTCATGCCGAAGCGTGGCTCTCCCACAATTAAACACTTTGTGCCTGTCAATCTTATATTTGCGGAGTGAGGACATCTTGATTGTCCTCAATATAAAAAAAATAAGTGAGCTACCAGGCAAAAACCCAGGTCAGAGGGAAAATAAATTAATAAAAACAACATCACATAGGTACATTGTCCAGGTCCCAAAGGTTTTCCCTTGTACAAGTACTATGGGAACCAGAAACAACGAAGGAACCGCAAACACCACACAAATATCTGTTTCATCAACAAACATTTGTGTTCGTCGTACCCGCGACCCTTACGTCTCAACCAACAATCATTGCCCGATACTTAAATACCGAATGGCGGACCGCAGGCCAAATGCGGCCCGCCGAACCACACTGTGCGGATAAACCCCCCCTTCATCATTGTTTTAATTCGACTTGATTTTATTTGGTTCTGATTAAATTTAAATTTAAATTTAATTTATTTGTTTAATTTATTTTAGTCTTGATTAATCCTACCTCAATTCGTTTTAGAGTGTAATTTTAATTTAATTTATTACTGACTGTATAATAATAACACGTAAATTGTTGGTCTGACCCCGGTATCAGTAACAATATTAAGTAAATGTCACCTGACTCCTGCGACACAAGCATTCATGCTTAGTGCAGAAGTCGCTAAATTCTAAGACCCTGTCGAATATTTTTGGCAATAAAGAACTATTTATTTATTTATTTATTATTATCATAGCCGCTCCCCGTCGTAAGCGATATGACGAGCCGCTGGAACCCTACATAGACGTCGTTCTTTGTGTGGACAGCGATGGTCATACCACTTCAGAAACGAAAACGAAACTACTGTAACTGTGGGAGAGCCACGCTTCGGCATGAATGGGCCGGCTCGACCGGAGTGATACCACTGCCTCAAAGAAAACCGGCGTGAAGCAGCCCCTGTGCTGTGTTTCGCTGAGTGAGTGAGGGTACCGGAGGCCCACCCCGGGGGGAAGGGGATGGAAGGTTGGCGGCGCACAACTTTCCGATACCGGTGGTAGAATCGCATTATGTCTATTTATTTTTTAGTATATCTTATGTATCAAGATATATATTTAATTTCATTTAAATCATATACATTATCTTTAAATAGTTTTAAATATTTTCTTTATGTATGACGATTTGTAAGTGCTGTGTACAAGCCTATGCAAATAAAGAATATTTGACTTTGACTTCTAACTCCGCTGGTGTTGCAAGTGTCCATGAGCGGCGGCAATTGCTTACCATCAGGTGATCCGCCTGCTCGTCTGCTACCTATCACGTAAAAAGAAACTAATTGCTGATCCCTGGACTAAACCAACGGGGCTTAATAAAAACATAAAAACATGTCTCGACACTTCCAGCGGTACAGCATCCGTCTCTCTCGCTCGACCTACTTCAGAGGGCGCGGGCTCATTTGTCATGCTAATGCAAATGGCTACACCCAGGGGATGAGCTCGGTTAATAAAACATTAATAAATAGCCCACACAGATGCCTGCTTTGTTTTACTTTAGTACTTCAATGATGCCCTACAGTGTTTCTATTCGGCGGTCAAGGCCAACTAACAAGATGTGCAGATACAAAAGACTTTGATAAGTTTGACGTTTTAAATTACTTCTGGCTGCGGGATTTTAACGCCATGATGTGGAGCAGAAAAATCCTAAGTTATGCCGACCTTTCAGTTCAGCGTTTGTATTGCGAAAAATGCAAAAGAATTTTTGTCTATGTAAATGAATGAACTCGACTCCTAGACTAAGGGGCGAAAATCGCCCCCCAGATAGAAGCCTAAAATAAAAAGGCAGCTAATAACAATAAGAGAAACTTCACCAGTCTGTACTTGACGCCCTGGAGGCTAATTCTCGGTTTTCGCCTTGTATGTCGAGTCGACTTCATGGAACGCAAAGACCAATAGGATAACAAGATAAGGAATGTCGACTGTAATCTGTGTTCTCCTATTACTCGTAGTTGTGCGTTGAGCTTCTGGGACAAAATGTTCTTACTAGAATCGGAACGAGTCCCAGTGTATAGGACGAAATAGCTGGTCCACTCGTTAACTGAGAGGACGTGACAAAATACCTATTAACTGGCTAATAATCGACTTTTTGTGCCGAGTGTTGGACAGCATTAGAGTCGCCTTTGAAATGGTAGAAGACGTGAAAATACGTGACTAAATTTATCAAACTCCGTATCAAAGCCGTGTGTGTAAGTGTGTCATTATCCCCATTTGCGTCCAAAGCCATTTCTTTGGAGTCAGTACGCTTGGGATGTAATCCAGAATTTTAACTGTGGGAAAGCCACGCTTCGGCTCTACCGGAATGATACCGTGGCCTCACAAAAGACCGGCGTGAAGCAGTCTGTGATGTGTTTCGTCGAGTGAGTGAGGGTACCGGAGGCTCGATTGGGAGGAAAGGGGGTTAAAGGTTGGTAGCGCACTTGTAACTTAGTGTTGTGTTTGTCGATGGGCGGCAGCCATCGCTTAAAATCAGAAGGGCATTTCGCGTGCAATTGACATTGATGTCGAATTTTGAAATTTCATACATTCGTCCATACAAAATTCTAAGTCGACTTCATTGTCGACTGCACGAAAATTGCTGCTCAGGTGATCTGTATGCTCGTCTGTCACCAATCACATAATAAAAAAAATCGGGAATCTTTTTTTTTCTGACGTCTGATCTTAGTAACCCGTAAAAATGTGCGCATAAAATCTATAGCTGCATGCTAGGTTTACCTACGACCTCTCGGTTAGAAGGCAAACCCACATCCACTAAGTCACCATTGCATTGCTCTTATCCAAGCAGGGCAGGCACATCCATACTAATATTATATAACTAGTGGCCCGCCCTCACTTCGCTTCGGGACCGTAATTCAGAAATGAACCATTAGATGGCGCTGTGCTCAATTACATCGCGCAAGCGTTTCGTGTTTTCGGTTTACCTATAAGCCTTGTCGTTGTCTATAGAAGTTATCCTTTAAAAATAGTATAGAAGAAGATTAAAAATGGGTAAGTGTGTCTGTCTGTCTGTTTGTCTCTCTTTCACGGCAAAAACGGAGCGACGTATTGACGTGATTTTTAAGTGGAGGTATTTGAAGGGAGGGTTGGAGGATAACATAGGCTACTTTTTGTCTCTCCGTGCTACCCCGAATGTAGCGCGAGCGAAGCCGCGGGCAAAAGCTAGTAGTAATACATAATAAAACCCAGAACCCTGAAATTAAAAAAGTACTCTGAAATTGTCCATTCAGTATTCATGAAAAAGTTCCCAGTGCCGTGTGTTACCGCTGTAAAAACTACGAACCCGTCTAATGGGTTATATTTTGCAAGGCCACTAAAAAATCTGGCACCTGAAACTAGGGTTGCAGTTCTAAAATTGTGTATAACTACCATTTTTAGGGTTGAATCTATAAAATCTGAGTGAGTTTGTTTATTAAGATAGATTGCAGATTTAAACCGTGGTAGAGCCACGCTTCGGCATGAATGGATTGACTGGAGTGACGACTTCGTTGTTTCGTCTACTTCGTCTACTACCTCATAGAAGACCGGCGTAAAGCAGCGCCTGCGCTATCGCGTCGAGTGAGTGAGGGTACCGAAGGCCCAATTGGGGTTAAGGGGTAAAGATTGGCAGCGCACTTGTGACTCTATTGGTGTTCCAGGTGTCTATAGGCGGCAGCAATCGCTTACCATCACGTGACCCGTATGCTCGTGTGCCACCTAACACAAAAAATGTGATTGCAAACACCATCAGTCCTTGCCTGATATCTGTAACACAAATGCTTAAGCCACTTAGTGCCAGGTCAATGTATGAAATGTTGGAGGTTAAAAAGCTATATGGACGGAACCTCAAGCTTGCTGGGGTTGCCATCACCCCCTCCTGATGCACACACGCTCCCAGAGACAATGAATATAAATTGCCAGTAAATAAACAAACTGTGTGTCGTTTTAAGTGCCCGTCGCGGTTCTTTAATTAATGTTTGTGAAGCTTTACAACGGATGTATTATTAGTGGATGCGCGCAGCTTCGCTTGTGTGGAATTCGGGTTCACTTAAAAAGAAGTTTTAAATTATAATCCAATAGGTTGCCCAGGCTTTACAGCTATACAACGAAAGAATTTTCATCCAAATGCGTTGAGTTGTGTTCGAGATAAGTGCGAACAAACCTTAGGAACAAACATATATATCTAATGTACATCGTCAAATATCAACCGACGATCTGGTGAAGGTCGCGGGAGTCCATTGGATGCGGGTGGCACAGGACCGATCCGTGTGGAGAACTTTGGGGGAGGCCTATGTCCAGCAGTGACGTCTATTGGCTGAAATGATGATGATGAATGTACATCGTGACGAAACTTACATGTTTCGGTTATTTTATAAACCATGATTCCGGTTTCGTTCCCTTATTACAGGGTTGCGAAGGTCAAACGTAAACGTAGTGTTGGACGCCCTGCTACAAGATGGGATGACGACATTCCAAGGCTGGCTGGTGTGAGCTGGATGAGAGTAGCCGAAAATCGGGAGCGGTGGCGTGCATTGGGGGAGACCTATGTCCAGCCGTGGACGAGCGTGACAGCAGACGTTTACCGAGTCGCGGTACTTCACTCAAAGACTTTACGGTTCCAACGGTTGTCAGTTCTGCGGCTAAGCGAAAGAGGGTTAAAGGTTGGCAATGCACTTGTGACTCTACTGGTGTAGCTGTTGTGTAGGGGCGGCAACAATCGCTTACTATCAGGTGACCCGTCTGCTCGTCTGTCGCCTATCACATAAAAAATACCTACCTAAATTTTACAACAAGTTCCAAAATCAGATAGCGTGCACTGTCAAAGAATTTCATTAAGTCCACACCTTGTTTCATAATGTGATACTTCAGTGAAATGATCACTCCACCGGCGAGTAGACCGTATCTGAAGGGCCATAGAGTCGGTTTTGGTGCGGCACGAGATAATAGGAAGCAAGTTTGCATGGAAAACGCAATTTTGTTTAATTAGATCAGGCTATATTGAAGGGCAGGAGACGTAGCTGAGTGTACCCTGGATAATACAATAGTTGTTGCTACCTTACTAAAATTTTATAACACGCCTCTTCTATGTTTGTGACTATAAAATATTTAGACGGGAATTAAGTAATGTGACGTTTATTGTTACGTGTTTGTATGACTTTTAGTTAAGTAGGCACACCTTTTTCTCCACTGAGCAATATCAATTTTATATATAAAGGCTAACACTCTTTTTCTGTCTTGTGTCCCGAGTTCGATTTCAGGCCGAGCAAAAAAAAGTTTCTAACTACTATGGATGGCGTTCCACTACCATGCGCTTTACTCGACACTTTCTGCCACGCACCTCCTCATTGTGGAATCAATTTCCCGCAGCGGTATTTCCGAACCGGCACGACATTCAAATCTTCAAGAAACGAGCCTATACCTTCCTAAAAGGCCGGCAACGCATCCGCACTCCTTCTGGTGTACCTGATGTCCATGGGCGGCGGTGATCACTTACCATCACGTGACTCGCTTGCTCGTTTGCCTTCCTATAATATAAAAAAAAACTATCCGTGCTCGGGTTTGTGATCACCAATCAACATTAGGCAAGCGTGGTGATTAAGCCTAATCCCATGATAGTAGCGATGACTTGATTTCTATGATGGAAGCCTTTGTCCTGCAGTGGGACAGTATATAGGCTGATACTTTACTTTTTTTTTACATAACACCTTTTCTACTTAGGTAAAACCTAGATGGGCTGTAACCTAATTACCGGATAAGTACGTCACTTGGGCGTTTGCGTGTTTTTGCTTTCACAGTATAATGCTCTGTGTCACGCCAACGCCTCAATGTCATACAAAATCTAGTAATTACTCGAAAATTATAACCTTATTTAAAATAACAGCGGGTTGTTAAATTTTACGGCTTTAAAGGATTAAAACCGGACTGGACGTTGCAAAATGGTGTGAGAGAAATAACAATAGTCGCATATACTTAGTTTTGTGAACAATGGCTTGTTTTATGGAAACAGCAGGACTTTTCCCATAAAACAGACATTGTTATACATTATATCAATCCCCTTATTTACTTACTAGTGGCACAAAATAAAGACTTTGAGACAGAAGCCTAAATGCCCACTAAGAGCTAAAAATATGTCATGTACTCACGCATGCGCACTAACGGGCAAAAACGCCTTTTCGACCACATTAATCCTAACTTATGACATAAGATTGTCAAACTGTCGAGGTCTATGGTAGAGACCGCGCGCTTATGTACTCATGCCGGGCAACAACCCTAGCATGTCGACGAACTCTTCTAAATTCAAAATCAAGGCTGAGTCAAAGTCTTTATTTTCTGCTAGTGGCCTAAAACAAGTGACTGCCTCGGTGACGCAGTGGCTCACACTTTACGACGGCTGCGCTTGGGGTTCCCGGTTCGATTCCTAGGTCGGGCTAACATTTATACCTGGGTTTTTCTTTTCAGATATTCTATGTGTCAGCTCGAAGTCAAGAAGATTGTGGTCTTATATCCTGTGCCTCGGAAAAAATGTTAAGGTGTAGGTCCTACGCCTTCCTTCGGTCGTGTCACACTGGTGTCCCATCGAAATATGAAGGGAATAGAGAGTGCGCCTGTGTTTGCGCACACACTTGTGCACCTTGAATCAAATCAAATAGTTAATTGCTAATAAATGTCCTACGTCGATTGTTGATCAGTGAGATTGGCCGCCATAGACGTATTAACGGATAGAAAGAACATTATTAGAGGCCCGCCCTCACTTAATTTTGGGACTCAAATTGGACAGCACCTATACCTAGTCACGTCACTTCTGTTATCACGTCTTTTACCATTTCAAAAGCGACTATAAAACTATGCTGTCTCGCATTCGACATAAATAAATTAATTATCAACCAATGAATAGGTACTTTGTTAACTCCTCTTAGTTAAATTTATAATTCACGAGTGGTCCTATTTCGTCCCCTCTGGAACTCGATTCGATTGGAGTAGAAACATTTTGTTCCAAAAGCTCAGGGCGTCATGTGCAGACTGGGAAAGTTTCTCTTATTGTTAGCAGCCTTTTCATGCTTCGATCTGGGGGGCGATCCTCGCCCCTTCGTCTAGAAGTCGAATTTATTCATTCAAATAGACAAAAGTCAAACCAATTTATTATGTTCTTAAAATGGCACAAAAATAATTGATCTATGCAAGTCAATGCTCGGGAAGCGTAGTGTTGAACGCCCTGCGACAAGATGGGATGATGATATTCGACGGCTGGCTGGAGCGGGCTGGATAAGTGTGGCCGAAAGTCGGGAGCGTGCGTGGAGATCTATGTCCAGCAGTGGACGAGTGTGGGTTTCTGATGATGAAGACAATGTATAGATTGGTACATATACATATGTTTATACTAGCGGCCGCCCGCGACTTCGTACGCGTGGAGTTAATTATTGACACTTACCGTTACATTTTGGACAATCCACACAATATATTTTTATAAATTGTAGCCTATGTGTTATTCTGATGTATAAGCTATATTGTGGTAAAGTTTCATTCAAATCCATTCAGTAGTTTTTACGTGAAAGAGTAACAAACATCCATACATCCAAACAAACTTTCGCCTTTATAATAGTAGTAGGATATATTACAGCGATTTATGTTAAAAGTGCAAAATTTCGATGAATATTTTGAATGTGAAATGTCGTCGTGTGTCCGAGAATCGCTCCCCAGGTTGTTAAAAGTCGATCTCATTGTTAAAAGTTCGCAATGCCCACTTATTTTCTTTTCTACGACATGTTGGAACAAAGCGATAGTTTTTAAATTTGCTCTTTGATCTTTGAGAAGAAATCCACTATTGTCACTCCACTGGTGTTGCAAGTGTCCATGTGCGGCGGCAATTGCTTACCAGCAGGTGATCCACCTGCTCGTCTGCTAGCTATCACATAAAAAAAAATATGGTATGTGTCGACTTATGGATGGAAAATTATTTATTAATTGCAAAAGTGGGATTGCGAAACCATTTGAGTAAGCAGAAGATATCAGTTTCTAAAATACCTAACACAAACCGCCAGACCTAACACAAGTATACTCTGATTCATAATCATGTAAAGTAAACTGACAGATGTCAATGTGTCATCCCCATACATTATAACTCAATTTGACACATGCAAAATGTCAAAATGCATAGAAACTTGTCATTTTCATGAATCAGAGTATAGATGTTGTGTACTATGTGTTACGAACAGACATTATTTTTACACTTGTGCGATAATCTAACCCTTGCCCCCTGATGAGGATCGACGGATGGACAAGCCACCTTTTATATTTTTAAGGTTTTCTATGTTTTTTACTATTTTGATATATTATTGTTTAGTTTTACTTTACGTCTTGTCAGTGCTTCGATGATAACGTATTTGGGAAATATAATAAGTTTTCAGCTAATGTCGGATTTTTATTAGCATCATCAGCGAGAATACAATCCAAAGCCAAGCCCTATCCGTTTTCAATTAGCCTTTTTCGCAATACAAACGCTGAAAGTTCAGCATGACTTAGGATGTTTCAGCTCCCGTTGCGTTTAACAATCGCAGCCAGAAGCAATTTAAAACGTCAAACTTGATGAACGATGCGCACGGGCAAGGCAACTTTTATTATTGCCATTTGTAGGGTTACCAGATGAGAAAAATCTTTGAGTAGGGAATTATGTAAGGCTCGCCCGCTCATGCACTTTATCGATGACCTAGAGCACAATCGCACTAACTGCAGATTGAAGTTAGCAAAGGTAGTAACTACAATTGGGAACTATAATAATAATATGTAGGTATACTTAGTTCACAATAGTTATATCTTTTTTTCAGTCATTCCTTGACTAAATATTCAAAGGTGTATCAAAATAATATATTTTTGCTGATGTAGGGAGTTTTTGTTATATTTCATTATTTTATTTATTTAAACTTTATTGCACAAAATTTGTAACAATAGGCGAACTTAATGCCCAGGGGCATTCTCTACCAGTTAACCTTTGGGTCATGCAGAAAAGACAGTGGTGCGGCGAAAAGAGTAACAGTGTAAAATAATAATAATATATTTTATTATAATACTAGGTACATATACATATTTTATACAATAATAAAATAAATATATATATATATATATATATATATATATATATATATATATATATATATATATATATATATATATATATATTTATATATAGATTATTTACGATTTAATATCTCGAAATGTGAAGGGTGTCCGAAGATTCGCTGCCGGGTACTAGCAGACGACGCCGTGTACCGCCAGTCCGCTTGTGACCAAGGCTGCTGTAACGTAGCCGAAACGTCAAGCAGTAAGTAGATATGTACATACAATGTACTCAACATTACGTCGCGTTAATTCCCGTTTGAACATTTTATAGTTATAATGAAAATGTGATAATCTTTTCTTACCTTATACCGCAATTTAACTTTTCTTACTTTAACGTCCTAGGACCCAGAAGCCTTTTAAAAGACGCTGAAAAACGTCCATAGTGTCCTTGGAATATCCATTGGATAAATATTTTTTACAAGTAACACTATTTCTACATTATGATAACAGTCCCCTTGAGTATCATAATGAAACTCAACCAATATTTTGGCCGCTCGTAAAAACTGATATATTACTTCGATTGCCTAGGTTTTAACTAAAATGAAAAACCCTAGCATGTGGGTACGTAAGTTTCGGCAAAAATAATTCCCCAAAGAAATTGCCTTTCTACCGATAAGACAAAGTGCTCGGTAATATGGGCTTATTGTCGAAGCTAAAGTTAGGGACCAAAAGTTCAGACGAGTATGCCAATGGGAAATCATTTTCCGAACTAAATAAGCTTGTCGAAAGTAAAATGCTCTGTCAAGCAATAAAAGGGGAGAAAGTATTTGTAACAAGTTAGTTTTATGAAAAACTAGCGGCCGCCCGCGACTTCATGGCGCGTATATATTTTTTTACATTGTAGTCATTGTGTTATTCTAATGCATTGGTTCTTAACCGGTGGTCCGCGGACCACTGGTGGTCCCTGGAGGCATTCCAAGTGGTCCGCGAAGACATCGTAATAAACAAGAGACGTGACGTGATGAGTCGAGTCAACACAACACAAACGGCGCCGCGACGCATGTCCTAAGTGTGTGGTTCCTGACACGACAGAATTTTGGTAAAATGGTCCCTTATGACTTAAAGGTTAAGAACCACTGTTCTAATGTATAAGCTATATTACTGTAAAGTTTCATTAAAATCCATTCAATAGTTTTTGCGTGAAAGAGGACCAAACACCAACCATCCAACCATACTTACAAATTTTCACGTTTATAATATTAGTGGGACTAGTGAACCTGATGAAGTTTTTTTTTATATGATTGGTGGCAGATGAGCAGACGGAAAACCTGATCGTAAGAGATTGCCGCCGCCCATAGACACCGGCAACACCAGTAGAATAACCACTACACTACACAAGCACCAGTTTGGTTTGCTATTTCAATTGATTTACATACTGACAAATTTCTTCAATCGACTATCATCTTACTGTCATACACATTAGGTTGAATATCAATTGAGGAAATTTGACAGGTTGTGGTAACCTGATGTGTGGCTGTCTACATACCAAGGGAGTCGTTGGCGCTAATGCGAAACGACCAAGTCTACCAAGTGTATTAAATATGATGAAAGCCTCCAAACACGCATTACGTATTCACCACGCGGTTCCAGCGGATCCAGACTAGCGTTTTTAGATGAATAAAAAGACACAACATATCATACATTGACCTGACTCCGTACTAAGTAGCTTATGCACTTGTGTTACAGATATCAGACAACAGAGGATCACAAATATAATACTTAAATACATATTATATAACACCAAGACACTGAACAAACACAAGTGTTCATCACACGAATGCTTGTCCAGGGTGGGGATCGAACCCACGACCTTTGGCGTATGAGGCAGGGTCACTACCATTGCGCCAACCGGCCAGTCAAAGTACACCAGTACTGTACCAGTGTGGTGGCTTTTCGTTTTCCTGGGAAGTTATTTCTTATTTTTTTATTAGAGATGAGTGCAAGTATTATAACTTAAGGGTTATTATAATATTATAGCTTACTTATAAGTATAGACTTGTGGGGCGCCCTCACTTCATTTCGGGACTTTAGTACCAATCCATTGATTGGAACTTGGCGCTGGGCGTCGATTACATTATTTAAGTGTTATATTTTTTTATATAATAAATAATTTATATAGACTAATTATTATAAATAGATACCTTTATACTACTAAAATTTAAATCGCACTTCAGTCTCCCTCGCAAATGGGATCACCTGAAGCGTGATTGCGGAAAATCCCTTTACGAAGAAGAAAAAGTACCTACACTCAGCGGCACATCAAGCCATAAAGTATACAGACCAAGTGTGATTGTAGCCCTTATTTCAATGTATAAGCGGCGCTGAATCTTGATGAATAGCCCGTCTGTATTTACTTAGGTCTTGTCATTTTCTAAAACTCATTTAATTATGTAAATTTTGATAATGTTACTTCATAAGAGTTGATTATGAGAGGAGCATGATAGGGTACGAGTGCGTAACTAAAGTACTACTAAATGGTTTTTTTACTCATATTACACAACACCCCCGTGGTCTAATGGTTTTAGTACCAGGCCGTGCTCTTGGGGTTCTAGATTCGATTCCCAGGTCGAGCAATAAGTATGTTTCGAATTTTTCGAACAAAGCTCGGGGTTGTGCTCGGATTGCTGGTCTCGTGACCAGCTATGTTCGAAAAATTGGGCAAAAGTGGTCATTAAGTCTAATGCCCATCATAGTAGCGCTGACTTGATGTCTATGATGGAGGCCTTTGCCCTGTAGTGGGACAGTACCTATATAGGCTGTTACTGTACTTACATGACAATAAAAAAACTGAATTCTCCACTCTTAAATAGATTATGATTATCTCTATAAAATAGAATGATTTAGTACTTATCCGACAATTTTAAAAATGTGTTCAGTTTCATTACCCACTGAAGGAAAAAGCCTCAATACGTAGTAAAATCTTTATATAATAAAATTAATACTATTTATATCACACAATCCGCATCGTATCTAAACGACTTAACGAGGCCGTAAAATGTTTAATATTTACTACTAGTGGCCGCTCGCAACTTCGTTTGCGTGAACTTTATGACTCTTGGCTTAAAGATGAACAAACTTGGAACCCCCTTTTCGCTCCATTAGGGGTTTAAGTTCGGAATATCCTTCCTTATAGGATCTCATCCAAAAATGCTCATCACATTTGACAATTTTCCATTCCATTTCATTCCATATTTGTTATAGTGTAGCTGGGCTCTTAGAGGTCCAAACCAGATGTTCCATGATCTTTGATTTTTTTTCATGGCATCATAAACTGCTCATCAATATGAACATTTTTTGTTAAGGTGCCATTGACCTACCTCTTATAGTTTAGCTGGGCTGTTGTAGTTCTACATCAAGGAGCCTGGTCTTCAAAATGTAATATATCCTATAAGTTGCCCTGATATTACAGCTATACAATAAAAAGTTCATTCGAATTGGTTCAGTAGTTTCCGAGATTAGCGCGAACAAACAGACAAACAGACAAACAGATAAACAGACAAACAGACAAACAGACAGACAAAAATTTTAAAAATCATTGATTCATGTTCTGCTACTGTTTTTTAGTCGTCCTAAGTTATTTTGAGATAAATATCTTCAATGTACAGACACAGCTTTTTTACATTTTTATTATATGTATAGATAAAAAATCAGATTTTTACGAACCTTGTCAACGGAAGATTCATAATTTTCAGTTATATCTCATAAGACATAGTTCGTTGACTCCTAGTGACGTGGCAGCTATGGGACGAATGCCCCTTAGGGGCAAATGGTATGGGGTGATGGGGGCCATAAAAAAAGATCAAACGGGTCGCAAACGACCCGGCGCGGGGTTGATATACGGATTATTTGGAAAACACCCGCTTTCCGCTGGGAATGGCATAAGCAAAGATTAACTCCGTGGGATTTGATACTCTTAGATACTAAAAATACATTTAACAGATAAAGAATGGGCCGGATCGACCGGCGTAAGAGTAAGAAAACATTTAATGACCACAATACATTTATTTACACATAGACAAAGGGACAAAAGAAAGAGTTATACCACGGCCACAAAGAGAACCAGCGTAAAGCAGCGCTTGCACTGTGTTTCGTCGAGTGAGTGAGGGTACTGGAGGCCCCATTAGGGGGAAAGGGGGTTACGTTGATAGCTCACTTGTGACTCTACTGGTGTTGCAGGTGTCTATGGCAATAGCTTACCATCAGGTGATCCGTCTGCTACCTATCACATAAAACATGCAGATGGTCATGGAAAAACAATCGCTTTTTAGTAGAGATTAAGTACATATTGCCAAAAAAACGCACAACAATGCCGAGAACAATGGATATTAACAGCGACACTGTAAAAGCCAATTGTACACGCTACGGGATAAATTTAAAATTTCTTTTTTTTTTTTTTTTTTTTTTTTTTTTTTTTTTTTTTTTATAGGATAGGGGGCAGACGAGCATACGGATCACCTGATGTTAAGCGATTACCGTCGCCCATGAACACCTGCAACTCCAGGGGCTTCACAGGTGCCCTAAAAATAAAATGTTTTAACAGAAACTGTGTGACATAAAACGATCGTTTTATTTGCGATAAAAGAGATTTGTGACAATGCGAGTAAAGGCCCGCTGTAGCCCCATTTTCCGATACGATGTTTGTTCCGGAACGGGAAAAATAATTTCTTGCTTTATTAATTTCTAATAACACCCATTACATATCGATGCTTCCGGGCAATAAGTCGGTAGAGAAAAATCTAAATTTTACAAATAAGAAGAGACGATTTGGTGTTTTTGTCGACTGTCTTGTCAACGAGTATTTATTACTAGTGGCCCGCCCTCACTTCGCTTCGGGACCGTTATTCAGAAATAAACCAATAGATGGCGCTGTGTCCAATTGCATCGCGCAAGCTTTTTGTGTTTTCGGTTTACCTATAAGCCTTGTCGTTGTCTATTGAAGTTATCTCTTTATAAATAGTATAGATATACTTAGCATCGAATGAAAATATATAAAAACGAAAATTCTATAAATGAAATAATGCTGTCTGTCTCTATAAATTCGTAAATATCAATAAGAAAAATCTGAAAAAAAATTGCTTAGTTGCCGAATTTTATGTGCATTACCAAGTCGATATATTCACCTTTGTGGTTTCCTACCGGTAGTTCAGCAATTCAGCAGCCCAGGGCAGGGTAGCAATTCTCGTGCACTTGACATTGAAGTCGACTTTAGAGATTGCATACATTCGTCCATACAAATTCCTAATTCGACGTCAATGTCGAGTGCATTAGAGAAGTATATTTTGCGCCACACTGGGAGACTTCTTTCTTGCACATAATGTTACTTATGTACGAGAGAAAATAATTTATGGATGGCGGCCTCCCTCTAATCTTACAATGAACTTACTATGCAGATATTAACTCAAGTGGAAATCCAATATCTCGAGACTTCGAGGCCATCAGGAGTGCAATCGTCTGTCTTAAGAAACCAATTACTCGAGTCTAGACGAAGTTATTGTTCTGATAGCATTGATATTTGAATTGAAATTAGTTATTGGATTTGGATAATGACTTTGGAGATTGGAAGGTATATCCAATAAGACTATGAAGTTCCTATTAGGGCCGTTCCAAGTCAGAGTCGGTCTAAAGCTGGGTACAGATTGGTGCAACATGCAATGCAAGAATTTGACGTCCACATTGCTGAAATGTATCATGCAAGGTAACATACCCTGTACCAAATTCTCATGGTTTGGACTGGATGTTTAATATTACTGAATAGTCAAAAAATACCACTTTAACAATGTCGAATTTGACTTTATGTCGAAACGCAAAAATTGCCCCTTTACCCTTACACTAAAGTCGAAAGTCGCACTGACATCGCCAAACAATCTCAAATAAAACCGTCGACTATTTATTAGCTTCTGCGAGGGACTTTACACCTAATTGAGTTGCGAGTGCTGTTTCAGCTAAAAGTAAAAACAACAATTAAGTGACGTCACAGAATTAATCAAGGATTCGAATCTTTATTTTCAGTAGGGCTGGCAGTTTTACATAAGCCCTAAATGGAATATTTCAAAGACAGCTGAATAGATTACTTTACTTTTTACTTTTATAGGGTTCTGTAGAGTGCCTAGTGGTGGTCCTCTCCGGTCAGAATAACGCATTATACACCGTATTTTTTTATCATTTTAATCCCGAAACCCGCATAATAGCTAAGACATATAAAGCCACTAATATATTATATCATAAAAATAAAAATCGGTGTTCGATTATAAATTATTGCCTAGTGAATATTCTATTTTGAAACTTATTTTTATTTTGTTTATTTGATGATCTAAAATGCTAATGGGGATTTATTCGTGTTACCTAACGTTGTATAATGCCTTATTTTGACTGCAAAGGGCAATCACTAGGCACACTCACTCCATACCACTCACAAGATACACAATACTATAGATACCGCCATTTATTTTTTCAATAAATATTTATTTAAAAACACAATGAATCGAATGGGTGTTCATACAATAAATGTGCGAGCAGTACCAATATTTAAAAGAAAAAACTTTGTAATTTTGACAACCCTACTTATACTTGAACTGGTTTGCGAGTCCGAAAATGTTCGTCTAAACTTTCCATTCCGGATATTCTTACACAACTTTAAATTGTTCAAAGATTAGAAAAAGTAATTAAGACCAGTTAATTCCTTCATCTTTGAGGAACTGTATTCGTAAAGTCATTAACTTTATTTGTTTGTTCGAGAAAATCTGACCTTTTTAGAATTTTAACTTTTGAAATGTTTTTACAATCCGCTTAAAAATGTAAATATGGCCGAATTGGAAAAGAACTGGTTATTTAGGATATAGATAAATAAGTACGCAATGGAGGGCCAATTAGGGGAAAGGGGGTTACAAGCACAAAATAATTACACACAGAAGTTAGACTTTGATCTGATTTTGAATTTAGAAGAGTTCGTTGACATATGCTAGGGTTGCTGCCGGCATGAGTACATAAGCGCGCGGCCTACATAAGCGCGCGGCCTTTACCATAGACCTCGACAGTTTGACAATCTTGTGTCATAAGTTAGGATTAATGTGGTCGTAAAGGCGTTTTTGCCCGTTAGTGCGCTTGCGTGAGTACATGACATATTTTTAGCTCTTAGTGGGCAGTCAGCCTTCTGTGTCAATATGTATTTTGTGGTTAAAGGTTGGCAAAGTACGTGTTGCAGGTGTCTACCGACGGCGGTAGTTTCATACCATCAGGTGATCTGTCTGCTCGTCTGCCCCCTATCACATAAAACAATCTTTAGCTTGGACTTCGGACTTTTTTATAATTACTTATTTTATGTTACGTCAGATAAGCATTTGACCACGATCACTTTTCAGTTAGTGATCACGCCATTCAGGGGTTGCCCCCTTTTGTCATAATAATATTTACTTAATTTTTCAAAACAAAAAATAATAGTGACGTTGGGTTAGGACAGTAACCTATCGTTCCCCATATCGAGCTCGCCAAATGGCCATAAGAATTGTCGCAGAAAAAAAAGGACAGTAACCTATAACCAGTAACCTATGCATAAATATTTTGAAATTCTGGGACGAATTGCCCTCAAATCCACGTCAGAGGGTGTTCTGTCTGCACCTACGGTGGTAGGTGAGAACTACATGATTCACTTAACTAGTTGCCTATCAGCTATGCTGTGAGATAACGAAATAACATAATTCCTACAAAATATTCCAACAAACGCGAATTTCAATATTCAGGCGGAATTCCAGGAGCTCACAAATTATACAAAGAGCGCGAAGATTCAGTGATTTAATATTGAAGATAAATAAATTCAGCATACTTTTTGTTACATCAACCATTTTTCTTTGCCATTTCGTCCATATTCCTCGAAAATATATAATTCAATGAGCTTTAAAAATATTTTTTAACACGAAATTTTCACAGGATATTTTTGGGGCAGAAATTGCGATACATTTAAAGATCATTCCCTTTCATTGACCATTCGTTCTGTCCCTAAAGGAAAATGATTTTTATAGGGAATCCTCATGAGTCCTGGCCCACAATTCTCGTGCTTGTTATATTTTTCGAAATGGTGATTATAATATCGCAAAAACATAGTTGAATTAGGTATGGATAGTTTACGATATTTATCGATATCCGCCATGTATAGAATTGGGGGCCCGCAATAGGCAGTTTTCAAAATAGTTAGTAGCACGCCACCTATCACAAAATGGTGACTGCTTTTAGACTAAGTTTTGTAATGACCACGGTGACGGTGTACAGCCGAGTAAATCAGGAAAACAGAATTCAAAATAAACCTATCTAAACAAAGAAAAACCATTGTCCACTTACCATCCTCGCTGAAGCAATTTGGGTCAATGAATGAACCTCAATGGCGGATGACGTGGGGACTGAGAAACAATCCGATAGCCATTAATTGTGATAGAATTAAGACGACAACACGCTATCATAGATCGTCACACTTCTGGTCAAGGGCAAACATTGAACAACCGGCCAACTCCCATGGCAAAAGCCACTTCATGGTTACCATTTATAAACAAATTACTTCTTCTACTCTTAAGACAGTGACAAGGCTCATAGTTAAACTGAAAACACGAAACGCTTGCGCGATGCAATCGACGCTCAGCGACATCTATTAGTTTGCAACTACTACGGGAGCTACGATGCCACAGACATACTAACATACAGACATACAGACAGCCACGTCAACGTTAATACGCCTCGTCGTTTTTGCGTCGCGCGGGGGTTAAAAATAAATTAATACGAGTACCTACATAGCTTATCCATGTGAATAATTATCAGGCGCATTAAAAATCAATTATAATATTTGGTGCAACATAAAATACTATTTTGTGCACTCAAAATTCTAGTGGCCATTTAGTAATGTTAAAACAAGAGATGGATGGATGATACGATGACGAATGACAAGGACGAATGGAAGAAGAAAACATAATAATTAATGGTGGGTTGGGACTTGGGTTAAGTTAGTTGGATAAACAGTTAAACACTAGCCTTAAAAAAATAATGTTTAATATGAAAGCTTACTGCTTGAAAAATCTTTAAAGTTTTTTTTTTATGTGATAGGCAGCAGACGAGCAGGCGGATCACCTGATGGTAAGCAATTGCCGCCGCTCATGGACACCTGCAACACCAGTGGAGTTACAAGTGCGCTGCCAACCTTTTTTCCCTTCCCCTCCCCGAGTGGGCCTCCGGTTCCCTCACTCACTCGGTGAAACACAGCACAGGGGCTGCTTCACGCCGGTTTACTGTGTGGCAGTGATATCACTCCGGTCGAGCCGGCCCATTCATTCCGAAGCGTGGCTCTCCCACAGTTAAAGTTTTAATTTAATTCCAAAACACTTTGCCGATTCCGCTTGAACGAACAAAGCGTTAAACGAAAATGTTTCAATAAGAAAAACAAACGCAATTGTATTTGAACGTGACTGAAAAAAGAAGGCGTTTTCTTATAACCTGTAAACGCGAGCAGGGTCTAACATACCCCGCATTTTCTTTGTGTAGGCAGACGAGCAGATAGATCATCTGATCAAGAGATACCTGCAACAGCAGTGGAGTCACAAGTGCGCTGCCAACTTTTAACCCCCTTTCCATTTTTCATTCATTAATTTTGATTGAATCATGACACCGACGGACTTGACTTGACTCAACTTTGGCTCGAGTGTAACAGTTACTTACATTTAAACCTTCTCACCATTTTAACAGCTTTACCACCGAAATACTCTATACAATTTCTTCATTTATTTTTATACAACTTCGGTGACAAACAAGCGTGCGGCTGGCCTGATGGTAAGCAACTACGGAAGCCTATGGACGCTTGCAACTTCAGAGGATCTGCATACGTGTTGCCGACCCATTAACCTTAACACTCCTTTTTTGAAGAACCTCATACTGTAGTACTTACTCCACTGGCTCAGCGACCCGAAACGAGTCTCGGTCTCCGATACAAGAGAACGCCACTTTGGTCGATCCTGCAGTACTTGTTGCCAGTCATTAGCCTGAAGTTCTCACAGATAATTTTCGACGACGTCTTTCCAGCGATACCTAGGTCGGCCTACCGGGCGTCCGGCCCATCGGTCCTCTCTCATACTCCCTTGGGAAAACTTTTAGAGAGGAGCTCATTCCACAACCTAAGCGTTGGCGGAAGAAAAATTTCACTTCAGAGTATAACGGACCCCATTGCTTAAAAAATGTTATCTGTAATGAAGAGGGTTAACGAAGGGAACGAAAAATCCCAGGCTGACATTAGATTTAAGGAAAATCATTCAATAATCTCAGAACTCGTGTTTTGAATGTAATTTATGCAATAAGACCAGCTCAGTAGGTCAGGATCTTGAGACAATATAAAAAGGTAAATTATGATTTAATCTTCTTCAGTATTATAGTTTCAGTGGTTTCGTGAAGAGGACTTCAGTGAATTTTATAGTTACAAGTAAGTCTATTAATTTTAGTATTATAGAAAGTGATAAATGATATCCGTTTTTATGTGAAAAGTGGCAGATATGCCGACGGATCACATCACAAATGTGAGCAGTACCACAACCTGTCAAATTTCTTAAATTGATATTCAACCTAATGTGTATGACAGTAAGATGAGAGTCGATTGAAAAAAAATGATAGTATTGCATACTTTGATGTGTGACTGTACGTACTTACTCTTAGCTGAGACTTCGTGGGTAGTACATCTACACGTTTTTTTAATTGTAGATAGGTTAACGCTTGGCCACAATCGCACCAGAAGCGTCGATTACCGCAGGTGATCCGTCTGCTCGTCTGCCGCCCATCATGTAAAAATTGGGGGTCTAGGATGTATTCTTACTTTATTAATATTTGAACATAGTGTTTTACACTCAAACACTGTTTATAAAAAAATAATTCTTATGTAATAGTTTAGGTAGGTCATCGCTACTGAGATGGGATTATGCTTGCCTAATACGTATTGGTGATCGCAAACCTGAGCCATGTTCGAAAAATACTTTTTAATAAAGAACTATTCTTTTAACGTCATAATAATTGAAATATCATCGCTGTTGTACTCATGTATTATATTTCTGTGCAATAAAGAATATCTATCTACTATATCCAACGTTGATGATGCACCAGTATTCTCTTTGCTCTTTAACTAGGTGTTCTATTTTCTTATTCACCGCTCCTTACCTGCAACAAGAAGAAATAAAATTTTAATTACAGTAGGAAAAGAAAATATACTTCAATTTAAAAACGTGCGTATTTACTTTTCAATTTCAACGGGCGCAAAGGCTTACCAACATTTTTTTCAGCTCTTTGCAGAGTCCGAAATAAAATGTAGTTTTTATCATGTATATTCGTACATTATTTAAATTACTTGGTCAAATAAATGGTATACCAAAATACACAATATTGAAAAAGCACTAGCAATCGGTACAAAATGTTATGATATTGGACGCGTTTTATGTTTTTTTTATGTGATAAGTGGCTGGCAAGCATACCGATTTCCCTCGCAGACCGATCCCCTCATGGTAACCAATTGCCAACGCCATCCATAGACACCTGAATCACCAGTACAGTCACAAGTGCTGTGTTTTTTTGCCTATTGTATTGCCTCATATGTTTTTCCCTCAGCGACAAGTCAAAGAAACATGTACATTTAAATAATTCGGAGATCCATACTCGGATTCGAACCTACAACTTTCCGTTCGTAAGGCAAACGATGAAACCTACCATCGCTCTCAATCATTCACATTAAGAACTATTTTTGGTATCCGTAGCTTAAGAAACTATGCGAAACTTTCGGTTCCCCTAAATTAATTAAACCCTATCAGGGGTATCACATTTGTGTTGCCGATCTTGCAAGACCTTTATATAAAGAGGAGCCGTTTAAGTATTACGTAAGCAGATTTTTTGAAACTGTGTCCCCCCCCTTTTTTGTCACCAAAAATGATTTCCACAGGGGTACCTTCAAATAGCTGACAGCGCACTTGTGACTCCACTGCTGACTGTGTCTATGGGCGGCGGCAATCGCTTTCCACCAGATGATCCGTTTACTCGTCTACCACCACAAAAATCAGTTCACAAGAAAACACGCATAGTAATTAAGCCTATTCCCGTAATAGTAGCAATGACTTAATACTTAATATCTATGATGGTGGCCTGTGTCCTGCAATGCGACAGTATTATACTACAAGAAACATTACATTTTGATTTCTTAATTCCAGAATGAAGTGCTTACTACTGGTGCTTGCAATCACGATCCAGTGCACTCTTGCGCAGTCGGCGACTTACACGGACCGGTATGACACCATCAACCTGGACGACGTACTGGCGAACAAGCGACTGACAGTCGCTTACATCAAATGCGTGCTGGACAAGGGCAAATGCACCAATGAGGGAAAGGAACTTAAATGTAAGTTTGACATTTCTTTTTTAAAGTATTGACTGAACATCTGGATTAAGCCTTTTAAAAGGCATACAACAACTGATTTTCTATTGTGTCTGCTGTCTGGGCTTTATGAGGTTAAGGACCTTTAAGAATTCTCGTACACTCGACATTGAAGTCGAATATAGATATTTTTTTTATGTGATAGGTAGCAGACGAGCAGGCGGATCACCTGATGGTAAGCAATGTCGCCGCTCATGGACACCTGCAACACCAGTAGAGTAACAAGGGCATTATTTCATACATTCGTCCATACAAATCTCTTATTCGACTTCAAAAGTCAATTGCTCCCCGGAATAGAAAACTGCACGTTGGGTAACTTGAATCTTTCACATTTCCGTCGATTATAGAGATTTCGTACATTTGCCCATACAAATCTCTAATACGACTTCAAAGTTGAAGGTACGAGAATTGCTCCGTGAAGAAAACTGCACGTTGAGTAGATAACGTATTTTTTTAATTTAGTAGGTACTCCATTGATATACAGGGTGTATAGGTAGGCATTTACATAAATAAATAAATAAATTCACACATCATCTCATACCTTGACCTGACTCCGTGCTAAGTAGCTATGCACTTGTATTACAGATATCAGACAACAGAGGATCACAAATATTACTTAAATACATATATCACACCCAGACACTGAACAAACACAAGTGTTCATCACACGAATGTTTGTCCAGGGTGGGGATCGAACCCACGACCTATGGCGTATGAGGCAGGGTCACTACCATTGCGCCAACCGGCCAGTCTAAAATTTACATCCATTCAAGCATGACATTTAACAGCCATTCTGAACAACATTTGAACTAACTTTTCGAAATTCTCTAAAAATCCTCAAGTTGTCCACGTGACAACTCACTCGTCACACAATAGCTATGTTGAACACGATACAACTCAATGAATTTTGATGAAAACCTTTTAAAATTGGTACTTTCATGGAGTAATTTTCTTTGCAGTTCCCATATTAAACGGAAACCATATCAAACGCAGGCGCCGGTCGCCAAGTCCATTTTCTAATGGTAACAATAACTTATTACTTATTTTAAATTAATTTTACTTTAAAACTTTAGATGAAATAAAATATTCAAATTAAAAAACTCGGTATCTTTAATGAGATTTTGAATTTAATAGCAACTAGCGCCCCGCCCTCACTTTGCTTCCGGGACTTAAGTATTGCTAATAGTTCCAATCTTTTACCAATAGATGGTGCTGGTTGTCAATTACATCGCGTAAAGTTTTAGCCTTATTGAGTTACATATCAGCTTTGTGGTTATCTATAGAAGTTATCTCTTTATAAATGGCACAGATTAAACTACTAAACAGTAGGGCACTTTACAGTTTAGTGTTTCACAGCCCTGAAGCCCAAGTCTTTTCGAAATAAACCCTGCATGGGCATCAAGATATTATCTTTTAATTTACTACCCTAATAGCCGCAGCTATCCGCTTAATCCCGACCTTTTTAGAGCAATATTCTGGAATCTGCGGTATAACAACTTTCTTATCTGACAGGGATTAGCTAATCGTTTTTTAAAACGTAACTTCCGAATTTCCAATAGTTGCTCAATCATGCTATCCCTTGTTTACTCAACTTTAAGACAGAGACAAGAACTGGTTCGTTCAGTTCCTTAATACATACGTAGAGTTTTCGAGTGTAGGTAAAAAGTAATACTAATAAAAAATACAATTTTGGCAATATTATCAATGCGTTTAGTTATGGTGGATTTCACCAACTTTTATAAGTATGAGATGTTGTGAGAATTTATGTATTTATTTATTTTAGCTGTTACCCGTGATTTCTTCCGCGTGAAATAGTATCTTTGGGTAGCATTTTTAATTATTTAATCATTTTCAAGCCCCTTTAACCCCTTCAACCCATTTTTCGCAATAAAAAGTAGCCTAAGTTCTTTCTCAGGGCTTAGACCATCTGTATACCAAATTTCATTCAAGTCCGTTCAGTAGTTTTGGCGTGAAAGAGTAACAGACAGACAGAGTTTTATCTCTATCACTACGCGAATGAAATCGCGGGGTGCAGCTAGTATTTCAATGAAACCTATTATTTAACATCAAACAAGTTGTTTGAAAAGTCGGTTAACTTACTTGTGAGTTAAATTTTTCACACAGCCCTTGAGCGAATTCGATAAAATTCAATTCAGCTTGATACCTTCACGTGTTGCTGAGAAAAGGGTTTGACAGTCGGACAGATGAACAAGACAGGGCTTTTTATGCGATATATATGAATAGACACAAGATAATAAGAAAATACTCAAATAAAAAAGTGTAAAACCATCTTCCCCGGTTCAACTTCCAAATGAAACTAACATTATGCAAACATTGCAATAGGTCCTTACATAATGAAATTGGCGTTTTTCGTACTGGCCACTTTAATCACGATTCGAAGGAATTCCAAATTCAAATTTGTACAGGTAGGGGAACCGAGACAGTGATTGCCCAGGGTACAGTGATTGCCAGGTTAAGGTTAACGTAGATTTTTACTTATTTTCAAAGGAGTAGTTTTGAATTAAATCCGTTAAATAACACTAGAGTACTCTTTAGCAGAATTCTAAATAAGAAATTGTCAACATTTTAAAAAATATATATTATAATGGCTGTTTTTGCACAGCAGGTGTTCGTCTCTTCAAAAACTCGAATTCCTTAGGAGAATCGGATACACTTAGTAGTTTTAATGATTGTGTCACTTTATTTTATTTTTGAATGTGAAAGCTAAACAACGAGCTAGTCAAAGCTTTGATGTATCATTTAAAGCAGTTATCATGAATAAAAACATTCCATTTACTATTAGAGGGGGTGGGCAATCACTGAACTTTTAGAACAAATTTTAAGATTTTTTTTGCAAAACGTTATATTTACAAAATATTCTTTAGATATTTGAATTGTTGCTAACTTATCTCAAAGCTAAACTACCAATGGTATATAAAAGTCGCACACTGCTACCCAATTATTAAAATAAAGGATTTAATTGAAATAAAACTTTGCATCATTTCTTAAGTGGGCAATCACTGTCTCGGTTACCCTATTTACTCATGAATTTAATTTTGTGCTTTGATGACCGTCATTCATTTGTTTTTTCTTGTTTTTTTTTTTCTGTTTACAATAAGTGGTGAAAATTTTTAGATGTTCATGCCGTTTAGTATCTTATGTATTTTTTGCTCGGAATGAGGCCGTCGACTGAAATTGAAAGACTATTTTGTAGTTTTTTTGATTTTCGCGTTAATTCCCGTTTTAACCCTTAATAGTTAATAGGATATAAGTCAACGAAAAATTTCATTGGTTTTCGCATTTTATGTCATGATAGATAAGGTTCAAAATCAGATGGTAACTATTTGTCTAAGTGACTTTTTTGTTTCAGCCCACATAATAGAAGCCTTGCAAAACGGCTGTTCCAAGTGCACCAAAGCGCAGCGCGAAGGCATGCGCCGCGTCATCAGGCACCTCATCAAGTATGAGAAGGGATACTGGCAGGAGCTCGTCGAGAAGTACGACCCTGACAGGGTGTTCACACAGAAGTACGAGAAGGAACTTAATTCCATATAGACAAGGTTGCTTTTCAAGCGGCCTTAGACTGACTCGCCGAGAATCTCTTGCTCCTTCCATTAACTCACGTAAAGAGTGAAAGGTCTGTAAATTATATGAATTAGAAATGGCGTTTAAATTGGAGGAAAAAAATTAATGGAGAAGTTCCTATGTTGGCCCAGTGTATTTTTATTTAAATTTTTAATAGAACATTGTCATAACGATACGAACGCATGAGGACGATAAAATTACAGTAGCGCTACCATGAGTTGACATCGAAAACTGACATAACGTAAACTATTGCTTTGTCTCTTTCAAATGCATCACAATGAAAGAGACAAAGCGATAGTTTTCGATAGCGAGCATAGTATTTTAAACTCATGGTAGTGCTACTAAACATTAAATGCCCTCGATTGTACGTACAGACATCAGAGTATACAAAACTGTCAAATTTCTTCAATCGACTCTCATCTTACTGTCATACACATTAGGTTGAACATCAATTGAGGAAATTTGACAGGTTCTGGTAACCTGATGTGTGGCTTGGTGTTCATTTAAAATATTTTTCTACGAAATACGATGTATTGAATGTATAGAAAATATTCATTGCTATACAATAGTTGTGGGACCATGGGACCTCGGCATCGACTTTTGTGATCTTTTAGGTATAGTTAAGTTTTTTATTTCCTAGTTTTATATTAGTTACGCAATTAACCTTCTGTGCAATAGAGAGTATCTATCTATCTATCTATAATAAAGACGACCTTTGCCTTTTTCGCAGTTTTGATCTCCATTTAAGATAAGAGCCAAGAACCCTGTTTATTTTTTTGAAAATGTATCACAAATCTAAAACATTTATTATTTTACTGTAGTTTTCTACTTTTACATCTTCACAAAGCTGTATTATACTTAGATTAAAAATGTAAATATTTTTATTAATAATAAAGAAGAGCATAATGAAAATATTAAAAAATTGTTTGATTCAACTCACTAATTTGGGTTTAGTTTAGTGTCTCCAAAGCGATTCGCTTCTACATTTGTAATGCAGATTGGAACTTTGCTTTGGACACAACCATGAATCACACGCTAAGACCACAGAAGACGAGAGAGAGACAGCTAAGGAATGACTTCGTCTAGTGATGGGACTCGAATCATAACATGACTGATTCGAATAATTCGGATAATAAAAATACTGATACAAATCAGTAATTGATTCCGTACTTTAAATGGAAAGTTTACCAAAGCGCTTGAATACGCGCATTTTTAATTCGTACATTCTTGTACAGGATTTGGTATTGAAACTACGAGATTTTAGCATGCCTGGTACGAAATAAATAATTTGGCATCTGACAACCCTGCCACTTTTCATCAGGTATGATTGTGGCTTGACCATCTTACCAAAGCAAGAAAAGAAAGAATCCTATTTCCACGTCCAATCATAGTTAAATAAATCATTTATTCGAGAATTAAGTTAAGTACAGTTTGCAAAAAAAGTTGTCTGATATCTGTACAAGTGCTTAAGCTACTTAGTACGGTGTCAAGTCAAGTAGAGACGTTTATGAAAAAAAATTGTAAAGTAACATTTCTTCCAATTAACAAGATCAACTTGCTTAATTACTTGAGACTTTGAGGGCCGACTTCTGCCAAATCATTAAAAAAAAACGAACTTGGCTTATTGTTCTTTTCATGTTTTAATGAAGTTTGAAGTTATTGTGATTTATTCTTCAACTCATAATGTTTAATTCAACTCTCTAAAAGAAGTCATATATTGTCTCGACTTTGTGATCACCAATCCGCATTAGGCAAGCGTGGTGGTTAGGTCTAATCCCATCATAGTAGCACTGACTTGATTTCTATGATGAAGGCCTTTGTCCGTTGAGCGGATAGTATACTTTACTTACACTATAATACGAGTACAATGGTTAATTTTAACAGCAGCGTTGCCAATTTGCACAGAATTTCCTAAATTGTGGGTAATTTGAAACCGAGCCAGGAATCTGTAGAGAAATGCGTTCATTCCGATGAAAATGTAAGGATTATGCTTTCAGCAATTTGGTATTAAAAGGGATAAAAGATTTAACAAATATTTATTTATCTCTTTTCATTACCTCCTTGAAATGGCTGATGTGTGAACGTCCAAACACGAAAAAGTTTCATAACTTTGAGATTTCGCTCACAAAATGTTAGTATCATAAAAATGTCTTAGACAGAGATGACGGAGCTCTCAAAGTTAAAAACCGTGTATTCGAAGGTGAGAAGTTTAACGAGGTTTCTTCCACTGTCATTGAGGCAAAAAACTTCGGTTTCTTAGTACTTTTTAGGTCGGGGATGGAAAATTCTCGCACTCATGCGACGACCGCGAATTGGAGACATAAAATGAAACGACAACGTAATAAAAGAGTCATATCTTGACTTGGCGGGAGCACTACCGCGCCTCTGTTTTAGTAAAGGGACTCAAATGGATTCAAATCAACGATTAGATAACTTGAATCTCCATTCGAATCAGTGACGAATTGGACAAGATGACTAGAATCAATAATCATGATTCTAATCAATAATTCTGATTTAAATCGATATTATAACCAGAAGCAAATAACTTATAAGATTTATGAATTGTTTTGCTTAGTTGTGATAAAAAATATTGTGTACCTACGTACTTATTTGTATGAAAACAAAAAAAAAACGAAATGAATACGCGCTTAGGGGATACTTCCCATTCAATGTACGATTCGAAAAGATAGGTAGTTAGGTACAGATTCGATTCAAATCGCGAGTTGATTCAATGAACAATGAAATCGATCGAATCAAGTCCGGAGCGCTATGATTCCAATCATTCGAATGAGTTATGATTCGAGTCCCATCACTACTCCGTTTGTGGAGTGCCTAACCAGCGTCGCAGTCGTAAAGCTTGGCGTTAAACCTTAGGGATTAAATGGAATTGGTTGCGAGCTAATTACTGTGGCGTCCGTCACTTTACAGTTTCAAACATACTACATATTTATAAAGAAGTAAATTCTAAAGGAGAGATCACCAAGTAGCGGCCATTAGTCGATATGACATGCTTGGATTCCTAACCTTCTATAAAGGAAAAGGTGAAACACTAGCGCGATGCAATCGACGCCCGGCGCCATCTCTTGGTGGAGAGTGAAACTATTAACCCGAAAATCCCTATCCTATAAAAAAAAAGAAAAAAAAAACGAATAGAGGAATGAGAACAGTGAGTGGGCCCGCTCTGATTAAGCCTTAGTTGTTCGAAATAAAACATTTTTATTTTATTTTTATTTCAATTCACATAAAAACTATCCAATCTCAAGATGATGAACATTAAAGATAAAAGACGTCTCGCAATTACTCTCAGTATAAAATGGCGAAGTGATTCGTATGTATTAGATTCCAGACGATAAAGTTAAGTGATAAATGTCATTCCCCGGCTAGTACATCACCTTCAAGCACATAACTCTCTAAGATTGATAAATGTGTGTGCGAATAGTAAAGTAAGTAAAAAAGTAAAAGGCTAAAGAAGATAGATGTGACTAACGTGGCATATAATTCGTTTAAATATAAATTTATTAAAGAAGTGAAATTCTGGCTAGCTTTTGCACTCTGTGACACGTACACTCGACGACGTAGATTTATCCATTTCGGATTTTTGGACCATCCTTATGCCTGTGTGCCTAAAGTTGGCGATCTTGTACTTTTTTTTTATGTGATAGGTAGCAGGCGAGCAGGCGGATCACCTGATGGTAAGCAATTGCCGCCGCCCATGGACACTTGCTACACCAGTGGAGTTACAAGCGCGCTGCCAACATTTTATCCCCGTCCCCCGAGTGGGCCTCCGGTACCCTCACTCACTCGGTGAAACACAACACAGTACTGTACCCCCTTGCCTCGGAAAGCACGTTAAGATGTTGGACCTGCCCCCAATCTCTCATCGATCGTGACTGATGTCTCATATCTAAAAGATAATCTTAAACAGAACCTTTAAATATACCGTATAGGCACAAAATAATTACACACAGAAAGGAGGCTGCCCACTAAGAGCTAAAAACGTGTACTCACGCATGCGCACTAACGGGGAAATACGCCTTTTCGACCACATTAATCCTAGCCTATGACATAAGATTGTCAAACTGTCGAGGTCTGTGGTAGAGGCCGCGCGCTTATGTACTCATGCCGGGCAACAACCCTAGCATATGTCTACGAACTCTTCTAAATTCAAAATCAGGCTGAGTCTAACTTCTGTGTGTAATTATTTTGTGGTATAGGTACCAGTATCAGTTTTTTTTTCTTTTTGCCATTGTGTTTGTTTTACAAATTTTGGTGTATGCCTTGCGATTTGATACAAGTCTTGCATCTTTATATTTATTTGATGAAATATAAGTCACTGATGTTAGGGTTGCACTGTAATGTATGAGAAACAAATACTGTGTAATAAAATAAATAATACCTGCTTTAATAGAACTGCTTTAGATTACTGAAAATCAGTATCAGTTTGAATATTGTTTTTTGAAAATTGGTCTGTAAATTTCCCTAGTAAAATAAAATACAGAAGCCTTAGCCTTCTATTTAAACAGTAATATTTATGGAGTTGTGGATTTCGATTCGTCGCTAGCCTTATTACCTGACTTGTCGCTGTAAAATATTTTACGAACTAACAAAATAGGTTATCATAAATAAAATGTTATTATCAGCTTTCATACAGGTGACCACGAACATTCGCGTGAGACGGGATTATAAAATAAAAACCAGCCCAAACTGTGGACATGAGAGCTCCATTATAATATTGCGAGAAATAAGCCAGTTTGTTAAAAATGTACGGTGACGGATGACAAAAGATATGAGCTTACAGAATAATTAATTAGTTCACACGCTTCATTAATAAATTCACACAACATCTCATACATTGACCTGACTCCGTGTTTAGTCCGCGGCATCTAGGCACAGAATACTTAATAGTACAAGTACAGAATGCCCACTTCTAAAAACCGTTTATAGAAAAATAAAGGCTCAGGCTACCATAACATAAAGTTGAAATTCCGGCCGCCCAGCGTTCAACACCTACAATAGAAGTGCGTTCTCTTTCTATCGCACGCAACTGTCGCGCATGCGTCGCCGCTCGCTCGTGATTTTCTACTGACTGGCCCCTCCGGAGGGGACGCCGCATGTACTTGCAAGTTTGATACTACACGCGGAGTGGGACAGGCCTGATCTAGGTAACTATAGCGGTGACCGTTAGCTTGCGCACTAATAAAATAGAAGACTTTCTACTAAAATGGTTTTGGTTTCTGAGCACTCAAGGTCATCGACAAACTTACATGACGCGTACAATACAGATATCCGACAATAGAGGATCACAAAAAAACTTAAATACATTATGTAACACCTAGCCACAGTACAAACACAAGTGTTCATCTCACGAATGTTTGTCCGGTGGGGATCGTACCCACGATCTTTGACGTATGAGGCTGGGTCATCAACTGCGCAGGTTTCCCTAGTTCCCTACGATGCTTTCCCTCACCGTGGGGAATGTTAGAAATACGGGGTTATTCCAATAATCCCCATTGACTTGCCCCATTAATGGGGATTTCTGGAAAAAGTTCCAATAATCCCCATTGAACGCTTATAAAGTTTATAATGGGGATTATTGGAACTTTTTTCCAGAAATCCCCATTGGCTGAATAAAATATTTTTAATGGGGATTATTTGGGGACACATAGATTAGATATATCTAGCAGGGCATGCTCGAATTCGAACCTAGGACCTCACTTTGCTATCTACTAAGCCACCATCGCTCTAGGACACAGAAGGATCTGTTTCATTTTTCTTACCATTGTTACAGCTTAACTTTCTGAATGTAAAGAAGACAAGTCAACTTACTGGGATTTCCTTTGTTAACTAAGAAGTTGGACATTTATATCAGGCAATTTATTATTCTTGCAGTTCCGCTATTTTTTTTTACTGTAGTTCAAGATGAATTCATTACGGTGTCAGTGGAGTGCAAAAAGATTTGACTTTCTTTCTAGGATTAAAAGTACAGCGATAACTTACTAGCTAGGCTGGCGCAGCGAGCCAAATTGAGCCTTGGCCTCCGATAATAAGAGCCTCCATCTAGAACGGTCTTGCGTCATCATCAGCCTGGAGTCCATGCAAATCTACATAACATAATATCAACTTCACCCCTTCATATAAACGGGACTAAACGCGACGAAAATTAATAAGTACATTCTAGCACTTACTGCTTGACGTTTCGACTGCGTTACAACAACCGTGGCCACAAGCGAAACGATTTGCTTCGCGGAGCGGGGTTCGCTTGTGACCACGGTCGCGTTTAGTCCCGTTTATATGAAGTATTTGTATAATGCAACGCGAAAGTTTAAAAATATAACTTCAACCCTTCTTATATTTTTATAGCTGGATTTTTATAAATATTATAATCCTCACACACAATTGACAACATTAGGTAGGTAGTAGATTTTTTATTTGTTACAATTTAAGTGTTTAATATGATAAATAATTATTTTCAAACCCGCTCATTCTAAATAAAACAAGACATTCTAAATGATTTAAATCTTTGATTCTAAAGCCCAAAAACATAAATGGCATTTTAATTTTCATATAAATTTTTCGATAAAATGTTGTCAATTAATATAAATCAATTGGCGGCAATATCGTCGCGGTGTCAGTAGCCGTAGTATGGATTTCTCTATAATATTAAATGACACTGACGACCCGTTTAGCGCAATGGTTTGAGCGCCGGTTGAGACGTAAGGGTCTCGGGTTCGATTCCCGCATCAACACAAATGTTTGTTGATGAAACAGATATTTGTGTTGGGTCTGGGTGTTTGTAGTTCCTTCGTTGTTTCTGGTTTCCATAGTACAAAGGAAAAGCTTAGTTTGGGACCAGGACAATGTATGTGATGTTGTCTCAATTTATTTATTTATTATTTATTTATAAATCAAAATGTAATTGACTATATGAACCAAATAATGTACCTATGTGAGAGTTTCTTGAAGAAAATTGACATTATATTTGGATAATATCTCAACGTGTGGGTGTTCATACATCCAACCTCTGGCTATAATAATGTAGTTATCAAGCTACGGTCCAGCTGAAGCTGGCTATATGGCAGCCGACTCTGGAAAAACCTATTTTATTCCCGAAGGAAAAGCTCAGCGGTAGATTTTTCTCATTTGAGGTTGAAATTGAATCCTTGGGCAAACTACAAGGGAAGATTCTACTAGTGTACGAGAATATTCATACATACATAAAGGCTAACTTTTGACTTGACTGGCCGGATGGTCCATTTGATAGTGACCCTGACTTATACGCCAAAGGTTGTGGTCCCCACCCTGGACAAAACTTTCGTGTGATGAACAATTGTGTTTTTTCAGTGTCTGGGTGTTAATATGTATGTATTTAAGTATTATATTTGTGATCCTTTGTTGTCTGATATCTGTACGGATGAGTACGGAGTCAGGTCAATGTATGAGTTATTGCACCTGGTGGAAAGTGACGATGAGTTCTAGGATGACACGAGAATCTTCTAGGCAGGCATCAGCCTGTTTCACTCTTGCCTTATGTCCAAATTATAGTAGTCGGAAAAAAACAGACCTCGGCAGGGAGTTAAATATTTTGCAAACTAAATATGTAAGAGACGTATCAAAGTAGTCACAATTAAGAGTTAAAATTTTAAATTAACCATTAAATCTTGATGTGCTCGCAAAATTTTGCTATAAATTACTTGGTGCCAGCGTCAGCTAATAAAGCTTCGTAAAATGTTGGTGGCCCTAAATTATGCTCGAGTTCCACTGTGCAGCGGATAGTGATGTGACACATCCAACTAGTAAAGTATCAACATTACTGTCCCACTGCAGGGCAAAGGCCTCCATCATAGAAATCAAGTCATCGCTACTATGATGGGATTTGGCTTAATTACCACGCTTGTCTACCACTAACACAAACCCGAGCTATGTTCGAAAAATTCGAAAAAAACTTTTTGCTCGACCCGGGAGTCGTACACACTGAACAAACACAAGTTCCTCGAGGGTGGAGATCGAACCCACGACCTTTGGCGTATGATATGATAAGTTTGAATACTGTTTTTCACAGTTGAAAATTTGTCTGTAAATTTCCCTAATAAAATAAAAAAATAATAAAAAATGAGGCAGGCAGGCTCACTACTAAATGCGCCATTCGACCAGTCTAAAAATTGTTTAGGCACTAAATGCATCTAATAACTAGTTTTACCTAAATCTTTTGTTTAACTGTAACATATACAATGCCAAATTATACAAGTATCCATTAACATTCATAATTTTCCGCTGACATAACGATAATGATTATCACGCTCAAATAGATACCAGCTAAACCGTATAAATTACAGATACCGTTGACCCTCATCGTGGAGCCGCGAGTAAGCTCCGTTTAACCTTTGCGTTTCCTCCGCCCTGCATAATTCAACGGACACGTATCCGCTCCGCTGAGTCCCGAAATATCCGCTTAATCCCAGCACTAATCGAATTACGAGTAATATTAACAGGGAGTGTAAACATACGTATTACAGTGGACTTGGAATGGAATACTAATTTTAATTTTGAAATTAAGTTTTTTTATTTTCACTTATTATTAGGTATAGGGGCCCGGCCTCACTTCGCTTCGGGAACGTAATTCAGAAATGAACCAATAGATGGCGCTGTGCTCAATTACATCGCGCAAGCGTTTCGTGTTTTCGGTTTACCTATAAGCCTTGTCGTTGTCTATAGAAGTTATCTCTTTATAAATAGTATAGATAACCAATGATCGGATTTAGGTGTGCAATTTTTGACGAAATCTTACACCATATTCAAGTGTCCTGTGTGTGTGCTGTGCAGTGCGCTGCCGACCTTTTATCCCCTTCCCCCGGGTGGGCCTCCGGTACCCTCACTCACTCGGCGAAACAGCAGCACAGCACAGGAGCTGCTTCACGCCGGTTTTCTGTGAGGCAGTGTTATCACTCCGGTCGAGCCGGCCTATTCATGCCGAAGCGTGGCTCTCTCACATTTAAAACTTATTTTATTGTTTAATAGTATAACACTGCCGAAATTTCGAAATTCCGAATAACGTAGCAATCTTGAATTCTTGATTTCATAGTAAAGAAAGCAAGTGTGTTGTATCCAATAAGTGGCTCTGGTGGCAAAACCACTTGCTGATTCACGATTCTGTACCTTAATCATATAGAAATAACGAAGAAGTTCGAACTAGTTTACAAGTTACAACTCACCCGAAGAATAACCCTTCCTACATACTCAAAAGTTCATTAGTTACAAACTAGAAAACTCGCTAAAAATGCGCCTCCCAAATTAGTTTATTTTAAAAGTTCCTACTTAGACAAAGGCCGCCGGCCGGGTAAAAGAGGCTCTTTGATGGCACCTTGTCGCACTAATTGCTACCCGGCCAATTTGCGTTGACCCCCGGTCTAGCGTTGAATAAAACATTTCTTGAGCGGTGCTTCTTCCATTGTGGGGTCTAGTTTAATTGGTCGTTTAGGCCACTTCGGATGTAAAGGCGAAATTCGATTAGTTTTGTTTGGAGTAGTTTAGGGCCAAGTTTAAGGGTAGGCTTTTAAAAATAAACGCGTTTTACGTAATATGGGATCATTCTCTTAAGCGGCACACACTTTGGCAAGCAAAGTATTCAGTTTAAGAAAAGAAAATGTGAAACGTCAATATCACTTTTACCTAATAAATCGCTTACCATCAGGTCATCCGTCTTGTCAGCCACCTATCACATAAAAAAAAACCATAGATACCCCACGTGTAAGCGTCGGGCTAAAAACAAAATAAGGGTTTAAGTTCTAAAGTAGGTAAAGGTAAAAAGGAAGCCTAAAAAATAAGATTTTCATGTCGAAGCGTGCACCAAAAAAAGTTTTTTTTATATATTCAAATGGGTTTGCACTTGACCTCACCTCACCTGATGGAGAGTGACAATGAGATCTAAGATGTAGCGTGCTTTCCCCAAAGAAAAAAAAGAAAGTAAAAAAAGTAGAAAAAGAAGTAATAAAGTTTAAAATATTACTGTGATTTACAAATGTGAATGTAAAAATAATTTTATCGAAAATAATGTTCTCACATCACATTCTACTTCCGTTTAATTAAATACTCCAAGTTTCGCCTCGTTTACCTTAAAGATTAGATCGGCCTTAATCCCCCTCCCCCTGAATAAGGTTATTCTGCACCAGGGTGGAACAAAGGCCACGTTTGCAAATAATTACAATAACGACCTAGAAGGTAATCGTGCCTTCTAAATTGTTACTAAGCTTTTACATGAAATATTCGGTTCATACCTACTTGTACAACTATGAGCATTGTACCTTTCTAACTTAATGTAACACAAGGACATTGGTGAATATAATGGGGATTATTCATCGACATAATATCTAGATACACAATCCCATACATACTGGAAGCATTTAATTTTGAAACAGTGATCCCAACTCTGCCAATAGTCGTTTGTGAGCTTATTTATACTCGTAGATAATTTGAAATTCGAGTATGCCGTATTCCGTCGAGATCAAAGGAACAAAATGATGTACATATTTTATTTTCTAGCCTAATCTATAGTAAATGGATATAAATTCCGAAAATGCCAAATAGCACTCTTTTACCAATGGAGCCTTCATTGGAGGCGACCTCAGCTGTCCATGGGCAGCGTTGATCACTTATCAGGTTAGCTATCTGCTCATTTGTTCTCTATAATGGAAAAAAAATGCCCAAAGCGTATTTCTCTTTTCATGGTTTCATAAATTAACATCATCATCAGCCTGTTGCAGTCCACTGCTGGACATAGGCCTCTCCAAATGCTCGCCACTTTGATCGATCTTCGGCTACTCGCATCCAGCTCCTTAAATCATAATCATCATCTTCTATACTATTTATAAAGAGATAACTTCTATAGACAACGACAAGGCTTATAGGTAAACCGAAAACACGAAACGATTGCGCGATGTAATTTAGCACAGCGCCATCTATTGTTCATTTCTGAATTACGGTCCCGAAGCGAAGTGAGGGCGGGCCACTAGTCATCTCATAAATTAACAAGTCGACAGATTGTGTAACCCGCGTGGCTATCACAAGCAGACGGAACCACGGGCAGAAGTTAGTACCCAAACAAAGTACCATTTCGCGTGGTTAGTCATCCTAATTCGTTCTAGTTTCTGACTAACGCGTTGCGTGACTTTGCCACCTTCCCAAATATAATTTAGTTTTAGGTAACTAAGGTAAACTTCGCCCTACCGTGGAACCTACGCGGAGCGACAGTTATGAAATTATCAACTTTGTACTAACGTTGTCTTAGACGTGAGCTGGATTAAAATGAAAATCAGAGGATAAGAAACTCGTACAAGATAAACGCCATAGAACGCATTAGATTTGTAGAGCAACTCGACAGGAACCTACGCATATTTGCGAAAAAAAAAAACAAAATTCAAAAATTCATTATTCAGTTTTTTTGAAACTTGCGGTCGAAGGTCTACGCAAATGCTTGATAATAGTAAAACTATAAACGGCAAACTTATGACAATATTTCTATCATAAGAACAATAACATTTATTAGTGCATGGTCCAGAAATAGTAGTGATTACTGTAAGTTTTCATACAAGAAAAGTGTACTCAAAAGTATCATTGTTAGTCACTTTTCGAGTTATTACACGTCTTATTTAGGATGAAATAAAAGGTATTCTTGATTTTTTTTTTGACCTAATAATTGAAGAAATTTACGCTTTAAAACGTGGTATTTTTTTATTTTAATAACTTGTTTTTTTAATTTACTATGAATCATTTAGTACTACTATATAATCCGCGCAGAATCGCACCAGCGCTCAGTGCCGGCCGAGGCCTTTCAGAGGTAGGACCTGTGTCGCTCCCTGTCACCGCGTTCTACGTAAAATTTTATTTTAAATTGGAGATTTTTTGACGCGACTGAGACTTATTGATACTTTTTGTTTTAAGAATATTAATTTGTTTTAACAAAACAAAATTTTGGTGAGTACGTAGGTAAAGAAATGTAATTCTAGTAATTTCAATAGATTAATATATTATATTCTTTACATTTTACATAATAATATAAAATGTGATATAAAAGGCGCTATTCGGGGAAGAAAAGGAAAAGTTATGGTACTTAATTTGGCCAAAGCTAATGAAGCTAAAACGTAAGTTACCGCGAATCCACTTTTAATGACATAGCTGGTCATAATCTATTCACATTTTTCTTTTACGATGATTTCAATAAGCAGTTTATTGCTAAAGGCAGAAAAGAGAAGGTCAAATACATGAGACATGACTATGATTTTAAAGTATAATTTCATCATCATCATCATCAGCAACCCACACTCGTCCACTGCTGGACATAGGTCTCCTCTAATGCACGCCACCGCTCCCGATTTTCAGCCACTCTCATCCAGCCCACACCAGCCAGCCTTCGAATGTCATCATCCCATCTTGTCGCAGGGCGTCCAACACTTAACCGAGTCGCGGTCTCCACTCAAGGACTTTACGGCTCCAACGGTTGTCTGGCTTCTCTCTCGAAGTTGTTTCTGCCTAATTGGAGCGTTTATCTTAGATAGACATATTCCTGGACAATTTCGAGAGGTACTCCATTAACAGCGACCGGTCCCGGATCAACGAGCTCGTTGAAAATAACCTTGGTTTTATCCAAGTTCATCCGAAGATCGATGTGATTGGAAGATTCAGCCAGGCTGCTCACCTGTAGGCCATGTAAGGTTTCCGTCAAGATGACGATGTCGTCTGCTAATCGTAGGTGTGACATGTACCCGCCATTAATATTGATTCCGCGCTCTTTCCAGTTTAGCGTTTTGAACAAGTCCTGCAGCGCAGCGGAGAAGAGTTTCGGAGATATAACATCTCCTTCTCTCACACCACGTCGCAGCAGGACAGGCTCGGTTTGGCCATTTTGGATTACTACGGACATATTAGCGACGTTATACAGACACCTCAACACCTCGTGCCAAGTCGATATCGCCAATCGACTTGGCATCTCTGCAAAGCCTCGAGAACAGACCAGGTCTCGACGGAGTTAAAAGCGTTTTCATAGTCCACAAATGCCATGCACAGGGCCTGGTGATATTCTTTGATCTTCTGTATAACCTGTCTCACTGTGTGAATATGGTCTATGGTGCTAAAACTCCGTCGGAACCCGGCTTGCTCTGCAGGTTGAGCTTCGTCAAGTCTTCGTGTAAGGCGATTCGAAATGACTCTTGAGAACTACTTATAGACGTGACTTTGGTCGATAGTTCTTCAGTAAGGTTTTGTCGCCTTTCTTGAAGAACAATACGACCAAGCTCCGCGGCCACGACCTAGGAGTTCTCCCGGAGAAAATAACCGAGTTAAATATACGCCAAAGTTCCTTCAACACCGGCTTGCCGGCAGCTTTCAGACTCGGTGTGACTCCGTCTTTTCCCGGGGCTTTTCCATTTTTAAGTTGTCCAAGAGAAGCCTCGATCTCCTCCAAGCTGATGTCGGGTAGATCCTCCGTCGCATGGCGGGTTAATGTGGCTCTTGAATCCTTCTAATCCGGCGTAGGGTGGGGTAAGTGCGACGCGTATAACTGGCTATAGAAGGTGTAAACTTCTGAAAGAATTTCTGGCTTTGATGTGACGACTCCTCGATTTGTTTTGGTCAACTTCGACAGGTGGCTCCTGTCAAGCTGTTGTACGAAGACTTTGGACCCCCCTGGTTATGCTCAATTGCTCTCTATATTGAGAGTGTATTGGAGCTTCGGAGGTCACGTCTTAACAGCTTGGAGATGGACTTATTTAGAGCCCGTTGTTCTGCCGAAGTGACTGATGGATCTTTCCGCCTCTTGTCCATTAAATCCAGAGTATAGACCGCTTGTTACTCACAGAACTTTGTGCCCTCGTCCCGAAGGCTTTCCACCACTTGGTCGAATTCTTCGTCGATATATACGTCAATTGTGGTTTCCAAGGCAGTGAATCGATTTTCCAATTTCAGTTGGAAGGCATCGGAACCAGCGAGTGATTGGAGCAGACTTGGCCGGAGCGTGGACTTCATCAACCAAGAACGTTCAAGCTTAAAATTGATATTCAGAGTGCCTCTGAGAAGTCGGTGATCACTTCCGGTTTTAAACCTATTGATCACTGAGACATCTCTGAATATTCGCTTAATGTCCGATATATATTATGAAGTCGATCTCATTTTTAGTCATAGTATCTGGGCTCTGCCACGTCCATTTCCTCTGGGGCTGTTTCTTAAAGAATTGATCCCAGAAAGAGCCGACCAAATTGAGGGTTTGCAACTGTTTTATAATCTATACATATAATAAAAATGTAAAAAAGCTGTGTCTGTACATTGAAGATATTTATCTCAAAATAACTTAGGACGACTAAAAAACAGTAACAGAACATGAATCAATGATTTTTAAAATTTTTGTCTGTCTGTTTGTCTGTTTATCTGTTTGTCTGTTTGTCTGTTTATCTGTTTGTCTGTTTGTCTGTTTGTTCGCGCTAATCTCGGAAACTACTGAACCAATTCGAATGAAACTTTTTTTATTGTATAGCTGTAATATCAGGGCAACTTATAGGATATATTTTATTTTGAAGATCAGGCTCCTTGATGTAGAACCACAACAGCCCCGCTAAACTATAAGAGGTAGGTCAATGGTACTTTAACAAAAAGTTGTTTAAATTGATGAGCATTTTATGATGCCATGAAAAAAATCAAAGATCATGGAACATCTGGTTTGGAACTCTAAGAGCCCAGCTCCACTATAACAAATATGGAATGAAATGGAATGGAAAATTGTCAAATGTGATAAGCATTTTTGGATGAGATCCTATAAGGAAGGATATTCCGAACTTAAACCCCTAATGGAGCGAAAACGGGGTTCCAAGTTTGTTCATGGGACTACGTGAATCTACTCCAACTTTTGCATACACATTCTTTGACAGAATTGATGGATAAAATATAAGATTCAAACTTTAAAAGAATACTTACATACCCTAATGGAATAAAAAATAATTTGGGGGTTACTTTCATTAGAAGTTGATATCTTTTTTTTTTAATATTAAATGGGTTTGCACTTGATCTCATCTCACCTGATGGAGAGTGACAATGAGGTCTAAGTTGTAGCGTGCTTTCCCAGAAGAAGCCTATTCACTCTCGACTTAAAGACACACAAATTGTAGCTCTCTGGAAATACAGAAGCCGCCAAGTAGTTCCATTCCTTAGCAGTTCGTATAAAATATCAATGAGCCGCCTTAAAAATCTTTTAACCTATAAACAAACATTTATAATAAGTAATATTTTTTTTTTATAATCTATTTAAATAATCATCTTTAAGTCAAGAGTCATAAAGTTCACGCAAACGAAGTTGCGGGCGGCCACTAGTGTATAAATACAACTGTTTTATAATGTATAATGTTCTTTTATATTAAATGATTTATTAAACAAAACATGATATCTTTTAGTATTTAATTGCTTACCTGTCCTGAGTAATAAAGGTAGGTAGGTATCTAAATGATATACCTATTTTTTTATTTTTCTTAAATCAAAAAATCAAAAGAATAACAATAAATCAACGTTGGATTTAACTTGCAATTTAATTTTACAACAATACAGTAATTTACTTTGCTATAAAGCGAAAGGATCAAAATTTGTCAGTCTAAGTATAAAGAAAACGTACGCGGCAACTCTATGCAAACAGTAACACATGCTTATGTGTGAGTGAAATTTTGCAAATCAAAACCGAAACATGACATTCCGCACTAGCCGAGAACGCTCTTAAGTCCGATACAGAACATTTATGTATAAATGTCTAATTTCGTAATCTACCCCGCTGATTCGGAAAGTCAATTTCTTTCTACCGAGAAAAACCAGCAAGAAACTCAGTAAAACAACAAGCAATTGTATTAAAAATATCGAAATAAAACTGCCGGACTCAGAAGCGTCAATTATCTATAATTGTTACTTAAAATAAAAATGTTAACCTTTTAAAATATGCATAAAGATTATTTATTTTACTGCCTGAAAACGTCTGAAAAACGTCTTATTTCTACGGGAAAACATCAAGTAATCCAGAGACCAGGAAGCATAAGCGAAAATAATCCAATTAGTAACTGATATTCTGTCTAACAACCCCCAACTTTTCTCATCATAAAACATTAATTTCTAACGGTTAGTCGTTTTCAAAGTGTGTAACCTCACGTGATTTACCCAAGATGTAGGCGCCATTGAAAAGTCAATTTGCCAGCCGTCGAGTCTTGATTGCGTGGAATAATTGGTTGCCGGGCCGCGGCACTCACTAGAGAGGGGACTGATGTTTCGGTTACTTACTCCACTGGCTCAGCGACCCGAAAAGAGGCTGGCTTCCGAAATAAGAGAACGCCACTTTGGTCGATCCTGCACTTTTTGTTGCCAGCCATTAGTAAAAACTACTTGTATAGGGATAAATTCAATAGATATCGACAAATCTTACACAAATCGAAAATGCAAAACACTAGCGCGATACAGTCGACAGCTAGAGCTATCAGTTGGTACTACTTGGAACTAATCCTACTACTATTATAAAGGCGAAAGTTTGTAAATATGGATGTATGGATGTTTGTTACTCTTTCATGTAAAAACTACTGAATGGATTTGAATGAAACTTTACCACAATATAGCTTATACATCAGAATAACACATAGGCTACAATTTATAAAATATATTGTGTGGATTGTCCAAAATATGACGGTAAGTGTCAATAATTAACTCCACGCGTACGAAGTCGCGGGCGGCCGCTAGTATTACTATAAAGAACTATTGCAGTAGCAACATTGCCGTAGTTTTTGTCTTGAATTCCAGTTTTGCTGATACATATTATTTGTTTTAAGTCACCTAAAATACTTGGGTTTGGGTTACCTGCCAACAAGTTTTCGGTTTCGGTTACACTCATTTTTCGGTCTGTCACTACAAATCGGCCAATCAACAGGGGTAATTGATTCTTGATAATACCCGTAACGAGTCACAGGATTTTTTTGATACGGGATCATTCGTACTGTACCTTAATTAATTTTGTAGCTATGAATGAAAGCGGTCGAAATGTCAAGCAGTAAGTGCTACGAGTATAATGTACTTATATAAATAAATAAATATCCTCGCGTTGAGCCCCATTTATATCAAGTATTTATATGAATTAAAGTGAATTTATCGATCCGGACTATGTTTACGTAAGTAAATTAGTATACCTCATAATAGACCACACGAAAAAGGCCCCTTTAGCATGTTAGATCATTAAATTAGGCAAAATAAAATATTACTGGTAGGTATTATGTATTTTTTTTTTGTGTGGAACAGATAATATTTATAATGCTTACTTGGATGATCTACTTTATAGATCACTAGTGGCCCGCCCTCACTTCGTTTCGAGACAGAGTTTCACTGCCTGCCAATAGATGGCGCTGGGTGTCGATAGTGTATCGCCTTTTTGGTTTGTATATAAGGTTTGTCGACGTGTATGGAGTTTATCTCTTTATAAATAGTATAGAAGATACAGATTATTCTATGACATGTTAAAGGGGCTCTATTCGTGTTACCTATTATGAGGGCTTCGGGATTTAAACTACAAGCGGACTAGCGTCTATGTTTTTCATAAATGATTTCATGTTTGTGTTAATAATTGTCGCCAATCTCCTGCTTGCAATTCCTGCGGGTCCGCGTCCACTACATCCCGCCAGCGGTAGCGTGGGCGCCCCACTGGCCGACGACCAGTAGGTTGCCCAAGATATGCTGCACAAGACCGAGACAAATGGCGACATCTCGTATCGGAGGCCAAGACTCATTTTGGATCGTTGAGCCATCGTAGTAAGTAAGTAGTTGATAATTGTACTCCGCGCGCTTTAACACGCATGGGGGCCAGGATGCCTATAACGAAACGAAATTCACGAACGAAATATTTTTATCTCCGTCTTTAGTTACAATTTGATAGAGCGAAAAATCATCAATTTTACCCGCTATTCACAATATTCACATACCTAATACAGGGTGGAATTCAGCGATTGCAGATAGTAGGTAAGGTCAAGTTTGCTTCGTGCCGCATGCAACCCCGTATAATCGCTGAAAGCACGTGTGGGTAGTAAATTATTAATATCTTTTTCCTAGGAAACATTTTAAACTGGTTTTACTAACATAGTAAGCGTGTGATAATGAAAAAAGTGTCAAATTAAATTCATTTATTTCAGACAAAAATACTTCAGTAGCGCTACCATGAGTTGGCATCGAAAAGTAACGTAACGTTACTACAGTCGATAGCGAGCGAGTAAACGGGCGTCGAATAGATTTCGATTGAACACGTACGTAGGGTTTAAAAACGTTAGCGTTAGCTCGATAGCGAGTGCGTTATTTACGCAGAAAGTGGCGTGCTTGTCATCACGCCCTATGTAGCTGTTTCTTTCTAACTGTACTCAAAAGACAGAGTTCGATAGATATACCCAAAAAAGCTTGATATCCACAGCCACGAAATTAAAAAATTAAGATAATCCGACTTATTTTAAATGTCTTATAGCAGTGGGTAAAGCTGATGTTTATGATGTTTTTTAAATTGTATTGGTATTATTTTTGTCAATGTGACAGACTTAGAATAAATTCTAAGATGACAGCATGGGTGAAAGACTTTATTAGGTGAATTTTAGTGGCAAAATTGAAAGTTTAGTTGCTTGTTTTAATCTCTCTCACGTCTCTTTAAACCAGTGCGCCGCAGTGGCGTGGCGTCGGCTGCAAGGACCCCTCTACCATCCTACAGAGCAGGGCACCGAGCTCGTCAGAGTCCTCCCTTGCCTCTAACGCCTCGCCGGCAGCGTAGAGGCTGTTTTCAAGACCCGTCATCCCCCATCCCCAGAAGGACCCGTACACGGATGCAGTCAGATCTAGCAAGGCAGGTTTTTGTCAGACCTGACTGAATGGCGGAATATCCAGCAAGAAACAGAGCGGGAGAGAAACAGGCTAAGAGAAGCCGAAATAAGATGTCTAGAACGATGGCAACAATTATTTGGGCAGTTTTTAGAATTAGAGAATACTTACATTATTATATTTTAGAAATAAAATACTTAAAGAATAGTTAAATAATTTTGTAATGTGTTAATATATTAAAATATTATATCTTTTTATATCTTGTTTCTCTTGAGTTTTTAGTCTTCTTGCCAATTGGTCGCGTAATGCTCTTCCCAATAATAAGTCAGTGGCTGTACTGGCGCTTTCATTTTCTAATACCTCTTGAACAAAATGCCCACCTGAAAGTAAAAATATAATAATTAATATATCCTAAAACTAATATTATAAATGCGAAAGTAATTCTGTCTGTCTGTCTATCTGTTAAATTTGGTATGCAGATGATCTAGACCCTGAGAAAGAAGATAGGCTACTTTCTATTGCGAAAAGGGGGTAAAAAGTTACTTTTCCACGCGGACGAAGTCGCGGGCGGCCACTAGTATTTTATAAAGATCATCTCCAAAAAATCTACAATCAACATTAGATTAAATAACGTCTCTGATTGTGGCCGTAAGTATCATGTCCTACCTTGAGGTTTATACAGGATATGTCTTACCTTAGACTCCTGGGAGATTCTTTGCGTGGATGTTAAATCTGTGTAATGTGTAAGTAATACGCCAGCAAATCACACAAATCCTCAAAAACCACCGCATTAAGCCTATATTTGTGTTCAAGATGATTTCCAGTCCACTTGTACATATCAGCTTGAAATTTTGCTTGTGAGTGTCGTTCGTCTTGAAATGCAGCCGCCGTCAATATTGTTCCACGCTAGATATCTTTTTTCCGACATTATACTCAATATACGTTAAATATTTTGTAAAATCAAAACACCTTTTCACACCATATTTGACAAGTGAGTTACTTAACTACAATCGTAAAGTATTTTTCGATACCTAACGTCAAATTTGTAACTCGTGGTATTTCGAAAACTATCGCTTTGTCTCTTTCATTGTGATGCATTTGAAAGAGACAGAGCAATAGTTTACGTTATGTCAGTTTCCAATGTCAACTCGTAGCGCTACGTAAACGCTACTCGCTAGCGAGTACGTTTACGTAGCGCGTAACTCGATACTACAGATTTTAGTTTCTCAAGTGACCGCTAGAGGCGCTGTACACTTTTTCATACATTTTTTTTACGCAGACGCTAGCGAGTTCTGTCACTGTAAACTCATGGTAGCGCTACTGATCTCGCTAATCACGGAAAACGGATTAAAACTATCCGAAAGTGTTCATTTTCACACCATGTTTTTTCGGGGCGTTATTACGAGTAGATTGTAGAAGTATAGAAAATCAGTTAGAAACTTTATATTAATTATCCTGACTTAAAATTCCCTTATTATCCCCTATTTGTCCCCGTATCCTCTGTACATAATAGTATCTACCGCGACTCGGAAAGCGTAGTGTAGGACGGCCTCCGGCTAGATGGAGTGACGATCTGCGAAAGGCTGTTGGTGTAGAGTGGATGTGTCTAGCCGAAGACAGGGTGATATGGCGAACATAGGGGGAGGCCTATGCCAACAGTGGACTGAGACAGGCTGATAATGATGATGATGATGTTAATAGTAATATAATACCTAAAAATCCGGTCGCCCCTTTGAAGCCCATTTGATATACCGGATCATTTACAAAAAGGTGTCTCGCTAGCTCATTTGCCTACCTTTCCCATAAAACAAATCTGGTCTAATAATTTACACAGATTTTCATAACGATAATGGATATTATGAATATGTTGACATCACGGCTTTTGTACTCGCGTGGTAGGCTTGAACACACTAAAACACGGCAGGGGTAGAATAATATTATAATTATTCGGTAGGGCTGCAACACTACTTGTCAAAAAGAGCAAGTCTCGCAACTCAGTTGTTCTACCGTAAAAAGTTGTGAGATCCGTGGAATGCCGGTTATTAATTTGCTTAGTCCCTTTAACGTGAATAACGTTTTAAATATAATATTGACTTGGAAATGGCACTGAACAATAAATTAATTAAGTAAGTATGTATTATATTTTTTATAAACTTTCGCGTTGCATTATACAAATACTTCATATAAACGGGACTAAACGCGACGAGATTAAGTACATTCTAGCACTTACTGCTTGACGTTTCGACTGCGTTACAACAGCCGGGGTCAAAAGCGAACTTTTTCGCTTTCGTTTAGTCTTATATGAAGTATTTGTGTAAGTAAGTGTATTAGTCGTGAAATATATAATAATGTGTTTTCATGCGATGGCTGAGTCAATATATTTATTTAAAACATTATTAACTAGTGGTCCGCCCTCACTATGTTTCGGGACAAGTACCAATAGATGGCATTGGGCATAGATTACATCGCGCTCGTGTTTCGCTTTTTCGGTTTATCTATAAGCGTTGTGGTTGTCTAATGAAATTACCTCTTTATTAATAGTATAGATGTCCGCCCCACGGCGGATGGGTATGCGTAACGCATTTCCCCTGGGTTACCAAAAAAGGGTCTCAAAGTGAACATTGGCCTTCGATAGTAAGAGTCTCTATCTATGTCGGTTCTACGCCATCTCCTGCCAGTCATCAGCCTAGAGTCCACGCAAATCTGCTAATCTCTAATTAATTAATTCATACATACATTCAATCATATCTAATATATAAATATATATTTTTCAGCATTAGTACATATGAACCCTGATGGGTGTGACAATTTGGAACGACCGCGTCAAGCAGAACTTTATAATGCAATTTAATAAAAGGTGGTATTAAAATATATATATATATATATTTTTTTTTGTTTTTTTTTTTAATACCCACACCCATCAGGGTTCATATGTACTAATGCTGAACTGTAACACCTTGCCTCATATGATTGACAATAAATGAATAGAATTGAAATCTTTCTCAACTTCATCCCTCCAGCGGTACTTTGGACGGGCAACTGGCATAACATACCTAACTTCTATTTTGCAGGAAAAAACAAATAAAACAGAGACTAAAGAAAACCCCCCAGTGCTTGTAAGACAGAATGCGGTCGGGTATGACGGCGAAATTATGCATATTTTGCTATAACCTGTACTTGAGTGACGAGGGCAAAACAATAACATGCCAGGTGGGAAATATTAACAGCATAACGCTATGACATAGGTTCTCAACATTTTCATAAGGCATACCCCGACCAGCGGAAGTCAGACCTACCTTTACCTAGCCATTGTAATACAATAAGGCAGAGATTTGCACATGGTATTGGAATACCAATAAAGTATTTGCAACTCACTCAAGTATGCTACTTCACCTGCATGGTTGCAGATCTTAGGGTCGACGCAGAAAATTTATAGTGCACAAGTGTTTTCGCAGAAGCGCACCCGCACTTTGTATTTATTATCACTGTTGAGCAATATAGATAAGTTAATTCCGGCTCGATAACCTCTCTAACCTTTCTCCACATTTCACGATATTGGGCGACTGTGGTTCATGTGAGTTGAGCGCATCACCAAATCAAGCAATGGGGGCGGCCGCGTGTGGAAAGTCCGTTAGATGGCGTACATGTAGACTGAGGTCCAACTTCAACTTCATTGATCGTTTAGTGCCATTTTGACATCTTACATCAAAAATAACCTATAACCGTGTAGTTGGACCTCAGTCTAAACTTACGCCATTTAACGGATTTTCCACACGCGGTAGCCCCCATTGACACAATAAAAAAGCCCCCAAAGAACATTGAGAACCTATGCCCTAGTATGTGTAGTATGGACTGCACGAACACGACACCTGCTCTTCGGGTAAACATGGGTTTGCCCTACATTCTGCGATTAACGACCTCATGGTTAATATTGATTTCTATACCAATTAAATGAGCAAGCAGGAACAGTTACCATCAGGGAACCCGTACGGGTAAACATTAAGTAATAAAAAAAAGACGGGCAAATGCTTGTCATCATAAGGACGGATATTTCAGAAGCTTAAACAACTTAAAAAATGTAAACCTTCAAGAGAAGAGCGCACTCCTTCTTAAAAGCAACTTCTCTGAACTCGCAGATGTATATGGGCAGTGGTGATTACTTTACAGCAGGTGACCCGCTTGCTCATTTGCCGCTTCATTATCATCATCATTTCACCCAATAGACGGCCACTCCTGTACATAAGCCTCTCCCAATGTTCTCCACACGGATTGGTTCTGTGCCACCCACATTCAAGGTATTATCACGACCCTCACTAGATCTTCCGTCCACTTTGTGGGGGGCCAGCCACGGCTGCGACTTCCAGTACGCGGCCTACATTCAAGGACCTTTTCGCCACAACGGCCGTCTGTTCTCCTCGCAACGAGCCCTGCCCAATGCCACTTAAGCCACGCAATTCTTTGGGGTATGTCTGCGACCATAGATCTTCTGCGAATCTCATTATTTCTGACACGATCACGCAAGAAGATTCCGAGCATAGAACTTACTACTTTGGGCCGCTTTCCCAGTTTGCTAGTTCTAGTTTATTTAAAAAAAATATGTACGTTCCACGTAATGAAGCCTTCGTACACAGAACTCCACAACAGGTAGGCTAGATAACAATATTGTTCGGTAGTCATGGTCTAGAATGAACTGACCTTGTCCCAGTTATAGAAACCTTGGTGAAAGTAGTTAAAAGTTTATTCGTATGAAATTATTCGTACTGAACAAAAGAAATCCATTTTCTTTTAAGTTCCTGAAAGAAATTCCTGTTTTATATTAAAAAGAGAGACTTTTACTTTTGTCAATGCTTTGGACAAGGAAAAAAGTAAAAGAAACTTCCAAATAATTATATAAACTAGTGTAAGTTTAATTATTATAAAATAAGAGTTTAGACGCCGTAGTGGCGGCAGGCCTCCCACCAGGTGGACCGACGCTCTAGTGAAGGTCGCGGTAGTTCCTTTTTTTTTTTTTTTTTTTTTTATGTGATAGGTAGCAGGCGAGCAGGCGGATCACCTGATGGTAAGCAATTGCCGCCGCCCATGGACACTTGCAACTCCAGTGGAGTTACAAGTTCCTTTTATTTCCTTTAATGCGGGTGGCACAGGACCGATCTGTATAGAGAAATTTCAAGTAAATAACGCGGAACAGTAATCAAGTACTTTTATCAAAAATTTAATCCGTGTAAAGCGCAGTCAGTATGTTAAGCCTTCGTTAAAAAATGCACAGTTGCACACCTTAATCCGATCAGTAGTTAGTACTCATATTTTATCTAATACACCAGTTTTCGACCATTAATCATCGGCAATTGCTATTATTTATTTGCATAATAATATAGCAATCATTTATTTAACTCGTACCCAAAAGAGCACAATTTCCGTAATCACAAGTCTTCTCAACTCTAAGACGAATGAAGCCAAGGGAAAGCCCATTTTCAATTAAAAAAAATCACAGCGACTAATCTTCAAACAGAATTTGCTTCGTTACATTATCAAAAAGGTTTTTTCGCTTTTCAACCGGAGAAAGGCAAGCAACCAATGAAATTTTTACGTGACCCTTCTAATTACCCTCAGGGGAGCAAATCCAACGGATACGAGAATATTACCTGAAAAGAAAGAAAGTGCAAATTAGACAGGAGAATACGGGATGCGCCGGGCTAATTAAAAGTACGCAATGAGAGCTAACGCGAGTGAAAAATCCGCTAGGTGGCGTACTGTTAGACTGAGGTCCAGCTTCAACGTCAATGGTTATTCAGTGATAGTTTGATATCTATACTAATTAAAAAAAGGTAAATTCTATAGAAAGCGACAATGCGTATAGCTAAATCGAAAAGGCAAAACGTTTGCGCGATGTAATCGACGCCCAGCGCCATCTTTTGGTACAGAGTGGAACCAATGTTCCGAAACAAAGTGAGGGTAGGTCACTATAGTCTCACATTAAATAAACAATCACCGTGTAGATGGACCTCAGTTCTAAACTACGCCATCAAGCGGATTTCCGCTACAGACCCCCATTTTAAGGATTGACTGACCCGATGACGCAGTAGCTACCTTGCCTCATACTCCTAAGGTCATGGGTTCGAGGGAGAGGACTCTGGACAAACATTCGTGTGACGAACAATTTGTGAGTAAGAAAACTTTTACTGATCACAACACATTTAAGTACACGCAGACAAAAGACGAAATAAAGAAACATTATCTTTGATGTGAGATAATAAGACACAGGTCCCTACACCAGCCCATGGTCCTTCCTACCGTCTCGGCATACGGACCAAATCTTGGGAGACGCTCACCAATTGCTAAGGGCTCGTGCGTTTCTTGATGTGAGATGTCAAAATGTCACTAAATAACCAATGATTTAGGCTCAATCTTACAGTAAGCCATCTAGCGGAAATTTCACAAGCTAATAGCCCCCATAGTTCGACTGAGTTTCTTACTGATTTTTCTCGCTAGAAATGGACCGAATCATCGGTAGATTACAAAATTTTACATTCATGAAAATGTTCTGTAAACTGAATAAAGAATTTTTGTATTTTGAATTTGAATTACATGAATCCTTGAAGTTGCAGTCCTTAATATTATGCACAAACTTTTTACACTCACATTGGCATTCTTGTTCAGACTAGCCTTAATATTTAAAAGTAAAATATGTACCCGGTTTTCTAGTAATAAACGTTGTTTTACTAGGTACCCCATTTTCCGCCGCAGGGCGCCACCTGCCTCCACTGCTGATATTTATTATACTTTGCGGAACATTGTTGTCCGGTGCTTGTAGATTAGTTATACTGTAGTTTTCTACCCATTATAACATTGTTTACGATAAAAAAGAGAACGTAACAGTTTTTAAATATACTATATTTATTATTTTTAAGAGCCTATCGTGTCCCACTGCTGGGCAAAAGCCTCCTCATCCTTTCTCCACATTTGACGATTTTGGGCGACTGTGGACCAGTTGGGGCTTTAGGAGTCGAGCTCATCCCGCCATCACCTCCTACTTCGTGGCCGCAAAATTGTGAATTTCTATTTTTGTAATAGTGGCAAACAAGCAAACTGATCACCTGATTTTGAGCGATTACCACTGCCAAAGGACACTCGCAACACCAGAGGAGTTGCAAGTTGTCAATTCTAACTTCAACAAATATAAAGATAACTTAGTACATACATTGGTATTGAGATGTGTTAATTTATTTAATACGGCACAATACTAGACAATCCGAAAAGATAAAAATTTACTGAGTTTCTTGCTGATTCTTCTCGGTAGAAATTGACTTTCCGAATCAGCAGTAGATTATAAAATTTGACATTCATAAATGTTCTGGAAACGACTTAAATTGAATAAAGAGATTTTGATTTGATTTGACAATTCCCGTACTAAGTTAGTAGGTAGCTTCAAAGATTTAAATCATAGATATGCCCTGACACCTAAAAACGAGGCAATATTTTGATGACATGACGTGTGCGTGTCATCGAAAGTCACTATCTATGAAGATAAAATACGGTCAGCAAAATTTTCATACTGGGAACTAAAAATAAAACAATTCCTAAATTTAAAAGCAATTTTTTTTGGGACTTTTTATTTCTAAATGTTACATTACATTTATCTATTTATTCAAATAAATTACTCTAATCACACAGCGAATATCGGGTTTGATCACCAAACCGCATAAAGTGTGGTGATTATGCATAATCCCATCATAGCAACTATGACTTGATTTCTATGATAAAGGCCTTTGCCCTACTATTCCTTAAGAAAAAATATGAGTAATACTCGTATTTACTATAATTTAATAATTAATTAATAAATTTACACAACCCCAGATTTAATGTCCTGACTCCGTACTAAGTAGCTTAAGCTAAGCTAAGCACTTGTGTTATAGAATAAGACAACAGAAGAAACACAAATATAATACTTGTAACTTTACGACCTAGAAGACCTAGGAGAATCAAACATAAATAATTTTCTTTGAAATGAGAAGAGCAAATTCGACTAAATTGTCCAGGTAACCAGTATTCATCCCTTCGATCCCGCTGGATAACTTTGATAAATTTTTCTTTTAAACGCGGATCTTGCGGTAATCTAAAACAATAAACGTTCGCTTAAAAATAATACGCAATTATTATTTGCATGTTTATTGATTTCTAGTCGAAATAAAATGACTATTTTATATCTGACCGCTATTAAAACAATGCCTATCAAAACTGCTGACGCTACCGTACTTTTCCCAACCATTAACAAATGGGCTGTTATCAAATGAGTTCTGAGTACTACAGCGGGTCTAAGTATATTGGCCACCGAGATAATGATGTTGTCTCTTTTTGTCTCACAGTTATTGCCAATACTACTCTCTCTGTCACGCGCTGGCCGACCAGACTTTGATGTTTTGTCAACAAAATAAAATAAATTAAATTATTGATGAAATATAAATACTTACGAATGAAATGTTACACCATTCGCTTTATTTGAATTTGTAGTATTTTTCTTGCACAATAAATAGGCACATGAAGGCATTTTGAGTGCTTTTTCCTGTCAAAAATCGTGGCAGCTGTATCGTCCAACTGTCACCGTGTACAAATATCAACTAATCCGTGCTAATCCCAGTTGAGCAAAACTAGGTTATTTGAGGTGCGACTCAAATCGGCGCGGTCAAAGTATGGCGAGGGCATATCTATGATTTAAATCTTTGGGTAGCTTGAGCACTTGTGTTACAAATATCAAGTTTTTGCAATTAAAAATCCGCTAGATGGCGTTAGAGGACGACTGGTCCAACAACGAGTGGATTATTTACATTTTGACGTATCATCAAAACGCCATCTATCAAATGTTTAATTTGCAAAAACCTTCATTGCAAGTTGAACATTGCCACTCAATAATGCGTTTCATTATTAATAGTAAGCTACAAAAACATACTTACTCAACTATACCATACTCTTATAACATAGCTTAACTAACGAACAAAAATAGTCCCTATTGTCTCACCAACCAATATATCCGATATTTAGTGCCGTAGCACTAAAAACAAGCCAATAAAAACAGAGTTTATACTGCGGAATATCCGAAGCTACGGCGGATCATGGAATATTAATATACCGAACGTCAATACTTGGGCAACATATGTTCTGAATTTTTAATTTCGCGCTACACCGGAGAATAGTCGACTAAACTAGAAGTGTTTTCTACATATTGGGTCGGTCAGGTTTTGTGTCGAGAGAATTACTGTATGTTAAAAAGTAAATAGTAAGACTAGTATTGAGAGTGATAGAACTAAAGTGAAATTGGGCAGGACATTTAGCTAGGCGCGGTGATGGCAGGTGGAGCAAGATTATGAACGAATGGTGTCCGAGAAACGGCCGACGAAGTCCAGGTCGTCCGGTGGCGCGATGGGTCGACGACATCGCTAAAATCGGAGGGGCTACATGGATCCGAGCAGCTCAGGACCGGGCACAGTGGCGAAAGGGAAGGGAAGCCTATACTCAACAGTGGGTACTACCGGGCTGACGATGATAAAGACTATAACCGAGAGTCACGCTTCGGTTTTAACCGATTCATTGCAGATGACGCCTCAAGGCGTCATTTAAATCTTTTCGAATGGAGTATGACGTCGAACGGCGTCTTAAAGAATTGATATCTGATGCCGACTGAATGTAAACACTCTTAAACAAGTCAAAATCATAACAAAAGCAAAATGTGTTCAACCATGGCGGAAGACGCCTAAGGGCGTCACTTTATTGTGTGGCGGCTGAAAACATTTCATTCAATTACAAAACAAACAGTGATGACAACGATATAAGCAATAAAATTTGCCACAGCACTGCAAAAATAATATAAAATGTAACTTTACTTTTTAATGATCATGAATAAAGTATTTTGTGAAGTGTTTTCTACGAGTATACATTATTACCGAGTAGGCGGCAAAAATGCAATATCTCACGAAACTTGAAGAATCTTTCTTGTGAAAAACAAAGTGTACGCTTTTAACGAGCTGTTCCGACTTTCATCCATCCCCGAAAACTTCGACAGAACTAGAGCTGTCTTTTCTTAGCCATTAAAACTTCTCTACAAAGGAGAAAAAGAAACGAACCCCTAGAAAATAAGAAGGTTGCTCAAAATATACGATTTGAAAAATACATCTGTGACAACTGACAATGTATATTATGATGTGAAGAGCTTTGGGTAGGGATTACTAGCTACGCGAAACGAACTGATGGTGAAATTGATCGGCAATTTGAGTTTATATTAACCTTCGAAATTTATATTAAAAATGGCCGCTTTTAGCTTTAGTCATGATATGTGTTTGTCACGAATCTGAAGCATTGAAATTGTTAAAAATAGAACCGGCCAAGAAGTGCTAGAAGCCAACAATTTAATTTATTTAAATCAATTGGTCCATCTATTATAAACTTAGTAATTTTTTGTCTATCTTTTGGTCGAGATTAAAATGTATCTACTCCGTAAATACATTGTTAAAGTATTTTCGTATTTCCAAGAACAATATTATGTTCTCTTTTATTTGGAATGTTTATTAATCTTTTGATATCCTGGAAAACAAAGGCGGACCCAGAAATTTATTCTGAGCACAAGAGACAGTTATGCGAAACAATAATCGAACTACTTCTTTTAATTACCTACTTATTTAAATAGAAAAAATCTTTGTAAAATAATTTTGCGTTGTGGCAACACTTGTCATAATAAGTAGTAGTACGATGCGGCTAAACTTGGCCCGCCTTATTGAAGAACATATCTCAATGACAATCCGGCTAATCGTTGATGCGCCGCATTTCAAAACGGCCCTGGTTTTGATAAAAGCTAGCCGTAATGTAATACGGCGGATTATACAATCCGGCTGCGACAGATACAGCAGAATCGCAGCCAAGGAAGGCTCTATCTATTCGCAAAAGAGTGCTATTTGACATTTTCGGATTTCAAAACTACTTCTTATGGAATAGTGTCGCTAAATAAAATTACGTAATGATGTTTACGATGAACAAGATGCAAAAGCCTATTTTATTATGGCAATTGCAGTGCTGTAAGGTTCATAAAACGTAATTGTTTTCGCTTGGTGCCGACCTAACAAGGACGAATCCATTTATAGTAAGTCGCTTAATGACAATGGTGTTCACAAGCTGAGACTTAAGACTATGGCCACATTATCTGGGCGGCCACTGCACGTATACTTACCTCGTCGATTAATGAAAAAATACCACATTATACGAAAAGTAGATATAACTTAACATGTTGGAAAATAAATGCTCTACTAAGGCTCGTCATTGTAATTAAAAGTAGTGGTGACAAAAACACCTAACATTTGGATTTCTGAGTTCCTAAAATAAATCTATCAAAGCAGTTAGTTAGTGTTTTATACTTGACTGAAACTATGTTTTCCAGACACTTGTACCTACAATAAAATAGAAAATTTTGCAAGTAGCTTATGATTTTAATTTTATAAACCTACGCGTTGCTTTATACAAATAATAAGTACTAGATGTCATTATATCTAATATATAAGTATTTCGTCGCGTTAAGTCAAGTTTATACATATACATTTTATTATTAGCTAGTAGCTTTCTTAGTTTCCCTGATTGAACAAATGATTTAACAATTATATAAATCACGTAAATTTTTAAATCGAATAAAATGTTATCAAATACTTTAATGTCGTTGTTACGAATTCATTAAAAATGTTCTGTTGACTTACCACAATGTATTTGACGACAGCAGCACACATCTTTGTTTAAATAACCTCCTTCAGTCCAAATGATCACAAATATAACTACATCTCATAGATTACAAGAACACTATTCCAAAAAGTCTAATAAAATCACATGTGACACAAAAATCCTACTGACGGTTATTATCATTAGGTCGTTGACCTAATTGCAGTTGCACTTTGGCGCATCAACCAACAGCTGCGTACGCGCAGATGACAGGACTGAGTCGGTGTTGCCAAAAAGTGCGCTGAAATCATACCAATTTTATCATTCAATATTTTATCCTAACAATGTTATCTTTTAGCAAAGTTTCCTGTTTGTTGCCCTATATCTGTAACTTACTATTTGTTTACGAACGTACGAAAAATAAATAAATGTAGGTACACCTTTGTATTTTAATATTCACAGGACTTCAATTCTCGTCCTTGTGATATTTACCGAAAATATGTATTATATATAGTTGTCCAATATTCGTCATATTTTTTCATATCGAACTAACTACTCATTTACTTATTTAGGCATACGTAATCCATACTAATATTATAAATGCGAAAGTAACTCTGTCTGTCTGTCTGTCTGTCTAGGCGGCCGCTAGTTTAATATAATGCTCATTAAATTAGTCTTTATCCATAAAAATAAGAGTCAATAACTCAATACGTTTACTTATGTGACAATTAAGGTTTGATTAACGTCTCTGAGTGCGTATCATGTTTTCTTAATCGAATTAATAAGAACATTTTTTATTTTCAACTTTTATTTATGTATGTGTACTGTGCGAACAGTTGATTTATACCGCCATCTTTGTTATTCTTTTGTCATAAACTTCGAACGTATTGGTAAAGTGAACGTGATACAGTGACTCGCCAACAGAGGTCGCTAAACAGCAAATATTTTTCGTGTTTGTTTTTACTAGCTATAATTTATTGTATTGAGTAATTAATCTTAGATATTTTTTGCGTTTTCCTGTTAAGTACTATTCACTTACTCATCTTAACATACAACACAGATAAATAAAAATAATCTGTATAGATTAAAAAGACAACTGATAGCGACCAAACATAATCGCTTTTCCATATAAAAGTATAATTTTACATGATAAAGAGTCAATAATTACATTTTTTTTAATACTAGAGGCGGCAATCGAGCAAGCGGGTCACCTGCTGGTAAGTAATCACCGCTGCCCATGAACATCTGCGAGATCAGAGAAGTCGCTGATGCGTTGCCGGCCTTTTAAGAAGGAGTACGCTCGTTTCTTGAAGGTCCCTAAGTAATAGCATATTTTCAATTTACTAATTTGTATAATTAAATAGACTAGTAAGCTTATTGCGTACGCTTTCCTATACTATGGCTCGGCGATTTCTATTGAATATATTGTAATTTATGTTATTGGAGGAAAAAGTATTATGAAATTAATTTCCTGTCCCCCCTTTAGAAGTCGTCACAACGGAGTACCTACTGGTAGTTCTGTTATTATGGGGATTTTATACACTAGTGATGAGTCATCGTTTAGCAGGCTAGTGTTGTGACTCATTCCAACTGAAATTTACATTCGAACCGTTAAAATATATGAAAAAAACCGTGGGAGACCCTTCATGAATAGGCGCCTCGACCGGAGTACCGTGGCCTCACAGTAGACCGGCGTGATGCAGCGCCTGCGCAGTGTTTCGTCGAGTAAGTGAGTGTACTGGAGGCCCATATTGGGCGAAAGGGGGTTAAAGGTTGGCATCGCACTTGAGACTATTGGTGTTGCAGGTGTCTATGGGCGGCGGCAATCGCTTACCATCAGGCGTTCCGTCTGCTCGTCTTTGGTGGCAGACGAGCGGAAAAAAAATAGTAGCTCTTCAATATCACATTAGACCGTAGGTATTTTATCAAATTAATGATATTGGAGTTATTTTTATAGAACCGTTTAACCAGAACAGTTTAGAGAAGAAGTAAAACATTACAATACATTTTCCTGACCTCAAACTAACACACAAATATCAATTATCAACAAATATATTTTGTGTTGGTGTGGGAAACGAACCCACGAGCCTCTATACCTATTAGCATAACTTAACCTAACCCTCAATCGGTGCTCAAACCTATGCGTAAAGTAAGTTAGAATATAAATATAATAATCATCCTGCTAATACTATAATCGCGAAAAATTGTGAGGATGTATATTTGACGTGGCTAAATTGACCACGGTTCTCATGTCTGCCGCTATAGGCTCCAGCATACTAAGGCTAAACCCGCTACTATAGTCCGAGGCAAGAAAGTGTAGTTATGACCTTGAGTGCGCAGAAACCAATTTTGATAGAAAGTCTTCTTTTTTACAAGTGCGCAAAATAACGGTCATCGCTATACTTTCGTGCCTCCAGCTATACCTATCGATGTTTTTGCGGCATCGTCAACTCCAATCGTTCGTTCGCCTCTCTAATCGTGACGTCAAGTCTCGACGCCCCTCCCTCAGTGCTAAAACCGCGCGCGACCGAGCGGTCGGAAGGCCGGTTACCATGTTTTTTCTTTTAATACTTTGCTTCCTAACCTCTATAACCGGCATTTTGACGAACAATATCACAGTTCGAACTAAACAAGGCAATGTCATCGGATACAGAGCAAACGATGGGAACTATTTCGAGTTCTACGACATACCGTACGCTGGAAGCGTGTCAGGAAAGGCCCGGTTTAAAGTAAGTGAACAAACGATTGCAGTGTTTTGTTTGTGTGTGACAAGGATAACATATGGTGTCTCTTTTGTGTAAGTCTACGCTAGTTTAAATTTAATACAGTCATGAAGTGCAGGTGATTCTAGTTATTTTGGAGGATATAATTGGTTTAGAGGAATTGAAAAAAGAACATAGAAATTGTTTTGTTTTCAATATTGGCAGGTGACCTTTGACAACACTAGGGTTGTCAATTGTACAGAGAGCCACACATCAGGTAACTACAACCTGGCCAATTTCCTCATTTGATAATCAACTCAATGTGTTTGACAGTAAGATGAGAGTCGAATGAAGAAATTTGACAGTTTTGTATACCTTGACTTTTACTATTGAAGTCTAATTATTTCAAAGGATATTGAGCCGAATGTGTTTGAAATAAGGTGATAACCGGAGTTTTTTGTACAAAAGGCAAACGTGTGGTTCTTTGTACAAATAAAAACGCGATAACAATACTAGTAACATGTAGGTACATGTATGTATAGTATATGTAATGTAACAATAAGAGATTAAAGTGTGATGCGAGCCCGATAAAAAAACACATCAACAAAATGTGTAGGTAATTAAACACTCTTTTTAATTATACCAACTTAACTGACAGATGCTAATGCCAAGTTCCCATACATTTTGACATTTGGTATCTGTCAAAGAAGAGTTTGGTTTTATTTTGGTTTAATTTAACAGTGAAGGAACGTCGCGCCCATTAATTAATTTGTCGTCGTCATATTCTGAGTTTTCAACCGATTTTCGACTTTACCTACATATAGATAGTGGTATTTGCATTATGTGTTTAGCAGAACATCTGCAAAGAGTTAACCATTACAAAGATGTGACACAATGAAATTGCAAACAACAGATTGTTTGAGGTTTTTGTGCAAATGTGTCATAAACTTATTTACTAGTTAATTACTATTTACAAATAACTAGTGTTATAATGACGCAGACAACCACAATATACCTACTGTGTATGTATTCTTTTGACCTAGGTACCTAATTGTTTACTTGTCAGTTGACGCAATACAAATTATTAAGTGGCTTTGCGCTAGTTTTCCTATATTCATTATATCCTTCGGTATCTTTGTAAACTCTTTGTCAAACAAAATTAAACGTACAAAAGCAATGCTTTATTATCTACAAATTCGTACGTGACTTTCTCCAGGTACCCAACGCTCCAATTACGAGTATCTTCTCTTCTCTCTTTCCTTTTTAACTGTTTTTTTTTTCAAAAGAGAGTTTTAATAGTAATTTCGAAGGTTTTGTGGTAAACTCAATGTCTGTAGTTCATTTTTGTTCTCTCAGCGTCCATGAATTGATTGGAAGTCAATTTGCAGCGTGTGAACGAGACAAAGGCAAAGATACTTATCTCTCGCACCTACCTATTTTTCCTTTAATTATACTTTCTTCTAAAGCTGACTTAAGAGTTTTATTTTGTCATCTGTGTGCTATGATAACATTGAGTACATCGTTGCCCATTTTAATTATCTTCATAAACTTTTTTGTTTTCAGGGACCGTCAGACCCACCAAAATTCAATGGAGATTTTAAAGCCGTCGATAGAAATATACTATGTGCACAGCCCTCCCCCGATGGGACCTGTAGGAGTGGAAGACTGCTTAACTCTGAGTGTGTTTACTAATGACGTCACCACCAAGAAGCCGATCTTCTTATGGCTCCACGGCGAAGAGTACTACAACACCTAAGGACATGCCACGCTACTCCTACAAACACCTAGTCGAAGCTAACTCAGTCTTTATAATCCTTGAACTACAGATTGTCCATATTCGGGTTTCCTCTGCTTTAGAATCGCAGAAGCTCCTGGCAACGCTGGACTTAAAGATGTGTTAAAAGCATTAGAATGGATCAAAAATAACGCTGTCAACTTCGGTGGTGACCCTGACAATGTGGTACTGATGGGCCATGGGTCCGGTGCGGCCATGGTTGACCTCATCACACTATCTCCTCTATCTAAGAACTTAGTTCATAAGGCTATAACAATCAGTGGATCAGGAATAGCATCCTGGGCGGTTGCCTTCGATCCAGAAAATTACGCGAGGCGATTCGCTGACAGGTTTGGCTATCCACCAAGCAGCAATAAACAGCTGGCAGAGAATTTTATGAAAGCTGATGCAAATTTTCTAAGGTTTGCTCTCAATGGGTTTACATTTCATAACAACTCCGTCTGGTTTGCGCCGTGTGTGGAAGACAAATCTCTACCAGGGTCTGTACTGACAGATGCACCGATAAATATATTGAAATCCGGAGAATATCAAAAAATACCATACATTTCTATTTATGTTGAAATGGAAGGTTCAATGCGGACTGAACAAGGAAATCATCAACAATGGCTGGAACACATGCAAAATAATTTTTCCGATTTTCTACCAGTAGATTTAAAATTTAAAGATGAAAAACAGAGGCTGGATAAGGCAAAAGAAGTACGAGAATTCTATTTTAGGGAAAAAGCTATAGACGTTAATACATTTGATGATTTCATGAATTATGAGGGAGATATTTTGGCTAAAATCCCAGTCATAAGAGGAGTGAAGGCGAGGGCAGTACGGACAGATAATGTTTATTTACTTAAATTCGATTTGAGAAATGACGTTGACGATTTGCACGGGACGAGACATGGGGCCATCCTGAACTACATATTTTACTTAGAATCCAAGCCAGTTGAGGAACGAGCTAGGAAGAACTTCGTAGATCGTTTCGTTGCGTTCGCTATGACTGGGTAAGTTACACAAAACTTATACCAAAATCTGTGTCTTAGCAAACAAGCGGGAAACAGCAAGCACAAAAATCAGACAGAAACAGTGTAGATGGGTGTCGGCTGTTTGTGTTTGCTAGTACTATGCCTGCTAGTCCATTTTTGACTGTTGCTGTTTGTCGGTTGTATGACCATACTTTTACAATCTTTGAAGTATCTATTCAATATTCTTTTTTGTCCACAGAACACCAAAAGGCACCACAGACCCGTCAGATTTAGTATGGCCTCCGTTCACTAGGAATGGGACGAAGTATTTACAAATTACGGGTCAAGGGACCAGGTTCACACAGACCCCATTCAAGTCATCCTCACAACCTCACCTTAGAGTTCTGGAAGAGAAACATGTCTCGATTCTATGTTTCTCCTGAGGTTAATTCTGGAAATATGATACTGAATGTTGGTGTGATACTGTTGCTCTGTCAGGCAGTTTTGAGAGTGGTTTATTAATTTTAACAGCAACTTGATAATAGGGTCTCCATAAAATAACAAAAGTGTTTCGAATTAGATCTGAAATAAGCCTATTTCACCCAAATCACATAGGTTTCTTTTTTTTATCGCTTGATCAATCTCACCTATTGGAATGTGATGATATGGTGAATTGGTAACTAAGATGGATGAAAGCCTTTATTTATCAACGTGATATAACTTATCTACTAACCTCTACTATGGACAGTTATTTGTGCAAGTCTGCAATTGAAATTTTTTAACATTTTAATCTAAGGATTACGTTGTTGTCGAACAATAATCTGCTAATGTACGAGTATTAACTACTTTCAAAACATATTTTGCTTACATTCTAGTTGCTGATTAAAGCAATATTTTCAGATCAAACTTTTATTACAAAACGGGGACTAAAAATAGTCATGGTTTAAAACTTTTTTTTTTTTAATTTGACAGGTAGCAGGCGAGCAGGCGGATCACCTGATCGTAAGCAATTGCCGGCGCCCATGGACACTTGCAACACCAGTGGAGTTACAAGTGCGCTGCCAACCTTTTATCCCCTTCCCCCCCGAGTGGGCCTCCGGTACCCTCACTCACTCGGCGAAACACAGCACAGGGGCTGCTTCACGCCGGTTTTCTGTGAGGCAGTGGTATCACTCCGGTCGAGCCGGCCCATTCATGCCGAAGCGTGGCTCTCCCACAGTTAAAACTGTACCTGTCACTTTGATAAAAGTCACAAATTAAAGTGACCGCTTCAATTTTAAACTAAGACTAATTTTAGACCACGTTTTGTAATGTTAGCAAACACACACATAGTAGGCTTTTGGTTTGTCAACCAGCTTTTGAAACTCTTGCGCATCCAGTAGAGTAGAAACCCCTTATGTTGGTTTCTCCTCTCAGTGTTTCAATGAGTGGTACTAAGTTATGCAATTTATTATAAGACTTAAGTTAATCAATTCACTATGTAAATATATTTTATTACTTTTTAATAATTTGATTACGAATGTGATCTCATGTTTTCTAAATTTCTGTCAAAAGACTAAAAAAATATAAGTGACCCTAGTTCAACCTTAGGTTCAAGGTTGTACTAGGCCAGTAGGTAATTTTTTACGTATATAAATTGTTTCAAAATTATGCTATTGTTGTTAGATATTATTTTTGAGCTTGTGTAATTAATTTTTTTGTTTTTTTTTAATAAATTACACAAGTTTTTTTTGTGTAAAAAATGGGAAATTGGGTTTAGTGATTACTTATAAAGAACTATTTTTTTTATCTTCCGTCCGGTAAGATCAGCATATAATAATAATTGTGATAATGATATTATCATATATACCTATAAAATATGGTGGTAATTAATTGTAAATACTAAACAATGTTACGCAAAGAGTCATATTAATTATTTATATTTCAAAGAAACAATAATGCATGTTATAATCACATTTATCCTCATGTTAACATTCCTAACCTAAGTAATGAATCTTAAATATTTCGAATATAATGGGCGAGATAAAGTCAGATACTGCGTTGGCTCGGCCATGTTGTCAGAATGGATGGAGTCGGATCGAGCTGCGAAGAGAACATACCTGGGTCGACCAACCAGCAAGCGCCCTGTGGGACGCCCAAGGTAACGCTGGACAGACCAGGTCGAAAAAGATCTTTCAAGGACTGGCGACAGTTGGCCAAATACAGACCCGAATGGCGAAGTCTCGTGTAGGAAGCCTAGATCCACTTCGGACCGCTGAGCCAGCGTAGTAAGTAGTAGGTACCTATGGTTGGTGATAGACTACACATTATATTTAAGATTCGTATAATAATATGCTTGTGCTCTTAATGTGCCTTAAATGAATAGTCATATTATGTATTGCGAAGGTTATTTCAGTTGCCGTTCGCTCAGTAGCTAATTATTCTAATTATTACAATAATACTTCAGTGTCATATGATTAAATTGGTGAAAACACACCGACCAGATGGAAGTTATGCATTATGATAACCCTTTATAACACACTAGGGCTCGCTCTCACTTCGTTTCGGGGCTAAACTTAGACCGGTCTCAAGAGATGGCGCTAGGAAGTCGATTACATCGCGCAAGCGTTTCATCGTTTTGGTTTAACTATGAGGTTACTAAGGTAGTAACCTGTTTATAATTAGTATGAAAAATCACAAGTATTATAATTTTAAAAGGTGCTTTAATGTGTCTCGAAAAAATAATTAAGACATAGGTTATAATGTTATTATTTGTTAATATTTCCAAGCGCGGATATTTTTGTTTATGTGAAATTTACACAAAGTCTGTTGTGCAGTGAACAAATATTTTGTGTAGGATTTTTTTCAATGAATTAAGTTTTTAAATTAGTACTTAGTTTTAGTTTTGCTTTGTATTCGTATTTCAAAAACATTAGTAGGCGGTAGAATTAGACACCTATTTTTTTTTACTCTATTATACTGCAAATCTTATCCAAATCGCGTGTAAAAATCCGCTAGATGGCGTACTGTTGGACTGAGGTCCAACTTCAACGTCATCAGTTGTTTAGTGACATTTTGATATCTCACATCAAAAATTACCAATCACCGTGTAGATGGACCGCAGTTCTATAGTGCGCCATCTATCGGATTTTTAACACGCGATAGCCCTCATTACCACAGCATTGTTTTACTGATTTATAAAGATGGCTTGTACAGACAGCCACACATCAGGTTACCACAATCTGTCAAATTTCCTCAATTGATATAGAACCAAACGCGTTTGACATAAAGGTGAGAATGGAATGAGGAAATCTGACAGTTTTGTGTACTTTGATGTGTGGCTGTACGTACCTTAATTATTAAAAATAACTTCTTTTTATTTTAAGAGTCATTATTTTTTAAATTGTTATAGGTATATAAAAGTTTTACACTTAACTTGTAGAAGCGATTAGCCTACAAATGGTTCCAACATACTAGGGACTACTAGGTGTGCCTTAATTGTGCTTTATCTGTTGATAAAATTATACATATCTATTTTATTTATGAGTAAATGTAATACTACAAATAATGTGTTAGGTCATGGATGACCTTATGTTTACGAGACCAGCGGTCGGCAACACATGGCATATAAGAAAACATTAATATAAAGTAATAGAGTAGTACTGTAGAACAGGGGTTCATCTACATGTTGAATAGTTTTTTTTTTCATGTGACATGCCAAAATGTCACCAAACAAATAATGGCGTCAAAGTTGGACTTCAGTCCAACAGAACCGCCATTTATCTAGCGGATTTTTCACATTTATATCTATTTGATTTTGATAAATTTTTCAGTCTCAGAAGAATATTATGATGGTTCTAATATTTTATTATTACTAGACTATTGCATTTAAAAAGGTTGCCGACCGCTGTTTGTACGATAACATAATATAATCGTACAAGTTGAGATAATGATATCCATAATATAAGTACGATTTATCTAATCTGCATTATTACATCTTTTAATCAAACGCATATATGCAAGTACAATTTTTGTAGAATTTTAAGCTTGTTGTTCCTGTGTAACCAGAGTAAAACAGTATGCACACATATACATGTTTTTAATTATATTACGGCTAAAATCTACCTTTCCCTGTATACATTACTTGTGGCCCCTCACTTCGCTTCGGGATTGCTATTAGTTCCCTTGACCAAAAGATGTCGCTAAGTATCAATTACCTCGCGGAAGTATTTCATCATTTAGGATAAAAAAAATGTTTGTAAATGTTTGTTAATTTCTGGACTGACGAGAAACCTTGAAACTTACGTTGGATAAAACATCGCACAGCACACGAACTTACCTGAAACAAGGTAGGTACAGTTTATTACAAAATTTATAACGATAACTGATCATAAACTATTGTGTGTGTTTTTTTTCCTTTGAGTTCTTAAATTAAGAACTCAAAGGTAAAAAAACACGTTATCGCTGACTTTTCAGTATGCTTTAAAAAAACGTAATTATAATACTTAACCATTTAAAGGTTAGATATTTCAATTATGCAACCGATGTTTAATTTTTAAGAATGTGCCGCGAGGGTAGATTATTTAAAAAAAAGTAAACATGACAGACTTAGATGCAAGTAAATTGAATTTTATAATAGTTCAAAACATATTTTTACACGTGACAAGGAACAATAAAGTTCATTATTGCTAAAAACGGCCTTAATAAACTTTTAGCAATAATTAACATTAATGTTACTTGTCGCGTGTTAAAAATATTGTATTGCGACTTTAAAAAATCAATTTGATTTCATCTAAGTCTGTAATGTTTTACTTTCTTAAAAAATATCATATTGATGCCACAATCAGTGTAAATAGGTTGGCGGCGCTTAGTTTTTTCAAAATAGCCCATTAAAGGTTTGATTTTACACATTACGCAACCGTAGATTCCTCATACTGCTCAAATGTTAGTGTTTGCCTTTGATTTTTCCTTTGAGGATTAAAACACGTTAAGTTACACTACTAAATGGGTTCTACTTTTTTTACCGTACACTCTCGGATACAATATGTATTTTAGATAACACACTTTCCCTGTTATCTCGGTGTAACCAACTATGTTGCTTTTCTGATAACGCTTCTGTGTCAAATAAAACTTATTTTGAAATTGTTTCGGACTAAAATTACAGGAACTTCAACAAACACGCAATCGTATAGACCGATCAGTATATAATAGTCTAACAAAATCATAAAAGGCCGGACACCGTTTGTTTTATTGGGCCGGACACTTGAAAAAAAGCCTGACTATGTTCCCCTTTATCCGGGACGCTTGGAAACCTTTATCTGCGTATGACCCAAAAGCATTTGAAAAGGCATAAAACAATTGATGTTCTATTGTGTCTGCTGTCTGGGCCTTACGCCACGTAACGAGAATGATCGAGAGCAGTGTAAGAGTCTTGTATAGGAGGCTAACTGCCGCACGCAGAAAAGTTAATTAGATCTTGATTGTCACTTAAGTAATAATAATAATAAAATAATTAAACTTTATTGAAAAATCGTCAGATCAAATACCTAGGTACTACAAGTCTACTTATACTAAGGGCGCAAATTATTAGTTTGCTGTCTAAACTAGGAGTATCCTGTATCTTAGGCAGAAACGAAAAAGAAAGAACTTAATTAACAAATTAATTTTAATAATAAACAAATACTTAACATAATAACTTAGAGACAGATGCAATGCCAAGTAAAAATATTGACCTTTATTATACTAGACATAAAGCCTAGACATTTAGATAATGAGCATTACGGTTAAATGGCCTCTCTGAGTGCGGCAGTAAGACACACTTTGGGTCGCTGAGCCATCGGAATATAATAAAGGTATCACCAATGAGGAAAACGCAAAAACTAAACGTGTGTATGTACGTAAGCAGTGGCGCAGAATTACGTACTTATTATTACTTACGAATTCTAAGAACATCAATGTTTATATTTTTTATCAATCAGTGACGGAACAAGTGCCAAATATTTGGAGACATACATAAAACTAGGTCGTCCGAGTCGAAAGTAACATATAAAAAGATCTTATCTAATATGAAAATTCCAATTGCCCTGCGACCAGATGGGATGATGCCATTCGAAGGCTGGCTGGTGTGGGCTGGATGAGAGTGGCCGAAAATCGGGAGCGGTGGCGTGCATTAGGGGAGTCCTATGTCCAGCAGTGGACGAGTGTGGGTTGCTGATGATAATGATGATGAAAATTCCATTTGCGTTCAAAGCTATCGCTTTGGACCCGGTTGGATACGGTAATTATAATGCGGTTGCCATTGGACATCGCAACCCTTTAAAAGGAAAATGATGGTTACACAGTGCAGAAAGTATCAGAAACGTGTTTTCCTCACGCTGTTTCCTCTCCGCCAAGCTAGTGGTAGAAATACGCACATAGATTTGAATAATTCAGAGGTGCATGCTCGGATTATGTATAACCTACGACTACGACCTCGCGTTTGGAAACTTAGGATTTGTTTAGCAACCAATTACGAATCACGATCTAAAATAGTTCCAGAACTAAGCTAGTTCCAGCCTCTTTTAAAATGTTAAATGGGGTGTTGGAACGGGTTGGCATGCACTTTAGTACAATAACTCAATATCGCATATTGTGTTAACGTCGTAAGGCCCATGTATACATTAGACACAATGGAAAATCAATTATTTTGTGCATTTTCAAAGGCTTTTGGGTCTTACGTCGTTAATGTGGTCTGTCTAATTATTTTGTTTAAGGTAAGAATCACTTTAACGAGTATGTTTCAATTAAGATCCATTTTTGCAATCAACAAGCTATGTTACTTTTCATTAGCATTGATAGTAACAACAATAGAACCTAATCTAATATTTTATTCACGAATCAGTGACCGTGACTAACTATGACTAACTTTGAATATTTATCTGTAAACGACTGCAAAAGTTATCCAATCATTTAATAATTAAATATTTAATTAGTACGTAAGAGCGTACTTACAAGTCTAGAGACTTTTTTATGAGATAGGGGGCAGACGAACAGACGGATCACCTGATGGTAAACGATTACCGCCGCCCATGGACACCGGCAACACCAGAGGAGTCGCAATAATTTTACAACTTGACAGTAATTTTAATTACAGACCTCGATTTAGCATAGCAAATACAAACCATTAAAAATAACTATAGCGTTCAAATAAAAGCGCATAGCGCCATCTATCGCAAACCTTCATGACTGCTTACATAAATCTCTAACGACATCTAGTTACTAAAAGCATCACTATCCCAATGATTAATCGTTGACTAAAACTGCGTGCTGTAGTACGACAAACAAGTAGGTAGGTATGTTTTGGCTTGTAGCTTATAAAAGGACGGAACTCTCCATTTTGTGAAAGAACGATGTTTGTTGGCAAACACATTCACCCTTCACTCAACATTTTTTAAAGGTTTCTTGTCTGTTGCCACAGCTACTTGACTCATTTTTTTGTTTTCATCAGAGCAAGTGGAGACAATATGCATTGAAACATTGATTCATTTACCAATGTGGATGTAAATTCATTTTTTTTTCTATATGATAGGTAGCAGGCGAGCAGGCGGATCACCTGATGGTAAGCAATTGCCGCCGCCCATGGACACTTGCAACACCAGTGGAGTTACAAGTGCGCTGCCAACCTTTTATCCCCTTCCCCCCCGAGTGGGCCTCCGGTACCCTCACTCACTCGGCGAAACACAGCACAGGGGCTGCTTCAATTTCAACAACAATTTTATAATTATATATTTTTATGATATAGGGAGCAAATGAACAGACGGATCACCTGATGGTAAGCGCCACGCAACAGCAGAGGAGTCACAAGTGCGCTGCACGCAAGTAAATATTTTAATTTTATTTTATTGCAAAAATAATTTAAATCTATTACAAACTTCTACACAATCAAATTTTACAGTTTGTGCTTATATTCGAAATTTTGACTGTATTTCAGGCTGAAAAATAGGCCCTAGATTTTTTTATAAGAGTTAAACAATAATTACACCAAACTTATGGCATCTATATGATGAGGATGGAACAATAATCAAAGGTTGGTTCCCCACTTGAGACTATTAGAGTTGTTATTGTCCAATGCGGAAATCCCTTACCATCAGGAGATCACTACCTACCTAGAGCTGCTTGCTTACCACCCATTACGGAACCCTTACTGCACCATCAGAGGCCCGTGGCAAATCTTCTCAAAGGTCCCTACGGTTTAGGAGGTCTCTAAGGCCCGGGGCACAAAATAATTACACACAGAAGGTAGACTCAACCTGATTTCGAATTTAGAAGAGTTCGTTGACAAATGCTAGGGTTGTTGCCCGGCATGAGTACATAAGCGCGCGGCCTCTACCACAGACCTCGACAGTTTGACAATTTTATGTCATAGGCTAGGATTAATGTGGTCGAAAAGGCGTATTTCCCCGTTAGTGCGCAAGCGTGAGTACATGACACGTTTTTAGCTCTTAGTGGGCAGCCTACTTTCTGTGTGTAATTATTTTGTGCCCGGGGCCCGTGGCATTTGGCCTACCCTACGACCCTATAGCAACGCCCTTGGCTTTTGTGATGTAGGAATTCAGGTATTCTGGATTCAATATGTGTAAATGTTGAATACTGTGATAGCACCGACGCAATCCACTCGTACCGGTAATGGATACCACGTGCAGCACTATTTCCGATGCATTTTCTGGCGAAGCTACTCCATTAATATCACGTTGTCTAACTTTATTACCTTGGAAAATTTGAGACGCACGCCATTTTTGCTATTTAACCCCCGGCTCATAAAAACAGAGAAAAGGGCCTACAACGAACGAACTAGTCCCGTAACGAATGAACTGGTCGTATCCATACAATACGAAGGAAATAATAAATAAATAAATAAATTCACACAACATCTCATACATTGACCTGACCTGACTAAGTAGCTTGTGTTACAAACACAAATGTTCATCACACATAACAGTAGTAGTATTAATGGAAATATCTCGTAGTAACAATTAAAAAAAGCCCCCGACATTTAATACAGCATTTTGTGGAGGCGGCCATCTTGAATTTGAAATTTATCATAATGTAATTTATGTAGTCTACTACACAAGCCTTGTTTTCGATACCTTTATTTATTGAGAAAATTAAGTCAAAATATTTAATCCGTCGTTTTATGGCGGCGGCTACGTTCAGCCGCCGGGCATAAACCATAGCAAAAAACCATTAATTTTGTGTAAAAACACTCGCAACTATATGAACTGACAGTTTTAAACCCCATACAGGGCGTATCGGTAAACACTTTTGTACATCCTGTAGAACTTAATTTGACTGTTCATTCTTGACTAAATTCCATTCCAATAGGGTATTTGACTAATCTCGATATAGTAAAAAATATTTATACTTTTCCAAAATACTGGTAAATGAGAACCAATGGCCAACATTTTCAGTTAAAAATATAACGTCTAGCTGGTTTATGAGCATTCAAAGTTTCATGGGCAAGTCTATTTTTAAAGTATAAAATTAAAAATATATATATATATCATCGAACTACCCGTACATTTTTCACCAACTTTTATTATGAAACCATTTACATAAACGAAACATTTGATATAGCTACCAAACAAAATTTACTAGACGCGCATACAGATCCGGGCGTGTGACGTCACTTGCCTATAGCCATTTGTATAGAGCGTTTTTGGGCTTGCCCAAAATATGTGCTCTTAAGTTGTGATATCTCAGGTGATTCAAATCAGAATCGAGCAATTCTTTCAATAATGTTTCTTAAATTGAGAGGTCTTTTGATTAAACACATAATTTTTTTTGTCAAATACCCTATTAGTGTTAAATTCAAACTCTGGACTTAGAATTGTCTGATGAAATGTTTCCAAAACTTTCTGAATGGTATTTCACTTCAGTGAATTTAGTAAATCATTCACTCGTCTCAATTTGGAAAGGTGGAATTTACCTCTTTAGAAACAACGAAGAATTAGGAGTTTCCTCAGAAAAACAGTGAATAGGAAACTCTACTCATCTAAGCGTGTAATTCCCGGTTCCGTCTAAATCTGTCGCTATGGAGAGGTATATTAACTGTGGGAGAGCCACGTTTCGACATGAATGGGCCGGCTCGACCGGAGTGATACCACTGCCTCACAGAAAACCGGCGTGAAGCAGCCCCTGTTCTGTGTTTCGCCGAGTGAGTGAGGGTACCCGAGGCCCTCTCGGGGGGGAAGGGGATAAAAGGTTGGCAGCGCACTTGTAACTCCACTGGTGTTGCAAGTGTCCATGGGCGGCGGCAATTGCTTACCATCAGGTGATCCGCCTGTTCGCCTGCTACCTATCACATAAAAAAGAAATTGTGATAGGTGGCAGACGAGCAGACAGATCACCTAATGGCAAGCGATTGCATTTAACCCCCTTTCCCCCCAATGAGACGTCCAGTACCAGCACTCACTCGACGAAACACAGCGCAGCGCTGCATTACGCCGGTCTTCTGTGAGGGTGATATGAACCGGCCCATTCATGCCGAAGCGTGGCTTTCCCTCTTAAAAATGTTATACGTAGACCTTTTTAGGATTTGGGGAGTCTAGTAATTACGATGAAGCGACTGCCGTCTGACCTTCGCTACCCTTTAACAGTGGAACTAGACTAAATCCTAATTATACTTTCTGACACATAAATGCTATTTTTTAAGAGATAGGTGGCAGACGAGCAGACGGATCACTTGATGGTAAACGATTGCCGCCGCTCATAGATACTTGCAAAAGCCAAAACCAGTAGAGTCCCAACTGCGTTGCCAACATTTAACCCCCTTACCCCCGATTGGGTCTCCACCCTCACTCACCAGACGAACCAGTAAAACTCAAGTTACCACATACATAAGTTATCAAGGACGTAAAGTGACATTCATGCTATTTTATAGTCATGAAACTCAACAACAGAGTTTATCGTAGTATAATAGGTATAACTTATGTAGAACTTATGCAAAAGTTATCCATATCTATCTTCTATACTATTTATAAAGAGATAACTTCTATAGACAACGACAAGGCTTATAGGTAAACCTAAAACACGAAACGCTTGCGCGATGTAATTGGCCACAGCGCCATCTATTGGTTCATTTCGGAATTCCGGTCCCGAAGCGAAGTGAGGGCGGGCCACTAGTATAAATATAATTAAATTCTGTACTAATACACACATGTCACACCTGACTCCATACTAAGTAGCTTAAGCACTTGTGTTACAGATATCAGACAACAGAGGATCACAAATATAATACTTAAATACAATATAACACCCAGACACTGAACAAACTCAAGTGTTCATGACACGAATGTTTGTCCAGGGTGGGGATCGAACCCACGACCTTTGACGTATGAGACAGGGTCACTACTAAATGCGCCATCCGGTCAGTCCTATTGTTAAAGATACCCTTAATAAGATATTACGTGCCTTTTAGTTATAAATACTTAAGTGCCAGTAGGAGCACTCAAGTCTCTGGAAGCGGAGTTATTAATATTCATTAGGGTTGCTGTTTTTAATTAACTATCTACTGTCAGCATTTTCTATGAGACAGCTTTGTTACAATGCAGAATGGAAGGTTCGCCAGCCCTCGCGACCACAGTTACCCAAAAAAATTGTAGGTTTCTTACTCTGAGAATATCTTGGGAACTCCGCAGTATCTAGAGGTATACCAATCCGCATTGGGCAAACGTTGTAATTGGTAACCTATCGTACTTTCGAAACTTCATTATTCGAATTTCATAACTTCGAAAACGGTATATCGAAGTTTTAAATCGAAGATATATTTTTTGACAAAACATTGTATGCAATAAATTTATTTTACATATGTTTCATTTTCCAGAAAAACTAATAGCCGATTTTCAAAAGCTCTTTTTTCATTTTACAGATGTATTACTTACAATATTTTTTTATTCTAGACATATTAAAGGTCGAAGTAACCTTTCTCCTATTATTGCAAACGAGAAATAGGTTTATTTAGTGTTTAATTTTGCGCTACAAAATGTATTGACAGAAGCGAATCGCTGCAAAACCGACTCCACGTAGTCTTGTCTGCCCTACCCCTAGAGTGTAATTCAAACCCGCGTAGGCGCGGAAGGGCGAGGCGGCCCGCGAGCTGAGGAGCAGGTGGTTCTTGCCCGCCACCGCGGCTGAGGCTGGCCGGCGAAGCCGGCCAATAAGCCGAGGCTGCGGTGACGAGCGAGAATCATCTGCGACGATAAGCTCGCGTGGGACCGCCGAAGCCTTGCAGCGCCGGAGCCGTGACAGAAAAAATGCATGCTGCATGCATGCCTGGTTGCATGCCTGGTTGCATGCCTGCATGCATGCCCGGTTGCATGCATGCTGCATGCCTGCTTGAATTCTGCATGCATGCTTGAATGCTGCATGCATGTTTCACCTGAGCCACATAACTTGTCAGAATAATTATTGAAGATTATAATAAAAATACTTATGATATGTAATTGTTATATAAACTTATTTGTCTTTTAATAACATAGAAAACGATTTTCTGGAAACTAATTTGTCTAAAATATGTTTATCTATCAAAGGTTGAGTGATATTTTAAAACGTATAGATTAAAAAAATATGTCATTTGATAATCGGAATATCAGCTATATGGCAATCGTTTATTCGGTCAAATGAAAATGTGGAAAACAAAAATGTGGCGAAACGTTTTCGCTATAATGAAATTCGTACTTAAAAAATTCGAATTTAAGATAGGTAACCGTTGTAATTAAGTCTGATCCCATCATAGTAGCGAAGACTAGATCAACGCGACGTTTATTTTTGAGTACATTGTAAGTACATGCAATGTACAGTCAACCACACATCAGGTAATCACAACATGTCAAATTTCCTGAATTGATGTTCACCTAATAAATATGACAGTAAGATGAGATTCGATTGAAGAAATTCATCAAAGCTACACATCAAAATTTTGCATACTTTGATGTGTGGCTGTAGTACTTAAAAATTAGTGATGCGCCGAATAGTGGTTTCACCGAATAACCGAATACCGAATAATATTCGGTTCAATCTTTACCGAACCGGATATTCGGCCGAATTATTCGGTTTACCATTTTCTTGTTTCTGATCTCTCTTCTATGTATACTAGATACTAAGCCTAGGGCTAGGGTAAAACTCGCCCGAAACAAACTCACCCGCGAATTTCAAACGGTGGCCGAAAATAAGTCAATTCGTATTGAGATATAACTTAAGTGTTTATTCCTTCCATGTCAGGAATTTTCTTAACGTATCTCTGTGTCTATTAAGAATAATACACTTAATAAAATCATCGCAGGGTTCAAGTGGGACTCGAACCCACAACCCTCCACATATGGGGTGGCTGTTCTGGTATGCGGTGGGTGGTGGTATGAGAAAGGTTGAGTACCATCTGGACTTTTCGATGATTTTTAAGAGCACCTACTTAAGAATAAATTGCAAAGAATATCAAAAAGTACCTAACAAAAATAAAATTATTTATCTTTAAATAACTTATTATAAAATTATTTATTGTTGATTCGTATTTTTGTTTATAATAATTTGACACATACGTTTTTATCAAAAAGTGTTTTTATTAAAAATTTTAAATTTTGATCAGAGTTTGAAAACAAAGCTTTATAATTATTGTTTAAAAAAAAGTCCAGATATTTTTAAGTATAAAAATAAATAGTAAAATTAATATTGATTGATCTGGCTTAAAAATAAATGAATTAGGTTTTTTTTAAGTTAATGTTAGCTACATACTATAGGGCAGGAAATAAATATGTGGTCTTTAGATGTCAAAATACATGTTGATTTCATGTTTAATTGCTTTCATTTATTAGCTTTTTAACACATTCCTCGCCAGTTTTATTTAATTTACAAAAACACACACTTGTCCTTTTAAATTCCATGTCATATAGCCAGGAAAATAGAAATACTCAAACCGAATATATTCGGCACTAAAACCGAATAATTCGGCCGAATACGAATAGTGAAAAAAGTGCCGAATATGCCGAATACCGAATACCAACCGAATATTCGGCGCATCTCTATTAAAAATTATCGCGAATAGCCGAAATATCAGTTTGGAGGACATTATTACGTCATACTCTACTTACTTATTTTCTCATTTCTTGTCTCAAAAACTACCTTACTAGCCCAACAATAGATTCTATCAATCTAATCCTTCGCCTCTCCTCGTTTTAGCAATGGGACCGCAGATTACTTCCCTCTGGAACGATATGCCCGTCTCTCGGGATTGCCTGGAAATGCGATCGTACAGTTCTTGCAATAACATGTGAATACTTCCCACTCTTATGCCGATACGATAAGGTCTAAATTACAATGAAAAATGAGGTTGTGCTCATGTTGTATAGTAAGTAAGTGTATTGGTTTTCTCATTGATAAATCCGGGCATTTACGACTCAGCGCAACATAACGGTGGTATTTCTCTTTTGTATATTGTTTAGTTTTTTTGAAATTCCAATCATCATATTGAAATTGTGCTGTGCGTTTCTATATTACATGCTTCAAGCAATAAATGTAACTAAACTATTGGAAAATCTTTCAAGTCACCGAAGTGTCATGCGGAGACACAAATCGAAATTTGCGTGTACTTCAACATCGAAAGACTCGGAAATGTTTTTGCGTCCCTGGCACCAGATGGACTTTAAGGATTTGAAGGAGATCGAATCGTATTTCCTCTCCCATTCACACGCGCTGTGAGCGCTTTTGTTTAAATGCGACAGGTATATTGTCATTATTTATGGGACTGGTTCATTATGAGCCACCAGGTGACCGAAAATGATGGTCCTGATCAAAACAAGACGTATGGTCAGTTTAATCATACAGAAGTCCAAGGTCAGAAAACAATGGCCTCCGTTTATCTGAAGCAATTCCGCAAATGGCATGCGTACACTTCATTTGCCACTATCAGACATCGGATTGTAGTTAGGCTGTTACAGTCACGTTGACCTTGGTTGCTAAGACCCAGATTGTACAGACGGCGACACGTGGATATACCCTTCTTGGACTTTGGACCGTTTGTATATCTGAGACAAACTATACGGGACTTGTGCGGGAGAGATATCATCATCAGCTTGTTGCAGTCCACAACTGGATATAGGTCTATCCTAATATTCGCCACTCCGATCGATGTTTCGCTACTTGTATCCAGCTCTTGCCAGCCATCCTGCGCAGATCGTCACTCCATTTGTCCAGCCTAAAGATAATGTAGGAAGCCCTCAGCCGAGCTAAGATGCGCACCGCGACAAATATTTGTCGACTCTCGTTCGCGAGAGCGCATCTTTCTATCCCGCCCATCGCTCTATCAGGTGAGCGAGAAGCAATTTGCGCCGACGCAATACGAGCGTCGACAAAATTATCTCGTCGTGCGCATCTTAGCCCGGCTGAGGGCTTCCTACATTATCTTTATTGCCGAGACGTGGTCTCCACTCAAGAACTCTTGTACCCCAGCGGTTAGTTCAGCGTGTGTATGACTGAGAAGAAGAGATTTACTGTTCGTGATATAAACGAGCAAAGTGTTTAGTGAGTCTGATTAGAGCATAAACGGAATATAATTTATATAATTAAGGAACTTGATGTTTTCTACCAGGTATCTCGATTATTCTCGATAGTTCAGGCTAAGTGTCTTTTGATGATCTGAAACGTTACAAGCACGTTGGCGCTTCAATCATTAATCAAAGTTGCGAATCTCAAATAAATAAGATCTTTAAGGGGATCATTAGCGTCATCATAATCATAATACTGACTATAATGATTATTTATCTATTGAGATGCCCCTAAGATTCCCCGAATGTTAGCCACTCAGATCGATCCTATACTTACCAAACAAAAAACCGACCGACCGATAAGAACCAAAAAGAGCCGTTCATTTAAAAACTCCGTCATTAAAATGTGTCACTCGAACTCCCTATTCAAGATATTTAATAAAAGGAAAAATAATGCTAGGTTTCCCATTGATTTCTAGGTCTTAATATACTACATCATTACCCTTCCCTCTCTTTCACCCCCTTTTTCCTTTTATTTCTTACCTTTCCTTCCCCTCTCTTTGCTACGAGTTATTTAAGTCTTTAAACAATGTTGCCAATCCCAAGATCTTCGATTTCTGAGAATCTGTTCTATAATGTGAAAAATTTAATCAAACTAAAAATACTCTCCAAACCAGTCGATATAGGAATTTAATCAAGCGGACTCTAAGATGCAATCGTACGTAGCAAATGAGTCGGATGCATCTGGCTTGCAGCCACTCTCATCTTGGAAGATCTCCCGTACGCAATCTCCGGCTGCTTGCAATCTTGCCTCTAATAGAGGTAGACTAGCGACTACTTGCGACCTGAGGGGCTAGCACAAATGTTTTAAAGAATTCGTGACGTTAAGCTAAGAAGCAAAGAATTGCGTGGCTCAAGTGGAAATGGGCAGGGCACATTGCGAGGAGAACAGACGGCCGTTGGGGTGGAAAAGTCCTTGAGTGGAGGTCGTAGCCGTGACAGGCCCCGCACAAGGTGGACCGACGATCTAGTGAAGATCGTGGGAGTCCTTTTGATGCGGGTGGCACAGGACCTATCTTTGTGGAGAACATTGGGGAAGGCCTATTTCCAGCAGTGGACGTCTATTGGCTGAAATGATATGAATGAACGTAACAACGTTACGATTACGCTAATACTCAGCGTAGCTTTACGTACACTTTCCTTAAAAATATATTGGTTATGTTAGTTGCTTTATGTGATAGGTGGCAGATGAGCAGACGAATCACCTCTTAACCTGTGTTAACTGTTTAATCTCAGGACAAGAGCTCACGTTGGAAGACGGTATTTTCTGACATTAGTATATCATGTTAAGTTTAGTTTAACAACGCGTTAATAAAATATTAATTCGTCACAGAAAGATTTCCCCAGATGACTAGACTCCATATTACTATTTTAACTCACGTCGGCGGCGGCTCTCCAAGCAAAATCAAACAAATCACCGGCACACAGTTGCTGCTAGTCTGTAACGCCCCTAACTCTCGCCCAAGACTTAAATTTTTACCCTGAAACCTACACCATAAAGTTCAGTAACGAAGTAAACCAGGATTGTAAGACGCGAAATTAAATGTCCACGTCCGAGCTACGATTTAAACCACAGATTCTCAAACTTTTTTCCTAAAGACTTTCAACATTTTGCTGATTCCAGTGGCAGCTATTACAATCCTACCATGTTTCCAAAACTCGAATAAAAATACTAAAACATTGTGTTTTAGTATTTTATAAAAACTTTGAAATGCTGTTAAGTTTGATAGAAACAAATAAAAAAATGTCAAGTTAGATTGGATGGAATGGGGTATGGGAAAAAAAACAAACATGTCCTAAATCGAAAACCATTTCGAGGCATTTGTCTTTCATACCATATTTTATTGCTTTTAAAATTTAAAAGCATAAGATCAATGATATTTTCAATAAAATCGCGTTTGACCTTCATCACCCAAGGTCAGCAGAATTTTCAGTCATACTACACTAACAAGATAAAATAAATGCTACATTAGGCGACATCTACTGTGATTGACACTTAGTCTTTCGGAAGAACCAACAGTTGGCGCTAGTTGTAATACAATAAAACCTTACCAACCAGTTGACATTTATTTGAAAGGTGATATAAAATTGATTAGAGATACCTCTCTGTTTTTTGTTTTGCCGGAAAGTTGTCAGACAGTGATGTAAAATTCCCCCGATTAAAAGGGATTTTGCCCACAAGTAACATTTTACATATAATTTATTTGCCACGATTTGGGGAAAAAAGCACGTGGTAACACTATTAATATGGTGTTGCACACTTGTGACGTCTCAAATACTCTTGAATTTAAAATGTTTAAAAATTAATTAAAACAGAACTACTGTCTTGATTACAAACATATTCAAATTGATTACTTGAAATAGTAAAAGGTATTGAAATAAAATATAAAAAAGATACCTAAAAATTAGTTCCCATACCCCATTATAGACACTTATTAACGTTGTCCGACAGTTTTATTTTAACCACTAATAACATTTTTTAAACGTGACCAATGTAAAAAATTTTGGCTAATAGAAAAAGTGATAACTTAAACTTTTTTTTTAAATCTACTTATATAGCTAAATCCTATGTTATTTAGAAAACACGCACGTTTTTAACTGACTATTTCTACCAGAAAAAAAGATTTGTGGTTCTGCTTGCAAACTGTGAGCCTTCATTTTTTGCACACGCCGAGATGGAAACCGGCTGGAGCGATGAAGTTGATAAAGATTTACGTGGACTCCAGGCTGATGACTGGCAGGAGGTGGCGCAAGGCCGACCCAGATAGAGCATCTTATTATGGGACGCCAAAGGCTCAATTTGTGTGAGACTGCGGGAGAGCCACGCTTCGGCATGAATGGGCCGGCTCGACCGGAGTGATACCACTGCCTCACAGAAAACCGGCGTGAAGCAGACCCTGTGCTGTGATTCGCCGAGTGAGTGAGGGTACCGGAGACCCACTCGGGGGGGAAGGGGATAAAAGGTTGGCAGCGCACTTGTAACTCCACTGGTGTTGCAAGTGTCCATGGGCGGCGGCAATTGCTTACCATCAGGTGATCCGCCTGCTCGCCTGCTACCTATCACATAAAAATGGATAGTTGCGCCAGCCTAGTTATTTACGTAGAGACCTTCGAGTTTCCATTTTCCTATGGCCCGATGGGGCTCTACCTCGACTACTTTGAGAAGCTATGATTTTAACCATAAGAAAACGTAGCCTTTAAAGTTAGCGTAATATCACAGTGGTAATGCTTGGAACGTAGTGGCATTTTTAATACATTCCTTTGTAGTTCAATTTATATGGGACTTAGACGAATATAATACTGATAGTTTATGGTGTTCTGTCTCTAGGTGACGGTGGTTTGGTGAAATACGTTTTGATAACAGCAATAAGAATCTTGATTGAAGGACAGAGGATGCGAAAATCTGTTAATGGAAGCTATCGCGAAATATTCGCTAGATGGCGTATTGTAGATCATAGGTGATTGATGATTGTTTTTTTTTTATGTGAGATGTCAAAATATCACTAAAAAACTAATTATCCTGAAGTTGAACCTCAGTTTGAGGTTAGGTTCGAACCTAGTAAGCCGTCGCTCCAAGTAAGCTGTCCCACAGCAACCATCATAGAAATCAAGTCATCCCTACCTACTATGATGGGATTAGGCTTAACCACTTGCCTAATGCAGATTGCGGATTACAAACCCGAACTATTCGAATAATTCGAAACATACTTTTGCTCTACCCGGGAATCGCACCCGGAACCCCGACATCACAGCCCGGTACTTAAACCACTAGACAAACTGGGCGTTAAAGTGAAATATATTCAAGCAAATCTTGTATTATAATTCTAAATAACCCAGATTCAAAGCCGTTGAACGAAACGATAGGAAATAAGATTTTTCTCAATCATGAAATGCGTCAAACGGATTGCCACAATAAACATTTGGTTAAGCAAATATATTGATGTAATGTACTTACAAACGAAGCATGTATTTGTAAATGAATGACTGAAGATACTAGGAAAATCGAGCTTGTAGAATATAAATTGTTAATTTATTTAATCAGAAAATCCTTATGTAACTGATACTTACAAGTCACATTAAGGTAATTAAAACAAATGTACGGCTAATTACAGATTTACATAGCTTTCTTCAAAATATATTTAGTATTAACTCTTTATTTCTTAAAAGAAACAACCTTATATAACATTCGACATATATGTGTGTGTGTATGCGTGTGTGTGTAAATGTGATTACGCATCTGTTTGAATACTTGCGTGTGTGTTTGTCCGTTTGTGTGTGTTTATTTATGTTATACGCTATAAAATTAACATTATCGTCTTATTATTATGTGAGGAAACCATTGTAGGCGTAACAATGTGGGAACTACCAAGTGGTGTGTGGACCCCTGCCCCTATATTATAGTCTGCCACAAGAAAGTGTAGGTAGTTATGACCTTAAGTGCGCAGAAACCAATTTTCATAGAAAGTCTTCTTTTTTACAAGTTCGCATAACGGTCATCGCTATACTTTCGTGCCGTCAGCTATACACCTCGTGTTATAGTTAATTTAAGACTAAAAAAACTGTTATTATTATAGACGGGAATTTAACGCGACGTAATTTTTTAAGAACATAATTATGTACTTACTGCTTGACGTTTCGGCTGCGTTACAACAGCCGTGGTCACAAGCGAACTACGTCGCGTTAATTCCCGTCTATAATAATAATAGTCATAATGCAACGCGAAAATTGAAAAAAACTGGTCTTTTACAACACTAACTCATCGATACGAACTTTCAGCGCCCTTAAATAAATATTTTACTGCAGTTCGGCGCCAACAGACACGAGTAAAAAGGTTGAAAGCATAAAATGGTATTGGATCGCCCTCCTGCCCTTGGTATGGCATTAATTTAACGATGTAGTTGCTAGCGATTGCATGAGTATTGTACAGAACATAATATCTAGTCTGTCCAATGACAATCCATTCCTTGTTACTACAGAGAATACTGCATTCAATATATAGGTACTATAATGCAATATGCCAACTAGGTACGGTCGGGTGAACTTCGTACCAGTTCATCATCACTGATTGACTGGCCGGTTGGCGCATTTGGCAGTAACCCTGCCTCATACGCCACAGGTCGTGGGTTCGATCCCCATCCTGAACAAACATTCGTGTGACGAACACTTGCGTTTGTTCAGTGTCTGTCGAACTCCTATCTTAGGTATGTGCCGCCACAAAGTTATAGGGCATCATCTAAACATATTCTACGGAACCCTGGACATAAACATGTTGTATGCACTCCACGGTTTTAGATACAGGAAAATTTTAACATGAGCAATTTATCAGCGCTCGTAAAAAAGGAATAAAAACACCATAAATTAAAAAGCGCACTCAAGGTCTCTGTGAAATAAAAACATACTTCGACTCCTAGTGTTGCCAGAGAACCTGCAAAAAAAAATGTAAAACCATGTCGAATGGTTTGTTATATGTATTTACACATCCATGACTTTTGCGTGAAATATCGATTTTCAGCAATTTAAGCCGTAAAATTAAGCCTGGTTCACATTGTGCGTATGTTCTCCACAAAGATCGGTCCTGTGCCACCTGCATCCAAGGAATTCCCGTTAAAATTATTGAAATCGTAAGAAGGAACAGACAGCCTTCAGACACAAAGGAAAATCAATTGTTATGTACCTTTAAAAGGCTCTTAGGTCATACGACGTTAAATAGGTATCATCGACCTTCACTAGATCGTCGGACCACCTCATGGGGTGTGCCTGCCACGGCTGCGACTTCCTGTACGTGGCCTCCACTCGAGGACTTTTCCGCCCCAACGCCCGTCTATTCTCCTCGCAATGTGCCCTACCCATTGCCACCAGAGCCGCGCAATTCTTGCTATGTCTACGAGCTTAGATCTCCGGCGGATCTCATCATTTCTGGCACGATCACGCAGGGAGATTCCGAGCATAGCCCTCTCACTACACGCTTAGATGACAGGTAATGTCAATATTGTCAGAGTTCCATATAGACCAATATGTATTTAGACTTTGCTCCTGCCACGGAACGAGGTGCACCGAAGCAAATAAGATAAGGAATATACACGTGAAGTCTCAGTTGAAAACAATGTCGCCGAATGATCTGTACTCGTACATGTACAACTGTGAGAGAGCCACGCTACGACATGGATGATCTCACAGAATACCGGCGTAGATATGAGCGCCGCGCCGGCGCGCCGCCGTCGCCGTGAACTAGCGTTTTACTCTTCCCTTACCATCAGGTGATCCGTCTGCTGGTCGGCCATAAATAAAAATAGGGTTGCCAGGCGTCCGGCTACAGCAGGACAGGGTTTTGCTTTTTGGTTGCGTGTCCGACCTGTCCGGAACACCGGATATTGTTAGGCTGTTTATGCAGGTTACTACAACAAGCCTCTGGGGGACTGCCCTCATCGAAGTCCGGCAATGTTAGAAAAATGTCCGGCTAAACTGGTAGGATTGTTCGGCTTTTATATCATAATCGTAACATTGGGTGACCAGGAATAAACACTAAGATGATGATGATGATGCTTGCATAACAGGACAGACGTTTCTCAAACAAATCCAAAGTAGGTTATCAAAACATTATCCCCACCGCAGAAACCACACAGACATTACAAGCTGCGGTTTGTGGTAGGGAGAAGCAGTTTGATAGCAAAAGTATCGATAAATGGCCATCGCCATTTTTAAACTTATTCCTTTTCAAACCGTTTCCATCCGTTTTAAACCAGAAGGGCTAGCATTTAGCACGAACGATTTATAAACATACTAGCGGCCGCCCGCGACTTCGTACGCGTGGAGTTAATTATTGACACTTACCGTCATATTTTGGACAATCCACACAATATATTTTTATAAATTGTAGCCTATGTGTTATTCTGATGTATAAGCTATATTGTGGTAAAGTTTCATTCAAATCCATTCAGTAGTTTTCACGTGAAAGAGTAACAAACATCCATACACCCTTACAAACTTTCGCCTTTAATAGTAGTAGGATCAAATGATTAACGTATACCAAATAAATTTTATTATGAGAAACAAATATTTACTTAATATTTAAAATGCGCTAGACAATTCTTTTCAGACATATATATGTCTAGCTGACGATAGCTGGAGGCGTATCCTTATACACCCTAGAACTATGAAACCATGATGGTGTTTCCGAGCTGATACGACTTAGTGAGCGGTGGTGACCTAGTGACTAAACGGCTTTATCATTTGTTCACTCATCATACTTATTTCTGCCTTATTCCCAGGTTAACTGGGAACGGCGCAGAATGTTATCTTCTACCATTCGTCCCTGGTATTCGTCATCGTATCATCCACCCCCGCTCACATCCGCTTGCCCACTACCTAATAGTTTAGCAGCGCACTTGTAACTCTACTGGTGTTGCAAGTGTCCATGGGCGGCGGCAATTGCTTACCATCAGGTGATCCGCCAGCTCGCCTGCTATCACATAAAAAAAAATCTGAAAAACCCAGACTCAGGAAATATCGATGTTAAAAAATATAATTGATTTCCACATCCCTACACTCACGCGTATCCCAGCAGCGAATTACTAAGTATTATAGTTATTTTCGACGTCTACTTATACTTTATCAACTTCAAAGCCGCTCTGTAAATCATCGACTGACGTCACGAGCGCGTCACGTATTGATGTTGGTGCTTAACAGTGATTTAAAGATACGGTCGTAAGTAGGGGTTTAGTAAGAATGCTTCTGTCAACACTGGGTATTGAGAATAGTCAGAGACTCAGACGGTTCGAGAAGAGGTAGTCGTTCGAACTCGTCTCAGAATTTCAAGATAAATTTTTGTTGGTTAGGCTGTTATAACCAATATTTTTGAGATGATAATATTTACTTAACTATACAAAACAAAAAAAATGTGACGGTAGTCTAGAACAGTAGCCAAATAATCTTGAAACTCTAGGACGAATTGCGTCCAAGCTGTTAAGTTTGTGCCTTTGCTTTTTTGCTTGGCTCGTCTTGACGGGGGCATTGACCAGGCCCTCAGATATCTTCCATAATGATACCTAAATTAAAAAAGCATTGTTTTTCTACACAATTTTTTCTACACTAAATAATAATTATGGGGGTCCTTTCGATCAGAGAACCCCAAAATACACCGTGAACGCGTTAATAGTATCGCCAATAAAAGTTTCATTCGCAAAAGAGCGCTATTTTGCATTTTAGGAATTTCAAAACCAATCACAATAACTTACGGTCGAAAGTAGGCAGGTCTTATTATAAAAATGGACTTAAATAAATATAGAATTCTTTTAAATTTGATTGATCTCATGGCTAAAACATGTTACAGTAAATAAGTTTGTAGAAAAAACACGAGGTGAAAAATAGTCAAGATGACCAGGAGCCCAATTCTCGTCTCAATGGAAATCTCTCATTCGATATGTATATCGAGTGCATGCGAATTGGGCCGCAGGACTTGAGGACACGAGTCCTGCTAACTTGCCAACTCCAAAAAAAAACAAATAAATAAAAATAAAAAAGAAACTTAACAAAACGTCCATTTCGTAAATTTTACCTCCCGGCAAAGTTGCAAACAAACCGGATTGTTTTTAGAACAGTCAAATAATATTCTAAAAGAGTACCTTCTTTGGCGGAGCCCTGATCGACTGCGTATACGCAGACGTGCAGAGGATGGTGTGGATCGGCGCCTCCGTGGGGATGCCTAGAGACGCCATGGCACTCACATCACTCTTAGTTCAGTCACTTTGACCTGACAGTGTCAGCCAACACGCTAGGTACATTTAATCACCCAACATTGGTAGAATAAATTGTCTTCGCAGATACCTATCAGCCACAAACAAAAAGCTAAGTCTCCGATTTTAGATTCATCGCCACTTTTTTATATTCGCAAATTTTCTGTAAATTTATTTTAATGATTTATTGTAAACTATCGCTTAGAAATAGAATAATTATATTTATTAGACACTTCTAAACTATTCTGATGTTAATTTTTCAAAATGGTTAAACTTTATTTATTTTATCTTTAATCAATCCGTCACAGTCATGTTAGGTGTAGGGTTGTTTTTTTTTTTTTTTTATCATCGTAATTAAAAAATAAGTGACATAACCAGGAAATAAAATTTAAAACAAAGCAATTTATTTATTAAAAAAATCTAGACTTGAAAATTCAATCAACACTATTACAACAATTTTAGAATCAAGATTTAACCTAAATGTAATTGGAACGCATTTTTTTTCCAAAAAGTAAACTACACTTTTTTAAATATTATTACATTACGATTTAAATTTCCATTTTGAAACACTTCATACAAAACCAACTATTTATGAGTTACGCGTTCGCGTCAAGAGCGCGTTCCCGGGTGTACTGCGTTGGCGCACCGAGCTAGGCACACATCCGTCCATCTGGAGGAGGCGAGGTGACCTTGTCGGGGCGTAGTTTGTATATGTTTATAAATATTATTTGGATATCGAAAATGATGAATCATGACTAGTGATCGGAAATGCTTATTTACCTGAACTTTAAAATTGTCAGCTTTTCTAATCTTAATTAGATGAGAATAATATGAGAATGACTTTCCATAACAAAACAGTAGAAATACTCACTCCACCGGTTCAGGCGACCCTGAAACGAGTCGTTGGCCTCCGAAACCAGAGAGCCACTTTGATCGATCCTACACTAGACTGACTGCAAGTCAGTCAGTGAATAGGATAGGAGATCTTGAGAGACTGGACGAAGATCGTCTCGTGAAGAAAGCATACCAGATCCGAGCGATGGGCCGACACCCTGTTGGCCGACCTAGATATCGCTGGAAGGACGCCGTCGAAATTATTCAATTAATATCAATTACACGTAGGGCGACACTTTTTTCAAGCAATTCCATGAGCCTTCCGCTCCCTACAATACCCAGTGACTGTACAAAACCAAAACGTTCTTTACACGTAGGTTGACTAAGGGAAGGAAACTCCGATTCAGGTCGTAACGGTTCGTTTTAGACCCTCAGGTGTGTCGACTGCTCACTATAATATAACCAAAAAAATCCTAACGAATTGAAACTTGGCTTTGATTAACAACTTGCTCGTTCGCCGCTTCTAGTATAAAAAAAAGTAAGTACCTACTGGAATTTTCGCGATACCTAATTTAATTTTATTTTGGCAATTAGAGTATCAAATTATCAACTCGAAATCATAAAAATATCAATATTGAGGAATTTTATAGTTTCCCAAAGAAAGTTATTCGTAAATTGAATATGTATTCGACATTTCACGGCTTTTTACTACATGGTTGTAAAAGACTTACGTGATTATGAAAGAAACAAATAGAAATATTTTAGCAAGTCGAAATACTTTTACAATGCCCTTACTATAATCACCCAATTACTTATAAATGCCACTGCAAAGGTCACAGAACAAAAGATATCAAAGGACAATCAACAAGCAAACCTTTGCGAGGGCTGGAGGTCAAAGGTCAGGTCAATTATGGCGTAAACAACAGGTAGGAAGGGTTGCCAATTTACGAGGTAACTTTTCTAGTTGCATAACTAACTAGCTTGTTACACGTGTACGTTAGGGTTGCCAAGATTATGACCTCTTTTTGTAACCTGCTTTATGACATCTCAGTCATCATCAGCCTGTTGTAGTCCTGCTGGACATACGAGTAACCTCTTTCTCTCCAAAAGTGGAAGGTATCGCACGTAGTCGCCACACTATGCAGGCGGGTTGGCGATCGCAGAACTAAGTCTGGCTCCCAGAGAGGCTATTGCCCGTCGTTACTGATTTGTATCATTAGTCACGCATTAGGATTTAGAAGGTTATATATACCATTAGTCGGTGGATCATCTACGTGTGTAATGGAATTCGCTTGATCGAGTTCACCAGAGCGTAAGCTTATTAAACCATTGAGCTTGGAAAAGCATCATGAGGAGACAGGCACCTGTCGAATAGTTTCTGAAACGAGTAACATAAAAGTTTCAGTTGTTACAAGGCAGCCGCAAAGGGTTCAGACTGTAGTCACTTCATTGTAATTACCAACACGATTTAAAGCTAAATCATGGTCTAAGCCTCAGGGGCCTACAGCGAGCGAATAATGTAGCCTAAAATGAAGAGAGGATTTATTAACCAGGTAATGATTGGTGTTTGTCTTGATATCTGAAACACAAGTGCATAAGCTGCTTAGTACTTCATCATCACATTTCAGGCAATAGTATATCCACTGCTGGGTACAAAGGGCCTCCCCGACGTTCTTCCACATCAGATCGGTCCTGTGCCACCAGCATCCAAGGGAACTCTCGCGACCTTCACTAGATCGTCGGTCCCACCGGGTGGGAAGCCTGCCACGGTCTGCGGCCGTCCACTTAAGGAACTTTTTCATAACCCCAAACGACCGCCTGTTCTTCTCACAATGTGCCCTGCCCATACTGTACTTGTGTGTATTTATTTATTTAATATTTTCATAGTCGGTCGTCACTTGACTAAAATATAAAACGAGTGATTCAGTTTTGACATTAATAGGAAAATTTATTCATTGCACGACAATCCTCCATTCATCAAATTTTTACATGATCGAAAGTAGACAAATCTTATCACAAAATGGACTTAAATATATAGAATTCTCTTAAAATGGATCGATCTCATGGCCAAATTTTGTTACAGTGGACCAAGTTTGTAGAAAAATCACGAGGTGAAAAATAGTCAAGTTAAAGGACCAGGAGCCCAATTCTCGGCTTAATGGAAATCTCTCATTCGATATGTATATCGAGTGCATGCGAATTGGGCTGCAGGACTTGAGGACACGAGTCCTGCAAACTTGCCAACTCCAAAAAAAAAAACAAATACGAGTAAATAAAAAAAAAAAACTTAACAAAAACTTCCACTTCGTAAATTTTACCTCCCGGCAAAATCGCAAAGTGTCGTTACAAACCGGATTGTTTTTAGAACAGTCAAATAATATTCTAAAAGAGTACCTTCTTTGGCGGGCCCTATCTGACTTCGACTGCGTTACGCAACGTGCAGAGGATGGTGTGGATCGGCGCCTCCGTGGGATGCCTAGAGACGCCATGGCACTCACATCACTTTAGTTCAGTCACTTTGACCTGACAGTGTGAACCAATACGATAGGTACATTTAATCATCCGACTTGGCAGAATTGTCTTCGCCGTATTATATTGATCAGCCACAAAAAAAAACATTAAGTCTCAGATTTTAGATTCATCGCCACTTTTTTATATTCGTAAATTTTTCCTGTAAATTTATTTCAATGATTTATTTTAAACTATTTCTTAGAAATATAAAATATCTATTAGACACTACGATTCTGATGTAAGTTTTTCAAAAAAGGTTAAACTATTTATCTTTAATCGATCCGTCACACGTTAGGTGTAGGGTCACTTTTTTATTTTATCATTGTAACTAAAAATAAGTGACATTAACTAATCAAACTTAGAACAAAGCAATTTATTTATACATTTAAAAATCTGAACCTTAAAATGCAACCAACACTATTACAACAATTTTAGAATCAAAATTTAACCCAAATGTAAATGGAACGCATTTTTTTCAAAAAGTATACTACACTTTTTATAAATATTACGATTTAAATTTCCATTTTGAAACACTTCATACAAAACCAACTATTTTATGAGTTACGCGTTCGCGTCAAGACCGCGTTCCCGGGTGTACTGCGCCGGCGCACCGAGCTAGGCACACATCCGTCCATCTGGAGGAGGCGAGGTGACCTTGTCGGGGCGTAGTTTGTATATGTTTATAAATATTATTTGGATATCGAAAATGATGAATCATGACTAGTGATCGGAAATTCGGGGCACTTATTGACCTGAACTGTAAAATGCTTCTATTTAGCAATGAAGATGAAAATAATATGAGAATGACTTTCCATAACAAATCAGTAGAAATACTCCGGTTCAGCGACCCGAAACGAGTCTTGGCCTCCGCAACAAGAGAGCCACTTTATTCGATCCTACACTACTTGACTGACTGTTTTGAATTGAGAGATCAGACGAAGATCGTCTCGTGAAGAAAGCATACCAGATCCGAGCGATGGGCCGACACTCTGTTGGCTGACCTAGGAATCGCTGGAAGGACGCCGTCGAAATTACTCAATTAATATCAATTACACGTAGGCGACACTTTTTTCAAGCAATTCCATGAGCCTTCCGCTCCCCACAAATACCCAGTGACTGTACAAAACCAAAACGTTCTTTACACGTAGGTTGACTAAGGGAAGGAAACTCCGATTCGGTCGTAACGGTTCGTTTTAGACCCTCAGGTGTGTCGACTGCTCACTATAAAAATAACAAAAAAAAAACGTAACGAATTAAAACTCGACTCTGATTAACAGCTTGCTCGTTCGCCGCCTCTAGTATTCAAAAAAAGTAAATATTGGAATTTTCGCGATACCTAATTTAATTTTATTTTGGCAATTAGGGTATCAACTCGAAATCATAAAAATATCAATATTGAGGAATTTTATAGTTTCCCAAAGAAAGTTATTCGTAAATTGAATATGTATTCGACATTTCACGGCTTTTTACTACATGGTTGTAAAAGACTTACGACGTGATTATGAAAGGACCAAATAGAAATATTTTAGCAAGTCGAAATACTTTTACAATGCCCTTACTATAATCACCCAATTACTTATAAATGCCACTGCAAAGGTCACAGAACAAAAGATATCAAAGGACAATCAACAAGCAAACCTTTGCGAGGGCTGGAGGTCAAAGGTCAGGTCAATTATGGCGTAAACAACAGGTAGGAAGGGTTGCCAATTTACGAGGTAACTTTTCTAGTTGCATAACTAACTAGCTTGTTACACGTGTACGTTAGGGTTGCCATGATCATGACCTCTTTTTGTAACCTGCTTTATGACATCTCAGTTATCATCAGCCTGTTGTAGTCCTGCTGGACATACGAGTAACCTCTTTCTCTCCAAAAGTGGAAGGTATTGCACATAGTCGCCACGCTATGCAGGCGGTTGGCGATCGCAAACGTAACTCTGGCTCCCAGAGAGGCTATTGCCCGTCGTTACTGATTTGTATCATTTAGTCACGCATTAGGATTTAGAAGGTTATACCATTAGTCGGTGGATCATCTAAGTGTGCAATTGAATTCTCGATCGAGTCCAGAGCTTAAGCTTATTAAACCGTTAGCTTGAAAACATCGCGAGAATACTTGCACCTGTCGGATAGTTTCTAAAACGACTGACATAAATGTTTCAATCGTTCTGGTTCCCTTGTTACAGAGCCGCAAAGGTCAAACGACAGTCGCTTCATTGTAATTACCAACCCATTCTAAATCTAAATCATGACCTAAGCTCAGGGCTACAGCGAGCGATAATGTAGCCTAAAATGAGAGAGATTTAACCAGTATAAAAAATTAATTTGTGTTTCCTCTGAATTGTGTTGTCTGATATCTGTAACACAAGTGCTTAACTTAAGTACTTACAGGTAGCTTAAGCAGCTTAAGCTACTTTACTAAGTTGGGGGAGGCCTATGTCCAGCAGTGGACATCTATTGCCTGAAATGATGATGATGAAGTACTCTTCATCATCATCATTTCTTCCCCCAACGTCCTCCACACAGATCGGTCCTGTGCCACCAGCATCCAAGGGACTCTCGCGACCTTCACTAGATCGTCGGTCCACCTGGTGGGAAGCCTGCCACGGCTGCGGCCTCCACTTAAGGACCTTTTTCACCCCAACGACCGTCTGTTCTCCTCACAATGTGCCCTGCCCATACTGTACTTGTGTGTATTTATTTATTTAATATTTTCATAGTCGTCGTCACTTGACTAAAATATAAAACGAGTGATTCGTTTTGACATTAATAGGAAAATTTATTCATTGCACGACAATCCCCATTCATCAAATTTTTACATGTCGCCTACACAAAATTATTCAAAAAGGGCAATGAATATTTCCCTTTGGAAATCACGTTTAGCACGGAAAGCTTATAATAAAGTGATGTGTCAAGTCAAGTAATTATTTTTGTTAAACATACATAATCATTGATACGATCAAAAGCGACAGCTTAATGATTCAAGACCAATGAAATATTATATTTAGTAACTAGTGGCCCGCCCTCACTTACTTTTGGGACTTTCTAAGCAATAGGTTCCAATCTTTGCCAGTAGATGGCGCTCTTTCTATAATACGTCTGGAGGGCCGGGGACTGCAGAGAGCGCCTGTGGTATATCATCATAAGTCCGATGCAAATATTTAGGTTGTAGATTATTTCGCAAATGCAACGTCCATCTTTCTTTTTTTTTATGTGATAGGTAGTAAACGAGCAGGCGGATCACCTGATGGTAAGCAATTGCCGTCGCCCATGGACACTTGCAACACCAGTGGAGTTACACGTGCGCTGCCAACCTTTAATCCCCTTCCCCTCCCCGGGTGGACCTTCGGTACCCTCACTCACTCGGCTATCTAATATCTTTTTTAACTAAACCATCTTGCTAAGTTCTTCATTACATGGAGTAGGATTACCACCTAAGCTATCTCTGTAGAAATCATACTCGCTTAACAAACTCATCGTCGTGAAGGTGCATTGTGCATCTTCGAAGTTTATAAACGTGAGCGTTCTAGCTGGGTTTGCCAGGGTTACCAACTTTTAGAAATATTTACCCCCAATCCTTAGTTTTTAACGCCCCGTTGTGTAGTGGTTTACGTACTGGGCCGTGATCTCGGGGTCTCGGGTTCGATTCCCGGGTCGAGCAAAAGTATATTTCGAATTTTTCGAACATAGCTCGGGTTTGTGATCACCAATCCGCATAAGGCAAGCGTGGTGATTAAGCCTACCCATCATAGTAGCGATGACTTGATTTCTATGATGGAGGCCTTTGCCCTGCAGTGGGACAGTATATAGGCTGATACTTTACTTTTACTTTACTTAGTCTTAAAAAATACTAAATTACTCGCAGATCAACTTAAAAACCACTCCGGTACTGGTGTTGCAGGTGTCTATGGCTGGTAGCAATCGCTTACCATCAGGTGAACCATCTGCTCGTCTGCCACCTATCACATAAAAAAAACAATATTTCGGATTTTTGTTTCTTAATAAACCTACTCAGCTTGGTGACATTATTAGTTTTACCCGAATTACGGTTGCCGATTTACTAACGTCTAATTCTCACCATTAAGATTTTTTTAATTTGGTAGGTGGCAGACGAGCAGACGGATCAACTGCTGGTAAGCTATTGCCCATAAACACCCGCAAAACAAGTGGAGTCACAAGTGCGCTGCCAATCGTTTAACCGGCCTCCGGTAGCCTCACTCACTCGGCGAAACACAACGCAGGGCTCTTATTTCAAGGCGTGTATAAAGGCCCTTTTTAAAAGTTTTAAAATTTTACCTATTAATTACGTACAAAATTCGTTTGTTGGAAAAACACTATAAAATTAAATACCCTTACTTAATGTATAAACCCCAAAAAACCTTCGTATTCCTAAATTTGGGGGAAAATCCTTTAAGTTGGGAACCCTGGGATCTGCACGTGTTTGAAGTTATCATTTTACACCTTTGTGGCGTCAACTTCTCTGGTATCACTAAAACTTCTTCAATAATACGTTTCCAACTTAGTACTACGGGTAACTTTCATGAATAGTCCATTGAACTTCGTATAGAACAGCTACACGTTGTGGATGACACTTGGATGCAGAATCTTCATCGAAGGCCCTTCGACACTTTGAGGGGTTATACGAATGAAACTAGCGCCGCCAACCTATTTACACTGATTGTGGCGAAAATACGATATTATTTAAGAAAGCAAAACATTACAGATAAATTGATTTTTTCAAGATGCAATACAAATATAAAACACGCGACAAGTAACAATAATGTCAATTATTGCTAAGAGTGGCCGTTTTTAGCAATTTATTAACATTATTGTGTGTTATAAATATTGTATTGCATCTTGAAAAATCCGATTTACTTGGATCTAAGTCTGTAATGTTTTATTTTCTGCAAAAATATCATATTTTCGCCACAATCAGTGTAAATAGGTTGGCGGCGCTAGTTTCATTCGTATAGCCCCTTAAAACCGTCAATCACATTTTTCCGTAAACATCCGTTTTTTTTTGAGGAATTTCCATACTTTTAACTTTGTAACACAAACCGTGGGAGAGCCAAGCTTCGGAATGGGCCTTACAGAAGACCGGCGTGAAGTAGCGTCTGCGCTTTGTTTCGAGTGAGGGCACCGGGGAGGCCCGATTGAGGGAAAGGGGGTTAAAGGTTGGCAGCGCACTTGTGACTCTACTGGTGTTGCAGGTGTCTATGGGGGGGGCGGTAATCGCTTACCATCAGGTGATCAAGGTGCATTGAATGTTGTTACACATCCAGAAATGCTCTTATTTGTGAGAGAGCCGATCCGACCCATCCTTTTACTATGATAAAATTTTACCTACTTGTTAGCTCGCTTATTTTATCAAAAGTAAAGTATCAGCCTATACTGTCCCTCTGCAGGGCAAAGGCCTCCATTATAGAAATCAAGTCATCGCTACTATGATTAATTGTTTTATGATTATGATTGGTTATTTTATTAAGATTATTTTTTATAGTTTTACACTATTTCCTTATGTTATTGTCATCTTTTCCTTTATTAAATACATTCTTTTCGTTTCGTGTATTGACCTGTATGTGTTTGCAATGTGGTGTCGTGTATAAACAAATAAATGTTCATTATCTCAATTATATTTTTCATTAAAGACAATCCAATAACATATTTTCAAAACGTAAAAAAAATCTGTCTAAAATATCTCATAAATTCACCTCACTACAAGATCACAGCGCACAGTCATAGGACTTAACTTATCAGGGAGCCGTGTAAATAAAGGTACAGTCAAACACATTTGTGTAATCAGGGGACGAGTGACGTTTGCTAAGAGAAGTACTAACTAACTGACACCAGTTAATTCTATTACAATACCATTGTTTATGTAGAAATAATCAAACCTCATTTACGACGTAGCTATTGATAATTTTTTTTTGTTATTGATTGATAGGTTGATTTTTTTTCGGGTTTGTGATCACCAATCGCTACTATACTCTGATTCACATCATGTAAGTAAACTGACAAATGTCAATATGTCATCCCCATACATATGTACATTATCACTCAATTTGACACATGCAAATGTCAAAATGCATAGAAACTTGTCATTGACATCTGTTAGTTTGAACACAATACAGGCCAATAAACAAAAAAAAATCTGTTAGTTTACTTTACATGATTATGAATCAGAGTATAGCGATAACTTGATTTCTCTAGTATGATTGAGGCCTTTGCCCTGCAGTGGGACAGTATATAGGCTGATTCTTTACTTTAATTTAATTGATATAAACTATTGCGTATAGCTGGCGGCATAAAAGAATAGCAGACTATACACATCTTGTTTTTTTAAGCATAAAGTTAAATCAGCAATGCGGAAATTACGCTAAAACTAAACGTGACCAATAAGCCTGCCTGACTATGTCCGGCTTTATCCGGACGCTTGGCAACCTTACCCGTACCACAGATACTTATGCCCGTACGTCAAAGCCAACCATCAAAGTATTCAAAACTGTCAAATTTCTTCAATCGACTCTCATCTTACTATCAAACAAATTCAGTTAAATTATCAATTTTGACAGGTTGTGGTAACCTGATGTGTGGCTGTCTGTAAACCCTAGCCCAGCACCACAAAATACATATTGACACAGAAGGCTGACTGCCCACTAAAGAGCTTACAAATATTGTCTATGTACTCACGCAGCTGCGCACTAACTGAGCAACAAACGCCTTTTCACCACATTAATCCTAACTTATGACATAAGATTGTCAAACTGTCGAGGTCTATGGTAGGATCGCTGCACTTATGTACTCTTAGCCGGGCAACAACACCTAGCTAATATGTCAACGAACTCTTCTAAATTCAAAATCAGGTCAAAGTCTAACTTCTGTGTGTAATTATTTTGTGACAGCATGCCACGAGGGAAGCTCTGCTATTGATTAGAACACGTTCAATAATGTAAATGGATGCAGCTATTTTATTGACGCAATTTGTCGTATACTAGTAATTGAATAAGCCGTACGCCACTTATGGCCAAGGCCTCGATGTAGATACGTAATAACGATAACATATACGAAGTGTAAACATAGCAATGTGAGAAATGAAACATCCGTTTTTTTTTTATGTGTCTACCCTTACAATGTGCCGCTTAAGAAGGCTCAAAGTCACTCAGAGGGCAATGGAGAGGGCTATGCTCGGAATCTCCTTGCGTGATCGTGTCAGAATTGATGAGATCCGCAGGAGATCTAAGGTCGCGGACAAAGCCCAAAGAATTGCGTGGCTCAAGTGGCAATGGGCAGGGCACATTGCGAGGAGAATAGACGGCCGTTGGGGTGGAAAGGTCCATGAGTGGAGGCCGCAGCCGTGTCAGGCCTCCCACCAGTTGGACCAAAGATCAAGTGAAGGTCGCGGGAGTCCCTTGAATGCGGGTGGCACAGGACCGATCTGTGTGGAGAACTTAGGGGGAGGCTTATGTCCAGCAGTGGACGTCTATTGGCTGAAATGATGATGGTGATGTCTCTACCCTCCCTTATGGGTATAACTTCACCAATATCAAGTGAAATAGTTGATATAATGTGAATAGTCAACATTCGAAGTCAGTCAAAGTCACAGTCACTCAATAAAACCCCGGTGTTCAGCGTTTTATCAACGTACGGATTCTGTCAAGGCTTCCTTGAACAAAATCGTAGGTGTTCCTTCACGTGACAACTCACTTGACATACAATAGCAGCTTAGGTGGCAACTCACCCACAAACAGATTTTTTTGCTGGTCACTGTTCTAGCCTATCTTAACCATTTTTTTGGTGATGATAATACTGACTAAACCTAGTACACAAAAAATATTGGTTAGGTTAGGTTAGAACAGTGACCAGCAAAAATCTTGAAATTTTTGGGTGAGTTTTATTTGGGTGAGTTGCCACCTAAGCCAAAGAAAAGGGGACAAAAAGTCTTCCTTGCTTACAACTACTTACTTGCGACACTCCATGACTCGATACGCCACTCCAGTGATGGCAAATATGGTCGATAAAATATATTGTTTTCATTTTCCTGTATTTTATTTCTCTGCAATAAAGAATATCTATGTATATCGGTAGGAGGACATTACTTTGTATATATTTCAAATCAACAAAAGAAAAATTGTTTGTATTGTCTTGTTTACGTGAACAATGAGATTTGCCCGATATTTAAGGTTGTCGCATAATATTTTAGCCAAATATCAACAAAGGGGCGTTTGCTAATGATATTTTCCCTGTGGTTTAGGACTAGGGTAACCAGATGATAGGAACTTTCATCACACGTCGGAAACGTCCGAAAAAGAAGTTAAATAAATAAGGCTGTTAGCGAAGTTGTGGCTCCACTGCTTACCATTAGTTGATCCGTCTGCTCGTGTGCCATAATCATATTTAGCGTCTAAACAGCCTATGTACCATACACGGGACCACCAGATTTTGAGCTTTTTGCAGTTAAGATAAGATTGTAAACCAATTAACAAAGATGTCCAGTTGCCTGTTCAAAAGAACGATTAGTTTCATAAGTCCCGAGGAATTTTCAACGTGGTAGCCCTTACCTCCTACGACGCTCAAGCCCTTTAAAATATCTTAATTAAAACGAGGAAAACGATGCAAACGTGAAGGTACTTGCTTAAGCGACGTTTATTTTAGACGTTTTCACACGTAAGATAACATGATTGATATAATGTCATTCATCTTAGCGGGACATACCCGTTTGCTTCAAGCCGCCGCTTCTGAGCCAAGCGAGTCTACCTACAACCTACCACGAAACGGAATATTATGGCTTTCTATAATGCATCAAGAAAGTCATGAAATTATAATATAATAGTAATAATAATATTTCACTACATCACACATACATTGGTCTGACTCTGAAATAGGTAGCTCAAGCACCTGTGTTACAGATATCAGAACCAACAGTGGAATTACAAATATATACGTATAATACTTTTCTTTTGTAAATACATACTTATAATACATTGAAAACACCCAGACCAATACAAACAAACATGTTCATGCACACAAATGTTTGTACTGTGCGGGGATCGAACCCGCAACCCTTGGCCCAGACGCAGCATCCACTACCACTGAACCAAACGAGTCGTCAAATTAATTAACTGATGGCGCTCCCACGGTTAGGCTTACCTTGAAGCGTAAGCCAAAAAATGAAATAAAATCCGCTGAAATTCGGCAACAATTTTACACCATAGAAGCTTAGAAAGGTTCTTAAGTGTTTTCTTTTCTATCGATAAAAATATTTTTTTATGTGGTAGATAAGTGTGTGGTAGGAGCTTATACTTACACAGCTAAATTCGATACCAATTTTTTTTTTTGTAATTAGACTATAGGCAAACGCTTGACCACAATTGCACCTGATGGGTAGTGACGATGAGGTCTAGGATGACACGCATTTGCCTAGAAGATGCCTGTTCACTCTTGGCTTAAAGATGTCCTGATTATAGTGGTCGGGAAAAACAGACCTCGGCAGGGAGTTCCACTCCTTAGCTGTCCGTATGATAAAAGTGGAAACGTATCGGAATGTATGAAATGATGTTGTGATGACCCTAAATTAGTTCCTTTACATAAATTCGCTATCGGATTTGGTTGAAGTATATAGATTTATTTTTGATGCTCTCTCGATTTGTTTGACCTTCTTAGATTCTCCCCCAAAGACTTAATTTGGGTGTTCCTTCACGCCCTAAGTGATCCCGTCACATCTCGTTATCCAAGGGCTGACATCCCTCGGGGTGTAAGAGGATCAACGGGAATAAACGCTTAAAATTACACACACCGCTGCATCGTATCGCCTAAAGCATGACTTGGACATTTGGGGGGGAAAGGGGGTTAAAAGTTGGCAGCGCACTTGTGACTTTACTGGTGTTGCAGGTGTCTATGGGCGGCGGTAATAGCTAACATCTGCCACCTATCACATACGCAAGGCTATTTTTTTAAACTTTCGCGTCGCATTAAACGAAACTAATCGCTGGGATGTATAAATAAGTACGGGACGGCCGTGGTTACAAGTGGACTCTCTAAGAATTCGCTTGTAACTATTTATACATACGTACTTAGATCTTTACGTCCTCGCGTTTTGTCCCGTTTATTTCAAGACATAAGGCTGTTGATTGATCAGCTGATTAAGCTGTTGGCTGCGACATAGATAAAATCTTTAGCTTATCTCAAACTAAGTATCATCTTCAAATCTATTCTTAGGTACAATGACATTATAAACGCTACATGACACCTAACAGTCTCTCTGTGCGTCAGAAGACATCTCAAGTTATACATCAATTGTGTTGCTAAGCCAACATTCAAAAATAGGTAACCTTTATACCATTGCAATAAAGTTCACATTTGCGTATAGTAGTTGTTGTGTGTGGTCACGAAACGGGTGGGCTCATAAGCGAGGCGATTAGCGTGTAATATCTCGTTCATTATGAGACTTACGAGCGCAACGAATGAGCCGTGTTTGATGTCGCCAGCAGATATGAAGAGGGGCCACGAGATCGGCGTCTCAGAAAAAAATTACTAGCATTTGAACCGTACTCTTTAATAGTTAATAGCATACATACCGAGGGCAAAAAAAATATCAATATCCTATTTATGTGATAGTTGGCAGACGAGAAAAAGAATCACTGGTTAGTAAGCGATCGCCGGTGCCATAGGCACGACGAGCAACACCAGTGGAGTCAAAGTTCGCTGCTTTCCCTTGAATTCTCCCTCTTACGACGGGGTCTCTCTCTCTGTTACACCTCACTCAACCGGATAATACAGCCCCAAGCAATACTTCACGCCGATTTCATTGTAGGCTTTGATATCACTACGGTTGAGCCACCCCAGTCATGCCGAGGTGTGGCTCTACCACGGTCAAGATTTTTTGCACTAGCTAAAATCTTAGAGCTAAAAATTAAACAAAGTAATCTATATTCTTGATTACTCTTAACAAAGGCAGTATTATATTCTATAGGGAACTTATGTAACCAACCGAATTGAATTGAAGTGGTCCGGACTCGTGTGATACTTAGTAACTCAGTTTCAGCCCTAAAGGGCAAAGACCCATATTGAAATCCTTGTTTACTTGCGTCGCAATTAAATAATATTATCTCATTAATATACAATATCTCAAGCATTTAACTGCATTGGGGCAATAAAACATGCGGAAGATAAGATACAAATAGAATAGGAATCATTACATACACGTGTAAAATTGCTGCACTTCACTGACTAGACTTCCAAGTACCTGTAATATTAGGTACAACCGACAATGGTAATATTAGTACACCCGATAAAGGCACATTAGTTAAGGGTTCCAAATTTTACGAGTGCAATACTAGTGGGATATCTTTCCATACCAAGGGGGTCACATCGTAAAAAAGTTTGGGAAACATTTGTCAAGTACATATATGTACTAATTTTTTTTATCTGATATGCAACACCAGTAGTCGCAAGTAAACCTTTGGCCCCTTTTTCCACAATTGGGCCTCCGACACCCTCATTCACCCGACGAAACACAGCGCAGGCGCTGCTTCGTGTCGGTAATCTGTGAGTTCTTGGTATCACTCCGGTCGAGCCGGCTCATTGATGCCGAAGCGTGGCTCTCCTACGGTTTACAAACCAGTAGTTTGTCAAATCGGTATTTCCCGCGGACTCTCTGGCCTCGCTAAGACAATACTTAACGCGTGAGACTCCACGTTGGAGTAATCTGCAACTCCGCGTTACTATTTAATGCTGACTGACTCTGAAGGTTTCTCAGGCGCTAGAATTGTGCTCAGTGGATTGGGGCCTTAAATGCGCAGGAGCCGCTTCACGCCTGTTCTATGAGGCTGAGGTATCACTCTGGCTGAGCCAGCCTATTCGTGAAAGTGTGACTGACCCGCGGTCAAAAATGTTAGAAAATATTCGTCTTCCAATCTTCCTGATGTAAGATTATTTTATGCGATAGGTGGCAGTCAAGCAGACGCATCACCTGATGGTAAGCAATTACCACCGCCCTAGACACCTGCAACACCAGTAGTCACAAGTGCGCTGCCAACCTCATAAGTATAAAAAATAAATTAAGAATACTCGTATAAAGAAAAAGAATTGAGTTTCATTGATAAACTTCTCTCAAAGAATTTCTTCTATCCCAAAAAAGTAAGCCCCTCATTCCACTTTGCATTCTATTACACTTGTTTCAAAGTCCAATTTGTAAAGGCAGGCTTGTAAATTTTTCTCAGTGTGTTAGTAGATGAAATGAGCTTTTTACTTTTCGGCAAAAGTACGTGAATTAAGAGGCGTATAAAAGAAAGTACAGTTGAAAATGAGTCGGTGAAAAAGCTAACGTTTACTCACACTGCCGATGTTTTAGGGACCATTCATGAGGCCATTTCAAAAGTGAATTCAATAAGTGCGGTGCTTTTAATTTAATTAAAACTTACATCCTTCGATCACCAATCAGTCGATCTATTAAATCTCTTATTCAAATTCAATCAGGTGATCCGTCGGCTCGTCTGCCACCTATCGTGGGATGTTGTTTTATAGGGATGCGAAGGTCAGTCGGCAGTCGCTTCATTGTAATAACCGACGCGCCAAATCCTAAATCATGGTATAGCTGGAGGCACGAAAGTATAGCGATGACCGTTATTTTGCGCACTTGTAAAAAAGAAGACTTTCAATCAAAATTGGTTTCTGCGCACTCAAGGTCATTACTACACTTTCTTGCCTCGGACTATATGTATGTGTCTTGGGACGTAACCGGAAAATTACAGGCTAAGGTGAGAGAGAGAGAACTGCCCAACATTTAGTTTTAAAGATCTGGCAACCCTGGCTTTGAGTAATTGTATAACTACGAAACTTAACTTTTAAATTGAAAGCCGATTTTAAAAGATAGATTTATGAGCATCCTCACAAAAGATTTTGTACAATGACAGGGCCTTAATAAGATGTTTTTCTTAAGCAAAACCGTCCCCTTTATTGTATCTTAATCACCAGAACTAAATGTTTCGGTAATTAGTAAGTCATTGATATTTTGTTCTGTAAAGTAGGGCACTATCCATTTATTTTATATGGCTGCCATTGTGTCCGTTGAGACTATTAATTCTGCCAATGTCGAGTAAACCATCCAACTCATTGGACGATATATCGTTGTCAAAGATCTTTATGACAATATGACTGGAGGGCTTACAATTCATGCACACATTATATACAATGTGAAAAGCAATGATTGTCAACTGTTCATGTAACCAACTTGAAACGTGGAGCTCAGTGGCAACTCATCCAAATAAAACTCATCCCATCCCATCCATCCATCCATCCCGGAGGCCCATCGGGGGGAAGGGGATAAAAGGTTAGCAGCGCACTTGTTGCATGTGTTCATGGGCGGCGGCAATTGCTTACCATCAGGTGATCCGCCTGCTCGTCTGCTACCTATCACATAAAAAAAAAGATTTCAAGATTTTTTTGGTGGTCACTGTTCTAACCTAACTTCACCAATACCACAGAATACTTAATAGTACAAGGTACAGAAGACCCACTTCTAAAAACCGTTTATGGAAATAAAGACTCAGACTACTAAAATCTAACGTTGAAATTCCGACCGCCCAGCGCTCAATGCCTACCATTATTCATACCTAGAAGTGCGTTCTCTTTCTATCGCAAGCAACTGTCGCGCGTGCGTCGCCGCTCGTTCGTGATTTTCTACTAATTTGCCCCTCCGGAGGGGACGCCGCATGTACTTGCAAGTTCGATACTACACGCGGAGTGGGACAGGCCTGCCAATACTTACCAAGACCAAGACTTACCTTTAACTTAACGAAAAATATTGGACCTAACCGAGACCAGAGTTAGAACAGCAACCAGCAGAAAATCTTGAAATTTTTGGGTGAGTTTTATTTGGGTGAGTTCACTGAGTTGGCACCTATGCCGACGTGGCAACCCTACGTTAAGTTATTTACTTTTCGCCGGTTAACAAGAAAATTGACACATGCTCGACAAATAGAACGGCCTTGTTCTAACTGGCTAATGTAAATAAATCAGTCTTGGACCGCCATTGTCCATTTTACACGGAATCGATCTTTATCACATAACATGAATGTTACTTAAACACCTTCAAAAGTATTTGTATTAGTATTGATGAAGGTATTTAATACGTTTATGGAACGATAGTGGCCCGCCCTCACTTCGCTTTGGGACCGTAATTCAGAAACGAACGAATAGATGGCGCTGTGCTCAATTACATCGCGCAAGCGTTTCGTGTTTTCGGTTTACCTATAAGCCTTGTCGTTGTCTATAGAAGTTATCTCTTTATAAATAGTATAGAATTATAATATATGAGGCTTTCAGTGCAAAAGTGGTGTAACCCACTTTTTTTTTGCTGGACACGGATTTTTAACACCAAAATCGTGTCCAACAAAAATGTCGGTTACACCACTTGCACATCATAGCCTCATATTCGTTGTTACGCAATCAGTGCAAAAGTGGTGTAACCCACATTTTTGTTGGACACGCTTTTGGTGTAAAATACATTCGCTACACCTTCTTATAAGCGCGGGGGAATGTGCCTTTTTTGTCATAGGTAGGGCAGACTAGGAGACGGATCACCTCATGATAAGCGATTGCCGGCGTCCATAGACACCTGCAACACCATTAAAATCTCGGTTAAAAAATAAAAGGTTTGATATTATCAAAGTAAATTAATGACTTTTAGTTTCAATTAGCTGCAGCGGTATGCAGCATTTGAACAATGCTTGTATCAAGTTAGCCCAAAGTTCGAGGGTACTACCGTTCCAATAGGAAACTTGGTAACTAATTTAAACTAAACTTGGTCCGGCCAAGACTGAGAGCTGAAAAATAAAGAGCAGTATTATTTATTAGCAGAGATTGAAGAGGTCCACGGTCCACAAGTTAAGAGACACTGATGTAGAGGTTTATGTTGCAGGTGGTAAACTGGAAGATGGATTGCCGGATGATAGGGTTAGCGTTTTAAGGGCCCCCTATTTCATTGTCGGTGACAATGTATAGTGACAATTGTCAAGTGACAATGTATAGTGACAATTGTCAAGTGACAATGTATAGTGACAATTGTCAAGTGACGGGTGAAATATTTCAATTTTATATCATACTAGCTGTTACCCGCGACTTCGTCCGCGTGAAATAGTATCTTTGGGCACAGAATACTTAATAGTGCTGTTTTTAATTAACTATTTAAAAAAAATCACCTCCCCTCTTTAACTTCTTTTCATCCCCTTTTCGCAATAAAATTTAGCCTATGTTCTTTCTCAGGGTCTAGACCAGCGGTCGTCACATTTACTGCTCAAGAGCCACACATAACAATGTGAGCACTAAGGTCCGGGCCGCATTATGTGAGAAGTACGGATGTGTAGTTACCATTTATTAAAGGAATCTACTTTACCGCGCCGCACGACTAACGTCCGCGGGCCGCAGTTTGACGACCACGGGTCTAGACCATGTGTATACCACTACTAGTTATCGCACTTATAAGTTAGTTTAATTGGATGAAACTTAAAGACACGCAATTCGAAATAGTCATGCTTTTTCATTAAACTATTTATTTTAATCCGTTTACCAGCCTTAAGGCGGGCAGGTTTTTAAGAGCAAAGATTACCTCTGGCGAGTTCCTTTCCGCTATAAGCATTAAAAACGAGTTAGCGAAGCTCTTTATTGCGTAGCTGGAATATCCACAGTATGGTGGAAAATATTCTAGACTACTTCTAGTATTACAAAATGAAATGAATTTCGTGGAATGTTTCGCCTTAACTTCAGTAAATAATGTCTTAGAGTATATTCATAATTGCTCATAGTAAGATGCTAGATAAGTTCACAGACCAATAAGGTCATAGACAATTACACAATAGGGCCCATTTTTGTTTTCCCAGAGGAAACATCACGGCCTTCACCTTGTCACATGCGGGGGACAAGGTGGTGTTTGGTTAGGATTAGAGAATCCTAACCAAAACCCCTGTGGTGTCCATCTCAGCGCAATCGCGGTCGGATTCCCCACAACCGGGACTGGATCCTACCGCTAATCGCGCTCGCCACTTTATAATTGGCATAATGCAGTGCAGCCCTCTTAATTGCACGACCTGCTAAGCCACCTGTAGTATTTTCCCTCGCGGAGTCGTGACACTGGGCGAGCCACTCCTCAGTAGTGGGTATACAATTATGGCACGTGCAGTAACTATAGATGGCAGCACTTTGTATTGACTAACAGGGTAAATTAGTTGAAATAGATGACACCAGTTGGCATCTCCGTCTATATGGCAGAAACTGTAGGTGGCAGCACTCATAAAGGTATCAACTAACAGGACCAATTAAGTTCAAATAGATGGCACTAGTTGACAGCACCGGCGATGTGCACGTTCCTTAAGATCACAGAACAAAAGGCGGTCTTATCGCTAACGATTCTTCCAGACAGCCTTAAGGTTGAGAAGAAAACAGCATTTAATTAATGATGAGAGCAGTTCAAAACAATGTCTATAATTAAAAGAGGTACTTACTTTAGATTGAGAGGGCTAGCTGGAAAGAAGGTATTAAAACATATTTCACATACATACGAGTATTTCATACTATACATCCAGGTAGGGAGTATTAATGTATCCACAAAACGCATGGAAATCGATTACTGGACAATCACACCATTACACAGACGGTAGGGTTTAATATTATGGGGATATACATTTAAACGAGTAATATTCATAGACCACAGTTCATACTCGGATCATCCCGGGAACTTCATTTCGAATAAAAAATAATTCTATGTTCATTAATAATATTGATTCTATAAGAAACTTTTCTAGCAAAATTTTTAGGAAATAACTTTTTTTATACCCAGCGTAATGGAGGACGACAAGTCTGTTTCAGCTGAAACCTGAAACTTAGTACCGTCAGCATCATAAATAAAGTCACATCCAAGACGTCCAAATATAGTCTGCCGCAAGAAAGTGTAGTTATGACCTTGAGTGCGCAGAAACCAATTTACATAGAAAGTCTTCTTTTTTACAAGTGCGCAAAATAACGGTCATCGCTATACTTTCGTGCCTCCAGCTATACTTAGCAACATTTATGGTATGCAGTAATATCAATACATTCAACGTAGCCAAACAGAGCATGATCACAGTGGTCCAAACATTAGATTTTAGAACATTTGATTTGGCATATTCAATCAATCCATCATTAGGAAGAAATCATTGATTGACGTTTACAGTTGTTCCGATATTTTTGACCACGGTGAATGCTCTGTTAAATTTGGCTACATCGGTTGTGTTGATATTATTGCATATCGTAAATATCACTTAGTATTTGGACATCTTGGATGCATATGACGCTGACTGCACAGCGCCCCCTATCAATGTCATGTATCTGCCGAAACAGCTTTGTCGCATTATGCCGAGACAATCTTACTTTGTCATTTTGCTTATTAATGAGCATAAAATATGGACACGCCAAACACACCTAAGGGTGAGACTGAGACCCATGCTTCACTCCAGCAATATGTACAAGAACATCAACCGCAATCAATTTGATGATCATGATGATAATGATGATGATGATAATGATTAGGGCACAGATTATATAATAGATTAGGGTCTCACATACCAGCTTATTTCCCACCTCACATAAAGGTTGTCTCTGTAAACAGGCATCCAATCAAACCAGCACTTTTCCCAACCATTCTGAAAAACTTTTTTCTACTACTTTTAGAAATTCGTCGATGAATTTTTTGACTTTGAAGAATTTAAATTTTTGGTGAGAATTTCCCAAACGTTGCACAAAAAAACAGTCGTTTAGAATGGTTGTTGGAAAGCATTATTTAAAGGGACTAACTGTGTATCATTGCATCCTGTTTAATAATTACGATGTCCCAAACGATATTTCGGCCACAATCTTAATGATTAGCCATCGGCGCAAGTCATATTAAAAGAAGAAAGACTGTTTTTTTAGCTTTCGGGCTGACTTGCATTGAAAATGTCTTAACATGAAAGGAACAAATTACAAACCCGGGGCACTAAACGCAACCAATGCGTCAAAGTTACCACTGCACCCCCAAAGCAATCTGCCCACATTTCAAAACTTTTTCAAAGATAGAAAAATTCTAACATTTAGACATTTACAGAACTTCCAGAATTGATTCTATTTGGCGGGGAAGAAATGGGACAACCAAATCACAGGGGCAACCAACTGTACAGGATCATTGGATCAATCAATCAAAGGAATTTATTTGTCGATGAAACATAAACGAAATGATATTGATGAAGGTGAAAACCGTCAATCATAATAAAAGTCAAATCAAAATATATTATTTCTTTATCTCCATAAATCATGTAGTGTCTAACTATTCACTGTACTTGTACCTACGCTCAGAACTAAAACAAATTAAAAATGTCATGACTTGAGCTGAGGCTTTTCGTGTGCTGACGACCTTAGATCAACCCAGACTCAAGAAAATGGTAGAAATATTCTTTTTTTAATAGCTTTAGCTATTTCACTTGCAATGTTTAAATTAACTTGGCCAGTTAGGGTACCGGGACCGTCTACGCTATACTTTAATAATACAGCAGCAACTATGACATTGAGATCACGAATTATCGCATTGCATTCTATTAATAACTTCATTATTTAGGATGAATGTACCAATAGATGGCGCTGGCCGTCGATTAACGACCGGTAGTGTTTCAACTTTCAGACTTATTATTGTCTTTTGAATTTACTTATTTAAAAATAGTATGTAATATTTAGACTATATTGATGGGCTGGTGGAGGGACCTGTGTCTAGACTATATTCATATTTTAATAACAGCATAATAGGAAGTCTGTCGTGAAATCGGCTTTAAACAAGTAGGTACATTCGAGTCATGTGTACTTCGCATAATCTACCTATACATTAACATATGTTTACTTAATAGGTATCTATTTGAGTACATAAGGAAACACTCGTGGATATTTCATGGTCAATAAGTCCATCCAATCATAAAAACTGCTGTTCGTTGGGACTAAGCCGTATTACGGTATTATCCTTCACAATGGACAGTACCTATTTCTAGGGTGACCCTTAATAGAAGGGAAACCTTGTGATATTCGATCTCGAATTCATCAGGTTTTTTTTATACTTGAGCACCTTTGGAGGTCTGTTTTCCTGACCTCTATAATCTGGAAGTCTTCTAGGAAAACACGTATTATCCTACACCTCATCAATCATTTCCATCAGGTGCGAATGTGGTGATAAAAAAAAACTTCTCCCAATTGGCAAAGTATGAGTTTGTACTCAGACTCCCATGGGTGAATTTAGGAGAGACCTTTCCCAAGCAACGGGATAAAACAGGCCTATTAAATTAAAAAAAAAAATCTAAAATTACCTACATTTCATTTGGTTGAATCGAAAAAAGTTGCTCCAGCCAAGAATTTTGCCGTACAAAATGTACTTGGTAGATCCATTACTGATGATTTCAATGAAAATGATGGCGATGTAATGAATGATGATGATGTTGATGATGACGAAGACCATGCTCAACACGAGCTACTGACTTTGTTCTTGTCCTCGACTGGAATCGATAACGACAGCATCGCCAAGCCCACCACCTTTCTGAGGCCAGTTTGCACACCCTGTAGAAAATAGCAAAGTTAAAACAAAAAGCAACACAAGGCAAATAATAGTATTGTAAGCAGATTTTTCATAATGTAGAATAAGTAGCTATTGAGGAAAAATACACGTGACATAGTACACTATCTTAATAACTTAAACAACACATCAGCAATTTCAATTTTGCACTACTAATTAAGGAAGTAAATTTAAGTTGTGTAAAAAAATACGTTAACAGATTTTCCCGTGAGAGTAGGATATTTTCCCATAGTTAATTGTAGCCCATATGTTAATCCAGAGTGTCAGCTAACTCCATACCAAATGTCACTAAAATCGCTCCTTCCGTTTAGAGTCCTGAAGAAGTAACAAACATACACATCCACATAAACTTTCAACTTCATGGTCGTTTATTTTTTTTTCGGCTTTAAGACGAAGGGACTATAAACGAAAATGAAGTAGCGGCGCTTGCGCTGTTTCGTCGAGTGAGTAATGGTGCCAGAGGCCCAACTGGGGGGAAAGGGGGATAAAGGTTGGCAGCGAACATTGTGACTCTACTGGTGTTGCAGGTGTCTATGGGCGGCGGCCATCAGGTGATCCGTCTGCTCGTCTGCCGCCACCTATCACATAAAAAAAAAGTTGAAGTTGAATATTGTGTCGCTAGTGTGCCTAACCCTTCAGCCTAACGAGCTGACCAAGGCCAATACAGCTTTAATATCCCCCATTCACCCGACATCGGGAGTATTCAGGAGTCACGTCACGCCAGCTATGATAGAGGCAGCGTGGAAGAGCAATTACTCCAATAAATATTCATCGCCGAGATTAAATCTCATCCATTACCCGTAATCAGCTCGCTTATTGGACGCCCGCTTTGAGGCTACGGGTCGTTTGATAGTCATTGGTATGATGAATAATACTAGTTTACACAGTGCGAGTTGCTGCTTCGCGAGTAGATGGTTATACTCATATTGTACGCAAAGAGGCAGATGGTAATCGCATCAGGAGTCTCCATCATGTAGATTTGTTTATGTAGGGAGAGAGAGACTCTGGGGTGCTAGTTACTGCTGTGTAGATATTTAGCTGACTCGTACGCAAGCTTAAGCTACTATGTTATGTCCGTATTTCTACCATAAGCTCGACCGTGAGGGAAATCATTTGGAGCAAACTGCACGATTCCATCTTGAACCTCACGGATTGGGCCTTCGGTACCGTCACTCACTGGAAATACAGCGGCGGCTTCACGCCGGTGGTCTGTGCGGTGCGGTATCATCTCCGTCGAGCGGCATTCTGGCCCAAGAGTGGCTTTCCTACAGTCAAACTAGGGAAATAGTCCTATCAATAGAGAAGCATGACATCTCAGTGGATTTAACGGGAGGTCGTAGGTAGTTTCAAATCCAAACACACCTTAATTCTAAGCAACCCGGTATTTTTTTTTTTATTTGGGGACATACAGGCTCGCCAAATCCTGGTCCAAACGAAAGTTCTGAAGCTTTGGGTACAACCAATGACTCTACTCAAGACCGAAGTTAATTCATTAGCGTGGAAAACTATGAATAGAATAATTTAACAAGTCCAATACATTTAAACTTGGCAGCCCCAATCGTAAGACGTAATGTGGGTAAATATTTTCAACGCACGTCGTCGTAAATTTGCCGTGTTCATTTGTTTCGCATTCATGAAGTCTGACGTCACATGACGCGCCTTCTTCCGGTGACGTCACGTATTTGGCGCTGTTAATGATAATTAAAGGGGACCGGGATGGGCAGGGTTAAAAAGCAAGGGGTAAAGTAAAAAACAGCAAGGATAGGTATCACAATGATTGGGTATTTCGTACATAAGAACTAAGTTTCGCACGAATCATTCAGTAAAAATTCAATACTTCTGCAATTTTTGTTGCGCGAACTTTAGAAGTGGCACTAATTAACATAACTAAACTACTGATACCATTATTATTGTACAATTTAAAAAGAAATTACATGTAACAACTTCCAGACAAAGTCCAACTTCCAGAAAGAGGTCGATTGACGAATTCACCTCGGCTGGGCCAGCGTTCGGGAATATACGCAGCACTTTTTTCGTCTTATTTACCACACTGCCTTAAAAGGAAAGTCTTTTTATGCGTTTATGTTGTTCTGATGACATACGGAACCAAAACGTGGCCGCTTACAATGGGCCGCTTAAGAAGGCTCAAAAGTCACTCAGAGGTCAATGGAGAGGGCTATGCTCGGAATCTCCTTGCGTGATCGTGTCAGAAATGATGAGATACGCAGGAGATAGCCCAAAGAATTGCGTGGCTCAAGTTGCAATGGGCGGGTACATTGCGAGGAGAGCAGATGGCCGTTGGGGCGGAAAGGTTATTGAGTGGAGGAAAAGTAAAAAAAACAGCAACGATAGGTATCAAAATGATCATTTGTTTCGTACATAAACTGGCGCCTTGCAGAAATTATCAGTATTTTTGCTTGTGAAATGTTTGTTGCGTGAACTTTAGAAGTGGCACTAATTAACATAACCAGCGATAACATTTTCAGATATACAATTAAGTAGCACTCGTAACACTCGTTCTTAATGAGGGCCACTTACTTTTCAAAGTGACAATACAGCTGACACTTTTTAATTAAATAAATTCATATTATTTAAATATATAATGACCTGATTCCGTACTAAGTAGCTTAACAAACAAATATCAGAAGAAATGACTTTAACACAGGCGTGTGACGTCAAACGCAAGCCGCCTTTTGTTTAGGGCATTTTGGGCTTTCCCAAAAAATGGGTTTTAAAAAGTTGACTTATCTCAAATTGTTTCCATGAGAATCAAGTAACTCATTCAGAAATTATTCTAGCGCGAAGTAATAGATTCCCAGCGCCATCTTTTCGCACACTTTGAAATTAATGTCCCGAAATGAAGTGAGGGCGGGCCACTAGTCACATACTAAAAATCGCTGTCAATGAATACATGTTTAACTAATAAACACCAGAATTCTGCTAGGTTTAGTAAAATTTGCTGTAGGTTTCTCACGCAATGTCGCGTTTTAATTTTAATTAAGTGTTTTATTAAAACTGTGTGAAACGGATGCTGCTTCGTTACCGTTACCTCTCTTTCCCACATATGCACAACTGGTAGACGACCTAAGTGCTAAGGATAATGACCCTACCCTTACTGTCATCATGACGTATCCCGGTTGAGCGAGATACAGCCAAAGACTTTAATAATATCAAAGTCTTTGGATACAGCTTGTATCCAATAATCAGAAAGGTATAATTTTTTCTTACCAACTTTGGCATAGGTAACATTTGGTAGTACGAGACACGATAATATCCAGGTATTTATCATCAAAAGCAACATCAAGCCTCTATGCTCGAGTAGACTAATTTTAGCAAAAAACGAAACCCATAAAGATTTTTCATGTCTGTCTGTCTGTCCGTATGTGACAGCCACTTTTTTTCCGAAACTATTACAATGACGATTTACGGAAACTATGACGATTTAGGTTTTACTATTACGTAAAACTATAAACGTTAAAACGTAGTAATCAATGTATACAGTATTCTGTGACCCGCATTAAGATTCAATCTAGTAAGTAGTTTTTTAATACGTCGTAAACAGGAATGATCCTTTCATTCAATCAACCAAGAGAAGACTTGTGACTCTACTGGTGTTGCATGTGTCTATAGGAGACGGCAATCGCTTACCATTAGCTGATCTGTCTCTTCGTCTGCCACCTATCATATAAAAAAGGATCTTTCCCCTGTGGGGTGTGGGTTGCAAGGTGGCCACTTAGGAAGTCATCTCTATAGTATTTCATCATAAATATCTCACTCAGTATCAGCACGGCAACAGTTACGGCTCGTTAGGGGAGTACTTTTAGGCATTTTTTTACAATCGACGCGTTATTAAACCCATATCCACTCTTCGCCCAAATGCAAATTATTCATTACCGTGCAAAGCCTTCTGAAATTTATAAGGGTAATTTACCACCCGCGCAAACAGTCGCGCGTGTCACCGAATGAGAACAATTTTATCTGTACTCGTGGCCTGGCTTCCCGGATCGGACTTCCCAATAAAGAGCCTCTGTGAATACATAAAATTAATATTCATTTCTGTATTCAGTATTTATGGTCAAAGCCGAATCTTGATTATTATTATAGGGTCGCGAGGAGAAATAAGGAAGTGTGTACCTACTGTCAACTTGTTCCTATATAATCTCGTCAAAGCCCTCAGTTCGGAGCCCGGGGTACTGTTGGACCATGATTCTGGATTTTGTCTGTAGCTCTCATCTTAGCGTGTAATTCCCGAATACCTCCAAAGCTATCGCTTTCGTACTTGGATTACGGTATGCTTGGATGCAGGGTTTGATGAGCCAGGTTATTACAAAACGACTGTCATTGGACCTTCGCAAACAGGGGAACCAGATCAACTAAATTAATTAATCGTGTAACCATGATTGATTTAGGCAGTTGTTCAGAATCATTATCTCAACAATAAAATGTTGTTATACAGATTCATAAATTGAGACTATCCGAAACGAGCAGTTTTCCTCATTATCAAGCTAACTGCGTCGGCCATGATCGGATTCTAACCTACGACCTTTCAGAAAGCGTATGTTCTTATCCACTGAGCTACCATGGCATTTATGAATAGAATATGGCTAGAAAATACGAGTACTTAATGAATGTTTTAAGTGGAGACGACACAAAAATAGATTTCAGCGTTATATTATAACTTTATTTTTTGTCGGTCGGTCTGTTCTGTCAACTGCGTGAGTTGGTTTTAGTCACAAAGTGGCTGGCTAGTTCCCATACATACTGACATTTTGGGTCAATAATAAGGAGGAAAAATATAGGGGGAATCAGCATATGTCAGGCTAGTTCGCTTCAGAAATCAAAGTAGGTAATACGTAACATCTTGGTCAATACTTGTAAAAAATATACAAGACCATGGCAGGGGTCATGTTCCGCACAAAGAAAAAAGACGACCCAGCAGCTTGTCATATCGTCTACGACAGAGGGGGTCCGCATCAGATATACAAGTTACCTTATGGTTCGCATTTATAAAGAGTTTAACAGCTCAGAATAAAGTTTGTCAAAGGACGTAATCCTGCGTCTTCATATTTCATACTTCTCACTCTAATTCTGATCAACTTTGGAAGCTCTGCCCAAATCAAACATGTTGTCTCCGAGTAGGTAGAATGTGATAGTGCGATGTTTGAGCAGCTCCCAAAGTTAAAACGCGCTTGTGTGTTCTTGGGGTTAGTCATTTTAAAATAAGAAAGCATAACAAAGCCGACTGATAGGCCGACCTAGGTATCGCTGGAAAGACGTCGTCGAGAGTGATCTGCGAGAACTTCAGGCCAAGGACTGGCAACAAGTGGTACAGGATCGACCGAAGTGGCGTTCTCTTGTTTCGGAGGCCAAGACTCGTTTCGGGTCGCTGAGCCAGTGGAGTAAGTAAGTTTGTAAGTAATCAATACTTTATTTAAAAAGACTTCTTTCTTCCGTTATTCAGGATTGGGTAGGAGCAAGGTGTGGATGTAGGACTGGGTATCTGTGGAAACAGGAAAGTGTTAAAATTGCTAAAACAACAAAGATATGATACGGTGATATAATGAAATAGGAGTCAAGCGAACTTATATTTGCAAACAATGAGTAACTTAATATCTTTCCCGTGAGTGGAAGCTCTATCTTTAGATCTTTTGTGAACGTATACCTATTTTTAGTGATAACTTTATAAATTCACACAACATCTCAAACATAACCTGACTCCGTACTAAGTAGGGAAAGCACTTATGTTACAATTATCAGACGACAGGATTTACAAATATTACTTAAATACTAAATATTACACCCAGACACTGAACCAACACAAGTAACCTATTCATCATACGAACGTTTATCCAGTGTGGGGATCGAACCCACGACCTTTAGCGTATGAGGCAGGGTCACTACCAAATGTGCCATCGTGCCAGTCAATATCTGTACCAGTGGTATTGAAGTTGAAATTTTGCCACCCCTAGGTATTGCGAATTTGATACTCTAGGGTATCTAGGTAGGTACCTATACTTAATACTGCTGTTGGTGGCCCTAGAAAAATTAATGTACCTACTAGTTTGCACTTATACACTTTTTTTTACTTTCCACAAACCTATGATGAGTAGGTAAGGAAAGTACGAGTATTGCTACAAAAGGCGAACGCGACTGTTTCATACATTTGTGGGCTTAAGTGTTATACAAATTTAAGATGCCTTATTTTGAAAGATTCATAATAACAATTCGCCACAAAAATTTTGGGAAAAATAGGCAATCCAGGAATCGAGATATTTAAATTAATAGTAAAAGTGAGGTTAAGTCAACTCCAAAAATATGTATACACTTTAGGACCTTGTCACAATACATAATGTGAAAGAAAGTAAAAGTCGTTCTTATTACATGTATTTTAATCGCTTTTAGACTAAATTATGCAAGTAAGTAGAGGGCCGGACATAATACTTATTGGCACATAACAGACTCAATCAGAATTAACTACAGTTTTGGTTCAAAGTACTCATTACTAGAGTACTGTGCGACGTGGCGTTGTATAGTAAGGACAGCTCCAGCCTGATTTTCTGCCGCACCCTGCTTCTTGGGCCCTTAGACGTTGATTTTTAAACATTTCCACAGGGCAGGAATGAGGAAATTCGACTTTGCTTATCTTTCAACAATCATCGCATCACCGGCATAATCCGAGACCAAAATTAGATCCAATTGTGTAATTAGTCTCCGTGATAAAAAGCTGTCCACAACTCTGAAATTAATAACATTATTTCGATTTAAAAATACATGAAATTCTCAATATTTTTCTTGACAAACGTTTTATTGACATTTGTCAATTCAATTTTTCTTTATGAAAAAGAAAAATACATCACCTCACACTTCATCTCGAAAGAGTTCTAATTAGTCCGAGTGTTTCATAGATTAGGTACAATATCGATTATCAATTTCTTACACGATTTTCTTGCGATTTTCATACATTTTTAACGATTATTGTGTTGTCATCAAATTCACTTTATATCGATAGTTAGTTTTATACGATGTTTTTAAGTTTTCTAATATTCTGGATTGTAAAATGGTCTAGAATTTTGTGAGTTTCTTTACAAAAATATAACCGATTTTTGAGGATGCTTTTCATCTTGATAACTTTGGGCCCAGAGATCCCCTCCTCCTTTTCAGTCAAATTTTGACATTTTGAGTGTCTAAGAGTATTTATACCGATGTATGAAATGTAAGGGCCCAAGATGGTCCTAAGATCGCCATCCCTTAAATGCCGCTATAAGCTTAGGTCTAGGAACTTAAGCTTATGGTAAATTCGCCACTGTTCAGTACCATTCTCGCGGAATTGTATTAATACGGAGATATTTTAAGAATATAGCGTCAAACAGATTGTTGGCAACCCTAGCTAGGTTGGAGATTTTAAATGTAGGTAGGAGGTGGGTAATTTTCATCGAGATGCCATTACAGTACAGTACAGTGGCAGTCTTTAAAATACATACTCCTCAGACATTTTACATCTACTTTAAGGTATATTTCTCATACATCAACCTCTTTTATCCTAGGTCACAGAATACATAATAGTGCCTAGGTATCGAATATCGATAAATTTTAAGATCGTGCTACATTTTTGGAGACATACCTACTTAGTTGAGATCTGCCACGAATAACATAATTTATGAGAATGACCTACGTAGCCACGTACCTATGTACTTACAATACCTATTTAGTAGGTGTAGGTACCTACCGTGGTCATCCAAAATACCTAAATGCTGAGTAGGTGACTACTTTACTTGTAGGTATTTGACGGCAAATACCTACGTTACGCATTATGATTATTTTATATCACTAGTTACAAGCTAAATAATAAAATAAGATTACCTCTAAGTACAAATCTTATAAGTAATCTTGTTACTGATTCATTTACACACTAATGTTTCGTTCACAAAGATCAGAATAACAAGTCCCCGTAAGGAAATTCAAATAAGATTCTTATTGGAAATTAACGGAGTAACTTTATTGCACTTGTTGTAATTTAACCATACATAATGTACATTAAAGTGAGTACTGCTTAATCCAATTAATTCAATGTTACAATAACGCTCTTGAACATAATATGAAAGACTCAGGTATAGTAATTTGCAATGTTATTTGGAGTATACCTACACGAATTAAGTAGGCTACCTAGATGCACTATTTCAAAATTTTACGGCCATTTTAAAAAAATACTATTAATAGAACAGACGATGATTGCACTTCATATTAAGTACCTAGCTGTCCGAACATTACTAATTTTCATTATATTAAAACGGTAAAAATGTTACTTAAGTTCTATTTTAGTGTGAAAAGATAACCTACAAAATATCGGAAACCCGACAAGGTCGGGCTGCGCTCGAGTGGCATCAACAAAATGTTTGTAAACTTACCGTTTTAACTTCGCTGGTACTCGACTTAGCCGTCGACATCGCCTTAATCATTCTGCTGGAATTATCCAGGAGGCACTTTTGAATACTCATATCTCCTTTTTAACACAAAACACTATTCACTAAATTATTCACATCGTTGGCACAACAAACTCACACACGTCACTGAGGCACCAGAACACTTAACCCATTTGGAAGTAGCAGACACAATTCACATATTAGTCGGTGATTTGCGTTTTAAGCGCGGTGTTAGGTTATATCCATGGATACGTAAGAAAGTTTCGGGAGCGCGCGGCGTGGCTACACGTGCAACCTCGAGCGCCCGCGGAACAGTACTGCGGCGGCCGGCGCGCCGCGGCCCCAGCTCGACCAATCTGAGAGCAGCTAACGACCACAACCAATCCAAGAACAGTATAACATCTATCTATAAGAGATTGTTATTTTTTTAAGAAACAAAAAGATGCAATTGATTAATAATTACGGGGTTTTTATACAGGACTAGCGGCCGCCCGCGACTTCGTCCGCGTGGAAAAGTAACTTTTTACCCCCCTTTCAACCCCTTACAACCCCCTTTTCGCAATAAAAAGTAGCCTATGTTCTTTCTCAGGGTCTAGATTATCTGTATACCAAATTTCATTTAAATCCGTTGAGTAGTTTTGGCGTGAAAGAGTAACAGACAGACAGACAGACAGACAGACAGACAGACAGACAGACAGACAGACAGACAGACAGACAGAGTTACTTTCGCATTTATAATATTAGTATGGATTAATACAGGATCAGATGTTATATTCGCCGGCGCCGGTCAACTAAAGGTCGTAGCACCCCTTGAGCGTAATGAAACAGAAATGGAACGACTCTTTCCTCAAAATAAAACATTATTTTCCTTTGTATTTTGTACGACCCTTTTGATAGGGTCATTTTGCATACAGTTTACTATACTATACCTATAGATTACATGTAGGTACCTATCTAACTTAGATAACTTATAGGTATATAATCGCTGGTTAAAAATATATTTTTAAAGAAATTGGTGAACTAGCGGCATAAAATTATGTATAACTTATTTGTCATTCATGAGTGTTGCTAGAAACTAAATTTAACAGAAAATTTTACATTCTACTTCACTTTATTAAGATTGATGGGAAACGCTAAAATTGTAGGTAAACAGCAACAAAGGAAATGTCACCCACTATTGCCCTTCCATACTGCACTTGCGTGTACTGCGGCCGTCGCTCGCTCCCCGTGAGTCCGCGCGCTCACAGAGATTCGGGCTGCATTGAGCATTCAGCCACACCTATGCGAAACATTGAATGAAAATACTATAAAAATTTCTTTAAGGTGGTCATTCACGGTCATGCCATCGCGCCAAATGGCGCTATATACATCCAAAATTTGATCGTGAGTGTCAAAACTCATGGGCGTGACGTAAAACTCTGGATTTCCAATCGTTCCATAATCCACTGCGTCGCCATTTGGCATCACGCTGGACGGCTCGTGAGTGGGGGATTTACGCGCCAAGCCATCACGCCGCGCTTACCGTGAATGTGCAAACCGACATCCGTTCTGCGTTTATTCCGCCGTGAGACGTCAAGCGCGACAGCCGCATCGTTTTGATTAGAGGCCGAGGTTTCATGTAGGTATTCGAAATGGCATCAGGGCGCGAATCGTTAATTGAGTTTATAGAACAATATAGGGAACTCGAATGCTTGTGGAAGGTAACCGACAAAGATTACAAAAATAAAACAAAAATATTAAATGCTACAGAGAAACTATTACAATTATTAAAAAAAACAGATGCCAGCGCAAACATGGACACTGTCACAAAAAAAATTAATTCCTTAAGAAGTTCATTCAACAAGGAGCATAATATATTATGTGATGACAAACAATCGCCGTATAAAGTAAAAGTTCTTCTTCGGAATCCGAACTCATTGGAACGTCTGTACAAAACCACGTCAACACAAAACTGACAGCCAGTTTGGAGTGACCGTGAGTGTGGTACGTAAATGGCGTCAATCCAATTGGCTTAAATCATTTGGAATGGCTCCAAACGGACTGATCGTGAATGGCCACCTTTACTGTTCGGTCACTCACGCAACGTTCAATTGTTTTCTCGCATTGGGCGCGCAGATGGGAAACAAAAAACTATCACTCAAGCAAGCTGGCCCTTTAAAGATTTTCTCAACGCGAAGTAAAAAGTTTTATATTAACAGGGCAATCTTATGTGAGAACAGATCATATAATGCCATGTAAAGTATTTTTTGAATAAACGATATTCTATTCTATTCTAACTAAACTAAGTAAATTAGGTAACTATTCTAAGTACAGTCAGCCACACATCAGGTTACTACAATCTTCAAATTTTCTCAATTGATATTCAACCTAATGACAATTCAATCTAATGACAGACCTTTGAGAGACAGCCACACACACAGAGACACGTCAAACTTATAACAACGCCCCGTCGTTTTTGCGTCGGGGGATAAATAAAAATCAGTTATAGACCACAAAAGTATTATGTTCCTCTTGCTTTTAGTACCTACCCTGCCCAAGCCACATAATATTATATTACTTGCCTAGACCTCGCAACAATTTCTATTTAAGTATTCCTAGCATTTGCCCTAGGAATACTAATTGGCAACTAAAATAAAGTTTTTCTGCCGAGGAATTCTAGTTCTTTAGGAAGTTAGGCAAGAACTTAGAACTACATAACTCAATTGGTCTAAATTAATATCATCAGGGATCGTACCAGATAATTCCAGAAAATTCTAGATAGATGGATAGATAGGTACCTAGTACCTACTCTTTATTGCACAAAATAATACAAAACTTAATTATACTACGTAGATGTCAAATTCTTTGTAATTACACGGTGACGAAATACCCTACACCTCTGGTTCTGGAAGCTTTGTGCGTATTTCTACTACTAGCTCGGGATGAGGGATTAATTTATCTTATAAGTAAAAAACTGGTAGGTTTTTGGGCCAAGACACAAAATTTTGACGCGATTTCCCGGCCACTCTCTCCCGACTCTGTTGTCTGAGTAACACAAGTTATTTTCTTTTTAAACCTTAAAATGCCAACCATTTTAATTTTAAAACTTGATTGAAAAAAGGTTGATTAAATGAGTCTCATTTAGAATCAGATTGAACTGGCTGCAACGTCAGAAAAAAAAGTGCCCCGCCAAAATGTTAGAGGAAGAATTTAATGTCAAATTTTTACTTTTTAATGAGATAATGGCGTTTTCTGTGTTTTTAGTGGGAAAACTGCCAGGGTGATCTGCTTTTATTAACCTTTTTATTAATTTTAGGCAAAGACGTGTTTGGTCCATCTATCGCCTCATCGCCTGTGAGAGCCTTTAGTTGCGCCCTTTAAAAATAGGCGCGGGGTTGCGGTCAGTTTTGCCAGTAACAAAATTTTACTATAAAAATTTTCATGACAGTGCAGTGTTGTGCCAAAATAGAACCATAATATATTGTTATTTTACAAGAGTTAACAATAATATCAATATAACAAAGATCCAAGCTATTCTTGACAATAGTTAACTCTACCTTTTTTCAAGCTAGGTTTCGATTCCCGGGTTGGGCTAGGAACCCTCACTTACTCGGCGCGGCGATACACATGGCAGACGCCGGTCTTCTGTGAGGCCGTGGTATCATGGAGCCGGCCCATTTATGCCGAAGCGTGGCTCTCTTACGGTCAAGAAGATTGACCGCCAAACCTAAATAAAGGGAGGTTATTAATCTCAATCGGACGACCTTGAAGTATTGACAAATACCAACATTGACATAACCACTTAAGCACAACTTAAGCATGTATACTTTACTTACCCATTTACCCATCTCTCGGTCCATCCCAGCAATATGTCCGCGCACGACATGTCAGCTTGACGTAATTAGCCATACATACATCAATGGGCGATAGTGATGTGGACAGGTTCGACACAGTGGGTCGGATTATATCCGTGACCGTGACCGTGGAAGAGCTAAGCTTCGGCATGAATGGGCCCGTGTCGACCAAAGTGATAACAGCCTCAGAAGACCAGCGTCTGTTCTGTGTAAGTGAGGATGACGCACTAAAATATTCGCTTTAATAAAATAGCATTGCTATTAGGAAAATCATTTGCTCGACACTAACCACGCATAAAGTCGTATCCCAAAGTCCCAGAGGGGCTAGAACCTATATCGCAGCCGTCCCATAACTAACAAGAATATTGACGCATCAGGTATGGGTAACCTGACCATTTTTTAATGCTATGCTCCCTAAATGGGGGTCCCTTAGCGGCTCATCATATCAAGGGGGGGGGGGGGGGGGGGGGGGGGGTTAGGTTAGGATAGGATATTAATTTATGCTTCACAATCTGCTTTCTTCCAGACAATATTGGGGAAGAAAGACCGCCAAGAGATTTTTTTTATTTAATGATCATAGCAACAATCAATACTTAGTTATTCTCTAGGCAATCCTAAACCTCATCGACGCGTTCCATCAGGTGCGATTGTGGTCAAACCTTATCCTATCATCGATGTAGAAAATAAAATACATCACAGTAAAACGCCACCACACAATACGAAATGGTAATGGTAAATAAAGAGCGTTTCGGAATCTCCCCATAAAGGTACCTTTTTTTAATGTTATAGGTAGCAGACGAGCAGGTGGATCACCTGATGGTAAGCAATTGCCGCCGCTTATGGACACTTGCAACACCAGTGGAGTTACAAATGCGCTGCCAACCTTTTATCCCCTTTCTGCTGGTGGGCCTCCGGTACCCTCACTCACTCGGCGAAAACACAGCACAGGGGCTGCTTCGCGCCGGTTTTCTTTGAGGCAGTGGTATCACTCCGGTCGAGCCGGCCCATTCATGCCGAAGCGTGGCTCTCTTACGGTCAAGAAGATTGACCGCCAAACCTAAATAAAGGGAGGTTATTAATCTCAATCGGACGACCTTGAAGTATTGACAAATACCAACATTGACATAACCACTTAAGCACAACTTAAGCATGTATACTTTACTTACCCATTTACCCATCTCTCGGTCCATCCCAGCAATATGTCCGCGCACGACATGTCAGCTGACGTAATTAGCATACATACATCAATGGGGCGATAGTGATGTGACAGTTCGACACAGTGGGTCGGATATATCCGTGACCGTGAACCGTGGAAGAGCTAAGCTTCGGCATGAATGGCCCGTGTCGACCAAAGTGATAACAGCCTCAGAAGACCAGCGTCTGTTCTGTGTAAGTGAGGATGAAGCACTAAAATATTCGCTTTAATAAAATAGCATTGCTATTAGGAAATCACTTTGCTCGACACTAACCACGCATAAAGTCGTATCCCAAAGTCCCAGAGGGGCTTGAACCTATATCGCAGCCGTCCCATAACTAACAAGATATTGACGCATCAGGTATGGGTAACGACAATTTTTTAATGCTATGCTCCCTAAATGGGGGTCCCTTAGCGGCGGCTCATCATGTCAAGGGGGGGGGGGGGGGGGGGGGGGGGGTTAGGTTAGGATAGGATATTAATTTATGCTTCACAATCTGCTTTCTTCCAGACAAATTGGGCAAAGAAAGACCGCCAAGAGATTTTTTTTATTTAATGATCATAGCAACAATCAATACTTAGTTATTCTCTAGACAATCCTAATAAGCGTTTCGGAATCTCCCCATATACCTAGTCTGTAGTTATCTAGAGCGTTTCGGATGTATCCGTTTAATTTCTTCACATCCCTATTAAGCCCTCAAGACATTTCTCATGGTTTGTAACTTGTAACAATAAACAACCCTTGGATATTGTCTTAGATGCCTGCTGTTGTACGTACGCGGACCAATACACAAAATGTATAGGTGCACATTTAATATAAGTAAATCCTTTGAAGCCATGCAAAATAATTAAATTTCTTTTTGAAAAAAAAAGAAGAACAAATTACACACGAATTAATCTCAAACACGAGAAAATATAAAAAGTGAATTTATGATCCGCAGTTCCATACTAGTCCATACTATCCTACTAATATTATAAATGCGAAAGTAACCTGTCCTGTCTTCGTGTCTCTTTCACGCCAAAACTACTGAACGGATTTGAATGTGGTATACAGATGATCTAGACCCGTGGTCGTCAAACTGCGGTCCGCGGGCCGCATGCGGCCCGCCGACGTTATTTGTTGCGGCCCGCGATATAGTAATTTATTTAATTACTAGTCAACTACATATTCGTATTTATCAGAAATCAGTTTAGTACGCATATACTGCGGCCCGGGCCCGATGTTATTGATATGTGCCCTTGAGAGTAAAGTGTGACGACCGCTGCTAGACCCTGAGAAAGGACATAGGCTACTTTTTGTTGCGAAAAGGGGGTTGTAAGGGTTAAAAGGGGGGTAAAAAGTTACTTTTCTACGCGGACGAAGTGGCGGGCGTCCGCTAGTAGAAAATAAATGTTGTTATGGTTTTTTCTTCGCTACTTAAGTCATTTCTTTTATTTTTTGGCTTGCATGTATACATTAAATAATGGCTGTCTTGATCTGATATTTAGATTAGGTGGACCAGGTGGAGCCGGCCCATTTATGCCGAAGCGTGGCTCTCTTACGGTCAAGAAGATTGACCGCCAAACCTAAATAAAGGGAGGTTATTAATCTCAATCGGACGACCTTGAAGTATTGACAAATACCAACATTGACACTTAAGCACAACTTAAGCATGTATACTTTACTTACCCATTTACCCATCTCTCGGTCCATCCCAGCAATATGTCCGCGCACGACATGTCAGCTGACGTAATTAGCATACATACATCAATGGGGCGATAGTGATGTGACAGTTCGACACAGTGGGTCGGATATATCCGTGACCGTGAACCGTGGAAGAGCTAAGCTTCGGCATGAATGGCCCGTGTCGACCAAAGTGATAACAGCCTCAGAAGACCAGCGTCTGTTCTGTGTAAGTGAGGATGAAGCACTAAAATATTCGCTTTAATAAAATAGCATTGCTATTAGGAAAATCACTTTGCTCGACACTAACCACGCATAAAGTCGTATCCCAAAGTCCCAGAGGGGCTTGAACCTATATCGCAGCCGTCCCATAACTAACAAGAATATTGACGCATCAGGTATGGGTAACGACAATTTTTTAATGCTATGCTCCCTAAATGGGGGTCCCTTAGCGGCGGCTCATCATGTCAAGGGGGGGGGGGGGGGGGGGGGGGGGGTTAGGTTAGGATAGGATATTAATTTATGCTTCACAATCTGCTTTCTTCCAGACAAATTGGGGCAAAGAAAGACCGCCAAGAGATTTTTTTTATTTAATGATCATAGCAACAATCAATACTTACTTAGTTATTCTCTAGACAATCCTAATAAGCGTTTCGGAATCTCCCCATATACCTAGTCTGTAGTTATCTAGAGCGTTTCGGATGTATCCGTTTAATTTCTTCACATCCCTATTAAGCCCTCAAGACATTTCTCATGGTTTGTAACTTGTAACAATAAACAACCCTTGGATATTGTCTTAGATGCCTGCTGTTGTACGTACGCGGACCAATACACAAAATGTATAGGTGCACATTTAATATAAGTAAATCCTTTGAAGCCATGCAAAATAATTAAATTTCTTTTTGAAAAAAAAAGAAGAACAAATTACACACGAATTAATTTCAAACACGAGAAAATATAAAAAGTGAATTTATGATCCGCAGTTCCATACTAGTCCATACTATCCTACTAATATTATAAATGCGAAAGTAACCTGTCCTGTCTTCGTGTCTCTTTCACGCCAAAACTACTGAACGGATTTGAATGTGGTATACAGATGATCTAGACCCGTGGTCGTCAAACTGCGGTCCGCGGGCCGCATGCGGCCCGCCGACGTTATTTGTTGCGGCCCGCGATATAGTAATTTATTTAATTACTAGTCAACTACATATTCGTATTTATCAGAAATCAGTTTAGTACGCATATACTGCGGCCCGGGCCCGATGTTATTGATATGTGCCCTTGAGAGTAAAGTGTGACGACCGCTGCTAGAGCCCTGAGAAAGGACATAGGCTACTTTTTGTTGCGAAAAGGGGGTTGTAAGGGGTTAAAAGGGGGGTAAAAAAGTTACTTTTCTACGCGGACGAAGTGGCGGGCGTCCGCTAGTAGAAAATAAATGTTGTTATGGTTTTTTTTTCGCTACTTAAGTCATTTCTTTTATTTTTTGGCTTGCATGTATACAGTAAATAATGGCTGTCTTTATCTGATATTTATTTAGATTAGGTGGACCAGGTGGACGACCAGAAGCCCTCTTTACTGACATTGACAGGAGGGGCGTTAAGCCAAAATAAATAAAAAACCCTAAAACTCACGCATAAAAAAATATGGTACGGAACCATTCATTCGTGCAAGAGTCCGACTCACACTTGGTCGCTTTTTTATACAATTTTAGATTGTTGAACATATAGACAAAAACCTAGCGACATCTTGTAGCATCTGTCGTCATAACATCCACGTACAGCGCGCTTTAGCATGCTATGACATGATTTGATTAGGTTCCTAATTATAAGTATAGATGGCGCTTATTTAGCATACAAACGCGTTGGAGATTGCTATGGTTCTTTCTGGTTGTTGTTATGAATCGTTTTCCGTCCTCACTGAGACTCGCTCGTTTATCTGCTCTGTGATAATAACTTTATATTGTAACGTTGTCTCCAATGCTATCAGTGTGTAGGAAGTCGGGTGCAAGCATCGCTTGAGAACACAACAAGAATCTTTAATATTCTGGTAAGATTTATCCTTATCTCTTGTAATAAATTATTGTAATAAATACCTCTTTACCGTTAGGTACTTACATCATCTTCTGTTTAAAATTGTTATTATCTACTTCATCCTAATAAATTATTCAACTGAGCTAAATAGTATATAAATTGATCGATAAAAAAAATCTAATTATTTTGCTTCGTATTGTGGATGTTTTAAGGTTCATTGTTCTACATTACACTTGTTGGACATTTTTAAACGTAACGTAAATAAATATGTACTAAGTTTAAATAAAATTATCGTTCAGTGTTTTGTGATAATACCGAAGCCTTTTTACTTACTTACCTATTTTTAACTGAGTAGTAGTAACCAGCCTACTTACTTAGGTATTAAGTTACTATAAGAACATAATAAAATTATTAAATTCGTTTTAAACAAATCCGCGATCGTGGTCTCAGCGTACCCGGGCTCCAATGACAGCTGTGGTCCCAACAAGGAATAAGTATTACGCTGAGATAATGATGATCAATTCCTCTTTTTATTCCAGTCAAAACAGCTCACAAAGATGAGTAAACCAACTCCGAACCCAGCCAAAATGGCGCTGCGAGACGAGATGGCCGCTCGCATTGCCTCTCTCTCGAGAAGAGAAGAAGAGACAGTCCAAAATCGTCTATGAAAAGGTACCTATAGCCACAAAATAAAGACTTTGACACAGAAGGCTGACTCAGCCTTGATTTTGAATTTAGAAGAGTTCATCGACATAATATGTCGAGCATATTATGCTAGGGTTGTTGCCCGGCATGAGTACATAAGCGCGCGGCCTCTACTTAAGACCTCGACAGTTTGACAATCTTATGTCTTAGGTTAGGATTAATGTGGTCGAAAAGGCGTTTTTGCCCGTTAGTGCGCATGCGTGAGTACATGACATATTTTTAGCTCTTAGTGGGCAGTTAGCCTTCTGTCTCAGAGTCTTTATTTTGTGCTATAGCTATGTATCTTTGCACAGCAACACATCAAAGAAGACAAAACTGTCTAATTTCTTCAATCGACTCTCATCTTACTGTCAAACGCATTAGGTTGAATAAGTATCAAGTTGAGGAATTTGGACAGGTTGTGGTAACCTGATGTGTGGCTGTCTGTACATTGTTCAAGGATTATGCGATTTTCTCCCAGTTAAAGCGGTATTCCTATCTTGCGGATTTTGGCCAGTGTGCAGTTCAAGAGGCGAAGGTTTTCCAATATCTTGGGTTAAAAAAAATTAAGATGTACAAAAGCATCTTACTGGACACTTGCAACACCAGTGGAGTTACACGTGCGCTGCCAACCTTTAATCCCCCTTCCCCTCCCATGGTGGGCCTCCGGTACCCTCACTCACTCGGCGAAACACAGCACAGGGGCTGCTTCACACCGGTTTTCTGTGAGGCAGTGGTATCACTCCGGTCGAGCCGGCTCATTCATGCCGAAGCGTGGCTCTCCCACAATTAGTTTCTTTAGGGCACTAAAATTATTTAGGTAGGTATAATATTTCTCATTACTTTTTTCATAACTTAAACTTTATAACACTTCCAGCTAATCAACCACCCTTTCTACAAGTCCTCCAAACGCATCTCCCTCTTCATGAGCACCGACCAGGAGATCGACACGGCGCCCATGATCGACCACATCAGGGCCCGAGGCGCTACCCGCCTTCGTGCCCCAGTACGCTGGAGGCAAAATGAAGATGCTCAAGCTGGAGACCGGAGACGAGGAAGCCATGCCGCTGACGAGGCACGGGATACAGCAGCATGGGAAGAATCAACCGAGAGAAGGCGCTTTGGAAACAGGTCAGTTGGTTAGAAGAATGGAATAGGATTCAAGAATATGGTAGGTATTACCTACCTACTACTACTACTCGTATACCTACTCCCAAATATTTGATGTCTAGTCGATCCAGCTTTGTGTTTCGTAACCCCAGGGGGCAAGATGAAGAAGAAAAAGGATCAGCCATGAGAAGATGCTTTGGTAACAGGTCAGTTGGTTATAAGAAGACTGAGATTCAAGGGCAAATCCATCTTGCATGTACCTAAGTAGGAACTAGTTTCGTTGATCTGGTCTAGTACGATGGGGCAAGATGTAAATGCAGGAGCGTAAGACGGGAGATAAAAAAGCCATGGCGCTGATGAGGCATAGATTTGACATATGCCATACAGGAGCATGGAAAGGGCCAGCCAAGAAAAGATGTTTTGGGAACAGGTTAGTTGGTTTTATGAGGACCCCTACTCCAATTTGAAAGATGGGGGATTGGATAGTAATAGTGTAGTGGAGTATAGTGGGGGATAAAATAATAGTCTAAAGACTTGAGAGAAGAGTTCGGTCTGGTAAGGTGCTTAAGTATACATATAAATAAATGCTCAAGGTACAGAAATACAGTGAGCTAACTAGGGTGGGCGGTCTTGTTACGATTGCAATGTGTGGATTGGTGGTGTCTTAATCAAACGCGAGTTGCAGTATGACTGTGTTTATTACTTTACTCATTAACTTATATACTAGCCTAACCTAAGGGCGAGGTGCGTCACACACTACACCTCCCCCGTTTTTTTTTGAAAAATATTTTTATACTATACTAAAATATTAGAGATGCGCCGAATATTCGGTTGGTATTCGGTATTCGGCATATTCGGCACTTTTTCAACTATTCGTATTCGGCCGAATTATTCGGTTTTAGTGCCGGTATTCGGTTAGAGTATTCGGTTAGAGTATTTCTATTTTCCTGGCTATATAACATGGAATTTAAAAGGACAAGTTTCGTTATGTAAGATTTATGTTTTTGTAAATTAAATGAAACTGGCGAGGAATGTGTTAAAAAGCTAATAAATGAAATCAATTAAACTTGAAATCAACGTGTATTTTAACATCTAAATTTCACATATTTATTTCCTGCCCTATTAGTATGTAGCTAACATTAACTTAAAAAAAATATGTACCTAATTCATTTATTTTTAAGCCAAATCAATCAATATTTTACTATTTATTTTTAATTTTTATACTTAAAAATATTTTTGAATTTAAATAAATAATAATAAATAAAGCTTTGTTTTCGAACTCAGATCAAAATTTTAATTTTTTAATAAAAAGCACTTACCTATGTATGTGGCCAATTATTAAAATAAAAATATGAATCAACAATAAATAATTTTATTAAGTTATTTAATGATAAATTATTTTTGTTCCTTATTGATATTCTTTGCAATTTATTCTTAAGTAGGTGCTCTTAAAAAATCATCCAAGAGTCCAGGTGGTACTCGACCTTTCACATACCACCACCCACTGCATACTAGAACAGCCACCCGGTATGTAGAGGGTTGTGGGTTCGAGTCCCACTTGAACCCTGCGACGATTTTATTAAGTGCATTATTTACTTAAAATACACTATAACAGAGATACGTTAAGAAAATTTCTGACACGGAAGGAATAAACACTTAAGTTATATCTCAGTACGAATTGACTTAAGTGCTTTTTGGTCACCGTATCTAGTCTAGAAGAGAGATCGGAAACAAAATAGAAAATGGTAAACCGAATAATTCGGCCGAATATTCGGTTCGGTAAAGATTGAACCGAATATTATTCGGTATTCGGTTATTCGGTGAAACCACTATTCGGCGCATCACTATAAAATATATTTTCTAAACATCCAAAAAAATCCGGCTCCATCCGCGCCCTGCTCCCAGCACTCCTCAAGATGATCTCATCACAGCACGCACGCCCGTACTCCCATATTGTCTTTTACTTTATTTCACTTTAAGTCATTTTCACAGTTAAAATAGTTTTTTTTTTTCATAGTTAAATTAATAGTCACTTCATTGTTTTAATTTTATACGCAAATTCCACACAAATAAATTAAAATAACCCGACATGTTCCCGTGCTCAGCGCCGCCAAAGGCAGCACTGGCAGGGTCGCCATGCAATGTGTGGATTGGTGGTGTCTTAATCAAACGCGAGTTGCAGTATGACTGTGTTTATTACTTTACTCATTAACTTATATACTAGCCTAACCTAAGGGCGAGGTGCGTCACACACTACACGATAGTTTTGAATCACTGCGGTCGTGCATCAGTCAGCACCATTAGGTAAGTACCTTTGCTGGGGCAAGATGAATGCTAAAATTGACTGGATGAAAAGACAAGACATATCTATTCTCTCTATCTGGTCTGGTTCCACTAAATCCTCCTTTTTCATGATCTTCCAGGAGGCTTGGACCTGGTGATAGCTCCAGGCGTGGCGTTCTCCAAGGCCGGGGCCAGGCTGGGCCACGGAGGAGGCTACTACGACAAGTTCATCACAGGCCTGCGAAGCGACCCGGCTTCAGCACCCAAGGTACGCAAGAGTGTCTCCGAGCCTTATCATCTTCTACATCTAAGGATGCTGGAAGCCTTTTTAATACTTTGTCATTCCTCCCGTAGTGATGCTTCTCGTTTTCATTCATAAGGTGGACTATTTGTAATAGAAAACCGGCGTGAAGCAGTCCTTGTGCTGTGTTTCGCCGAGTGAGTGACCGGAGTGGTACCGGAGGCCCACCCGGGGGGAAGGGGATAAAAGGTTGGCAGAGCACTTGTAACTCCATTGGTGCTGCAAGTGTCGATGGGCGGCGGCAATTGCTTACCATCAGGGGATCCGCTTGCTGGTATGCATATCACATAAAAAAAAAGTTTTTTTCATGATCAGTCTAGTTCATTGGTGGCACGCTCTTTTCTCTCCATTTTGTCTTATTTATAGTATCTATCTACCTGTAGGTATTCATTGTATATCTAAATGTTACAACTCCGTAGACAAGATCTCTCAATTTCAAGGAGTGCCATTTCTTAACACCTACCGTGTGATTATGTTTTCAACACTCATTCCCCAGGTGGTGGCGATAGCCTTCAACGTTCAGGTCCAGGATGATGTGCCTATGGACCCTCAGGACCAAAGGGTGGATGACGTCATCTACGCCGAGTAACTTCTCCACTGTACAGTCAGCCACACATCAGGTTACCACAACCTGTCAAATTTCCTCAATTGATATTCAACCTAATGTGTACGATAGTACGAAGAGAGTTGATTGAAGAAATAAGAAAGGTTTGTTTACTTTGATGTGTGGATAAGTACGTAACTTTTACCTACGCCAATAATGTAGGTACTTACAGGGTTATTTTAATACTTCTAGCTAAAAGCCAGTGCGCAAGCGCATCGCCAATGGAAGAAACAACGTCCCTAAAAACATGTGATATAGGTATCATACAAAAGTTAAAACTGCTTAGTTTTCTGATAGATTTAGTTTACCGTACGCACGTTTAAACCATGTTGAATGAATATTATCTAGAATATAACAAAAATATCAGAATCAACTTTCCGAACCATCGAAAGCCATTAATGGAGAATTTTCACCTTCTACGAACATTTCGAATATTGTCAAGTAAAATGAGTAAAACCCAAACTATAGCTAGACGCTTGAAAATAACCCTGTAAGACACCACCAAAAGTTCCTATAGGACCAAGCTACAACTACAACTCCCTTATTACAAAACGTGTTCAAATATTAGGTAGATTTTTTAAAAATGATGCTATCGCTTTCATAAAAGTCACAAATGAAAGTTACCCCATTAGTTTTAAACCATTCCTAACTTGTCTCTGCTTTATAATAAGGGGGCAAGTGCCTTAAAGTGAGGAATTGCAATCGAATTTTAATATTATGTACTCGTATGTTATGTTATAAATTTACTGTTTTATTCATTAGTTCATTATTTTGTGGTTACGCTCAAAACTGAGCTCAATACTGTGTAATATGTTATCTAAATGTTATACGTATCATTATTTTCTATTTATTTATTAAAATAAATTAAAAATATTTTAAGAATAACGTAAAATAAACTATTTTTAATAGAAATATTTAAATGATTTTTTTTCTCATCGCACAAAGTTTCAAAAATAACAGTTTTTAAAATGAAGTACACGAATAATTGGATACAATTTATTTTAATCACCAAACAATGCCATTCTAAATAGTTTAAAAATGCCAGAAAAATAGATAAAATTTGTATCACTACATAATTAAAATTAAGGTACAAGTAAAGATCACAATAGTTTTCCAATATTATATCTTAAAGGGGTCTACCTACAAATAAACTAGTTATTTTCTGCTTTGATAAATAAATAGATAATCCTCTAGCCACAATTTGGGTACGAACAATACCGTTAAGAATACACAAGTAATACTCTGATTTTAATTATGCGAAGCAAACTGACAGACAGACAAATGTCAAGTTCTCATACATTTTGACATTTTGCATCTGTCAAAAGAAGTCAAAATGCAAATAAAAATGTATCAGAATGATACAATGACATATTTTGCCAGTTTCTACAATTAAAAAATCTAAGATTTTTTAGTTGGGTTTAACTACGTACAAATGGTAGGTCATACGGCTTGCTTACCTACATCATGCTAAGACAAATCCGTCATATTTTTTCAAACGATTCTCGTGGTTACGTAAAAACTTCATTCAGTTTCGTTTGAGGAAAATTTAAAATTTCCTATATAAAATAGGTATTAGGATCTAAAAACAATTTTATCTAAAAAAATTATTTGAATTTTTTATTTAAAAAAATATTAAATTGTGATAGTTAACTTGAGTTTAACTACATTTATAGAGTTACATTTTACATATACTTTATAAAATTGTATGACAATTAGGTATAACGTGAAAGTGACCCCAAACACATTTTTGCTTAAAATCTAAATCACAAAATTTTAACATAGTGTATCATAGTATTTAGGTAGCCTAAGTTTTACTTAAATAATTCGAATTCTAAGTAAAGTTTTAATCATAAAGTTTAGTTGGTAATAAAAAGCTACTAACGTTATCTATCTACTGGCTGGAATTTCTGAAACACATAGGTAATTAAGTAACTAACAAAATTGATAATTATAAACTATTGAAATGTGTCTAATTATGGCCATTTGGATTCGTTTTTTTAGGGTTCCGTAGCCAAAATGGCAAAAACGGAACCCTTATAGTTTCGTCATGTCCGTCTGTCCGTCTGTCCGTCTGTCACAGCCGATTTACTCGGAAACTATAAGTACTACAGTGATGAAATTTGATGGGAATATGTGTTGTATAAACCGCTACAAAAATATGACACTAAATAGTAAAAAAAAGAATTGGGGGTGGGGCCCCCCATACATGTAACTGAGGGATGAAATTTTTTTTTTTCGATGTACATACCCGTGTGGGGTATCAATGGAAAGGTCTTTTAAAATGATATAAAGTTTTCTAAAAAACATTTTTCTTAAAGTGAACGGTTTTTGAGATATCAGCTCTCAAAGTCGTAAAAAGTATGTCCCCCCCCCCCTCTATTTTTATAACTACGGGGTATAAAATTCTAAAAAAAATAGAGGTGATGCATGCTAATTAACTCTTTCAACGATTTTTGGTTTGATCAAAGTATCTCTTATAGTTTTTGAGATAGGTTGATTTAACTGTAATTTTGGTTAAGTTATTGTGCTTACACTGAAAACGATGGCTGAACCTTATAAGATAGATCAAAAAATATACTACAGTATTGTACACCTTTAAAAATCTTATATTTGCTGCTACGGAACCCTTTGTGCGCGAGCCCGACTCGCACTTGGCCGGTTTTTAGTTAACTAATGCAGAGAGCAAAGTAGCTACTGACCTAGATACAGGATGTATCTGTATATCTACATCCCTTTAACCACGCCTTCTAGCAACCATTCCGACCAACATTAGTTTTACGACATTTGGAAAATCGTAAAATTTTTTCGACGATCAAATAAAATGTCCCAATCACCGATTCAAATATAATTCATTCTATTTAACTATTTACAAATTTTAATTATGTTTGTGAACATTAGGAAATTAAGCCGTGGGGAAATTAATGTTCTCTGCGGAAATATTACTCCATTTTCTTGTTCTAATTAATATTAACCCCTTGCTGTTTAACTTCGGATAGATTTTGTCTTTTCATTAGATATTATGGCACATCTTATGGTGACATTAACAAATTATTTACAAAAGGAATCGGTATTTATTTATCATAATATTTTTATTGAAATCCTGGGATGGAAAGGTCCTTGAGTTCAGTAGAGGCCGCGTACAGGGTGGCCGGCACCCAACAAGGTGGACCGATCTAGTGAAAGTCGTGGGAGCTCCTGGAATGCGGGTGGCACAGGAGCGATCTGTGTGGAGAACATGGGGAGGCCTATGTCCAGCAGTGGACGCCTATTGTGTAAGCTATATTAGCTAAGTGGATAAGAAAGCTCCTTTGTAGGTTCGAATCCGAGCTTGCACCCCGGGATCTTCCAAATCTATTTGCGTAAGTATTTCTTCTGCGTTTGGGATCATTTTTGAAAGGCCATGATCCAATAGGTGTGATTCTCAGACGGCAGTTGCTTTATTGTAAAGATACTTAGGTACTTAATTACTAGATTCCCCAAATCCTGACTCATGTTCTCAGTTTTCTAATAGCATCAAAACATTATACCTACCTCAAGAAGAATACTCAAACAGTCCTTAAAGAGGTACTCAATTATAAATAACTCTGTCATAATCTCGATTAAGATGTCAATTTAGCTAACTTGATTAACTGCACGGCGGTTATTCTATGCTAAAAGTAAAACATTTAATTCGTTAATGAATCTTAACATTTTCAATAGACCCATCTATTATAAATTATAATATATCTTTACTATTTTAAAATGGATAAGTTTTATATATCTTAAAATTCTAATACAAATTAAAAAGACGGACACTAGCGCGATGCAATCGACCAGCGCCATCTGTTGGTAAATATTGGAACTAACAATAAAATTACGTTCCGAAACAAAGTGAGGGTGGCTATTTTTACCTAATGGAGGCTATACTTATGAAACATCCGCTAGATGGCGTATTGTAGAACTAACCATCTACGTGGTCATTGATTATTTTTGATGCAAGATGTCAAAATGTCACTAAACACCACCTAGCGGATTTTTCACATAAGGTAGCCCACATTATTAATCATGTAGCCATACCCAAATCAGAGATTGTATTCCACTATCAAAATAACAATTATTCAACACGTTTCCTAGCAAAATTTTCATTTAATTAAATGAATCACTATTCTATACATAGCTAAATTACCTATGGACCTAATTATCACATAACACCATACTTATTTAATAAAAGATCACACATTTTTCCTATTCTAAGTCTACGTCTATCTAATGGTACAGACGGCAACACGTTATCTCTACTATTTATAAAGAGATAACTTGTATAGACAATGACAAAGCTTATAGATAAACTGAAAACACGAAACGCTAGCGCAATGTAATCGACGCATAGCGCCATCTATTGGTTCATTTTTGAACTACGGTCCCGAAGCGAAGTGAGGGCGGGCCATGTTGTATAAATTCAACTGCGGAAAATCTCATTCCTTTTCTCATGAAATCTGATCTGTACGTAATTTTCACCTAAAAACTAACATTGAAAATATTAGGGGCCATCCATAAATTGCGTTACACGAATTTCACGATTTTTGACTTCACCCACCTTGTGTGTTTCTTTTTAAAACAATGTCACTTCCTCCCCTTAATCTGGGACATAATTTATGGCTGGCCCTTTAGAGAAAAAAAAACCGTAAAGGACAAAACTTTTCAACAAAATAAAAAAGATTAACGAAATATTTGATCCCAAACATTTAAGTGGCAAACTTTAAGTTCATTTTAATTGCATTTGCTACCATGATTTTGCATTGTAGAGTTATTTAATAAGAATACTTAAACATTTTACGAAACTAATTTTAATTTAAGTAACTTATTAATTTATAAATAGTTCGATAGTGGAATCCAAATCATTTGTTTTATGGTATGATGAAATTGATTCGGAAATATTAACCTACTTACTCCTATAGTCCACATGTGAGCTCCAAGGAATTGGGGGCTGAAGAATTATTGAAATAATTTTATATGGGTTGATGTATGAAGCCAACACCCACCGCCACCTATTGGCAAAGTCCCTAAACGAATGACGGTGGGCGTTTAAACTACTTATAAAGAGATAAATCCTATAGACATCGTCAAATCTTATATTCTTGGAACAGACTGGTAGTAATCCGAAAAAAAGAATTAACAATGTCATGTTCTATATCGAAACCTAGTAGGTAACTCATTATATTTCCAAAATAGGTATTTTTAGGTTTTTGACATGATAAGCTACTCGTATAGACTCAACGGTTGGGTTGGGACCCTTAAACAAGCCATCTTAGAAATCATTAGTGTGAAATGATTCGGCAGTAACTATAGCAAGCCTAGTACATAGATATACTAGGAACCTAGTAGGTAGAGTTAAACATACGATCATGTCGAAAGTTTCTTTGCTTGACAGTTAACCAGACAAAATTCTTTTAATAAAAAGAAAGTCTCCACCGTTTCACTGCTTAAACTACTTTGATGATGTAAGTTTCTTGAGCACCCCCGGTCGCGTCGGGTTGTCTGGAACAAAAGTTTTGTAAAGTAAAAGTAAAGTAAAGTATCTGTAATCTGTCTCACTGCAAGGCAAAGGCGTCCATCATAGAAAGCAAATCATCGCTACTATGATGGGTTTAGGCTTAATGACCACGCTTGCCTAATGCGTATTGGTAATCACAAGCCCGAGCTATTTGTATAATTCGTAACATACTTTTTTCTCTACCCGGAATTTGAATTTTTTTTCTTTTCAATATCGATTCCCTGGCATTAAAGCACTGCATTTTTTTTATGATACAGGAAGGGAGTCGGGCAAACGGGTCGCCTGATGGTAAGTGATCACTATCGCCTATGGACATCAGCTACATCAAAAATAGTGCCGACTGCTGTTGGTGGACCTAAGTAAATTAAACCTGCTAGTTGGATTAACTTTTACTCATAAGTAACTGTCTCACTCGTAGTTAAGATAAATAAACACTTAAGTATGTGTGAGACAGTTACTTATGAGTAAAAGTTATAGGGTATTATTTTTTATTTCATCACCAAGCAATAGAACAGCCAGCACATCTTAACTCTTTAGGGAGTAAAGCTAGACTTAAAAAGTACCTTTATGTTCAACACCCTTCGTATATACCTCAGCTATGGTCAGCGCAACACAGCTCCAAAGACCCGCTGTCCTCTAGACATGAGCAGCTCCACCGCTCCTACAGCAGCCAGGAGCAGTAACAAGGCCAGGATGGCCAGAACTGCTCGGCAACGACGCCGCCTCCTCTCCCCTCGGGCGAGGCGTCTGGAGAGCGCTTCGCCGCGGGCTCCGTCGAGGGTGAAGAGAGCACTGGCAGCCTGGAATGATAAAAGGACAAATTAACATCAAACTTTCTTAAATCGGGTCAAGCAAAAAGTTTTTATCGAATATTCGAACATATCTCGGGTTTGTAATCACCGATCCACATTAGGCAAGCGTGGTGATTAAGCTTCGGTGAATTGATTTCTGTTGGAGGTCATTGTCCTGCAGTGGGACAATATATTATTATTATGTTTGTCGTTAAAACCATAACCTCGGCCAATTATGTCCCGGATTTTTGGAAGGCGTGCGTGGGGCCGAAGCCAACACGTATAGGCCCTTTCTATTGACAATTTAATCTAAAAGTGATGTGACACCAGCCGGCGACTATCCCTGTATACGCTATGGAAGTGTAGCCAAGGATAGCCCCCGGGTGGTGTAGGACTATTGAAAGAACTAGAGCATGAAAATAAATTGGGCTATTGTGTTGGGGTGCTAATGGACTGGTAAACTGGAACTATGGAGAGACTATGGCACCTGCCCGATCAATGATTAAAATCACGAAAAAATGGGCAGGTGGTGACTCGCCACTCACTAGATGGGCCCCCCTATAAAAAGCTACTAGGAAGCCAAGCAAAAGCTAGCTACCAAATATAGCAAGGCGGGCAACATTGGTGTGAGCAGCTCAGGGTGCCGAGAGGTGTACACCGCTTTCTACCCAGTGTCTGTGGTTACAGGACACTGTGCCAACTCGCGACTTATGCATCTTTCACTTCCACCCTGCGAGCATATAGCTCTGACATCCCACTCTGGACGGCCGGTGAAGGCAAGCCAGAGGTGAGAGTCCTGCGGCCCCTGCTGGGGTCCACTCCAGCCGGCCAATGAAGGCAAGCCGGGGAGAGGGGCCTGACCGACCGATATGGGACCCAAGGGACGTCACATCCCATTCAGCTCGCCACAAAGCTGCCCTGGGGAGACTGACTGCACTGATGGGAGTTGTTGTTCCTCACTGAAGAGCACCAACTCTCACCAGCGGGCGATGGGGTCGTCACTTCCCTACGCACTTATTATTATTATTATTTAAAACTTTATTGCACAAAACTTCGTACAATAGGCGAACTTAATGCCAAGAGGCATTCTCTACCAGTCAACCTTTGGGTCAAGCAGAAAGTACAATGGTGCGGCGAAAGGAGGACTTTAAGTTATATAAATAGGATGTGATACTTAACTTTTTTTTTTCCATCAATAACCGAGTGTAGATGTAAGTACCTCTTTTTCTTTCTTTAAGTAGGAATGTGATAGCCAGACGAACATATGCATCACCTAATGTTGGCAATTAGCCCATGAAGTCACAAATGCACTGTCAACCTATAACTTCCCTTCCCCCGGATTGTGCTTCCGGTACCCTAACTCACTCAGCGAAGGCTGCTTCGAGCAGGTTTTCAGTAGCCACTTCCAGGCCGAAGCGAGGCTCTTCCACGGTCAAAACGTCTTCCTGAGAAGCCAGCGAATCCTCTGATTTCACAGAAGTCCCATTGGGTACGACGAACCCTCATTATCGTAAGGTGACCCGTCTGCCCGTTTGCCACCGAGCGAAAAAAATCTCTACTGAGTCAGTCTCGATGAATGTTAGCATATCGGCGCCGTCTACTCTAATATCCAAACGGCATTAATTTCTTAATATTCAATGCGTTACGAAATAATGTCTAATTAAATATTTAGAGCAAAAACAACTAAGCCTCGTAAAACGTTGGGTGCGCCCGCGCTTCTAAAGATCGTTCGTAGTGAAGTAATAATAACTCCAAAATGAGAATAATAACTCATAATGGATATTAAGCGTAGCGTTTCAGCGTAGTGTTGGACGCCCTGCGACAAGATGGGATGATGCCATTCGAAGGCTGGGAATTATGTCCAGCAGTGGACGAGTGTGACCTCCAAAAGAAGAAGGTACTTACTTCTTTCTAAAAGGATGGCATCAGTACCACTACGCCACTGCATGGTGTTGAGCACTTATTAGGTTTGGGGGCGGCATAATCTAGAATGTATCCTAAACTACTACCCCCTGGGGTACGGAAAAAAAAGCGAGCGTATTCCTTCTTAAAAGGTCAGCAACGCATTTGTGAAGTGGGTGTCCGTCCATGGTCTGTTCGTCTGCCCACTAAACTATTTAAAAAAACGGAAGAAAAAGGGGCGGCACTTATAGTATTCCGCCCCGACCGGCGGATACTCCACTGGACATGAGGGATTTGAGAAAGACAGCTGGTATGACTTGGACACTGCTCAGATCAGGTCGGGTAGAGGTCTTTGGGAGAGACCTAAATGTTCAGCAGTGGATGGTGAGAGGCTGATTGATTTAGCCATAAATGGTTGAGTTAGTTACATTTTTAACTCAAGTGTTTTTACCTCAAGCCGGCGCATCTCTATTCGTTCGTGACACACATCGAATATTATAATTAATAGTAATTATAGCATCATAAAACTTCTTTAGTGGGTTTATGGTAATGAATTTCTATACAACTTAGCCTGCGTTTGATGATATCCTCAGATTTCGGCTAAACTCAAAGCGAAACAGCTAGATTAATTACTGCTGAGACTTGCCTACGATCTGGTATGACGATGTCCTAAACCCCGTTCAGTCGTAACGTCCAATTCTTATTAGGTCCTCAGTCAGTAATAAATGTTTAATAATTAATATTTTTTAACATCTCCAAAGTAGTTGTGTTTAGGATTCAATAGGGTTTTTTTTTAATTTGATGTAAAACCTTTTTTATTTTAATTATTATCTATGCTTAATGTTTAAAAATATATGTCTGTCATGTCACTCAAAAAATGTTGTGAAACAAACCAAGTTAATTTTAATTTCTGTATTTAAGTTGTGCAATAAATCTATGTAAATATTCTTCAAACATATTTTTTTCTTAAGTTATTAACCCAACGAACGCATGAAGAAGGATCTCAAACAAGTTGAATACCCGAAATTTTTGTTCATTACCAAAAAGCACGAATATTTGTCATAGACTCTATGATGCAGTCAAAATTAAATGTGCCGCTGCACCGCCGTTCCGTAACGTAGCATGACTAAGCTACCTACATGTTTTATTATCATTATTCGATTTCTAATTTTTAACAAAATTAACCATTCGGCAATAATAACGATGTATCAAATCAGCGTATATTGTAACAAACGTTGGTCCCCACAATAAAGAATACTTAACAACTCACTGATTTACTGGTATTCTTCTCTGACAGTTAATTTTTAGGGGTTCTTATTCGCCTACTAGGTCCACAATATTTTTTTTATTAAATTGTGATACTTAATAATAAATTGAGTTGTCCTGATCTCGAACTAAGGTTTCTCTTTTAGTGTGGTAACTAGGAACAACAAAGGTATCTGTTTTATCAACATACTTTTGTGTTAATTTGTGATAATAATCGAACCCGACTCTTGCATTTCAACCGGTGCTCAAACTATACTGGGATAGTATGGGGAGTCTACTCTGAAGGGGTCGGCTGCTTTAAATTTAAGGCTGTTTACAATAAATAACTCTTTATTTTGCAACTCAGGGAAGCCATGTAAAAATACAAATAATATCTCTCTACTCTAAAAAAAAATACAAATACGTCTCACTAGTAGAATTCGAATATTTTGACTTCAAATGTCATAAATTGAACTTTTATTTATTTTGCCTGTTTCGTCCCACTGCCGGGCATAGACATCCCCCAAATCCCTCCACCACTCTCTATTCAATGCTATTTATGGCCAATCGCGGGCAAAGCTCAAAAAGTCACAATAAATAAAAATCAAATGACAGCGCTAGTGGGCCGTACAAGCACCTTAATTTATTAAAGACAGTATAAAATCGGTCAAGAGCGCGAGAATTACAATAACATTAGAATGAGATGCTAATATAATGGCGCGAACTTGTGTTGGGCCTGGGTGTTAGTTGTAGTAACTGCGTGAACCAACGCTTGGTTTCCATAATACAGTCAAAGCAGTACCAACAAAAGACTGAAGTACAGAAGTCTATACACATTGTCGGTCGACATTGTGTATCGAATTAGCATGCAATGGGCCACATATCTTTCTAAGAACCTGAAACCGTTGGGGTAGAAAAGTTCTGGAGACCGCGACTCGGAAAGTGTAGTGTGGGACGGCCTCCGGCTAGATGGAGTGACGATCTGCGAAAAGCCTGGATGCGTCTAGCCGAAGACAGAGTGAAAAGGCGAACATTGGCAGGCCTATATCCAACAGTGGAGTGGAGTTTGACGACCCGGTTGGTTCAGTGGTAGTGAATGCTGCGTCTGGGCCAAGGGTTGCGGGTTCGATCCCCGCACAGTACAAACATTTGTGTGCATGAACATGTCTGTTTGTATTGGTCTGGGTGTTTTCTATGTATTATAAGTATGTATTTACGAAAGAAAAGTATTATATGTATATATTTGTAATCCCACTCAGGGGCGTCTTTCCCTTAGGTGCAGGGTGTGCGTTGCACACGGGCGCCGCGGTCCTAGGGGCGCCGGGCGCCGCTCTCAACGGAGCCCTACTCGGGGCGCGCCCGCGCTGGCCGGCCGCCGCGCTTTGATAACCAACGTAAAAAGAACTCCAGTTTGCATACATTTTTTGTAGCATCTGGAGCTCTTCTTATATTTGTCGTATTACAGCAAAGCAAGGCGCGCCACGTGTAAATCCGGGGGATCACCACGACATCACCGGTCGGTGTCAGTCCCCACTTTACCTCACGTGGAGTCTCCGAACCGCAAGGCCACGGGAATCCCCACGAAAGTGGGTCGCTCCCTGTTTGCTTAGGGTCCTTAAGGGAGACTTTTTTTCTCCCCCCTTTACTTGGGGCGCCTCTGGGCGCTGCCCCCACATTACATGTGGGGGAGTTTTGCGCAGATCGCGTTAAGTCCCGCAATTCAGCGGTAAGCGGTAGCTTCCTGCCTCCCTGTCTTCCCCCTGCCTCCGCATCCAGCGGAAGTGCTCGTGTGGCTGGGATTTCAAGGCCTTACTGGTTACTAGCCTGCGGGCTCTCTTTCCCTTCCCCGTCCTGCAAATAGCAGGGTACGCGTCTGCGAGGGAGTCCTGCAGGGATCTGCTGGTAGCGCCTGCGTCGCAACCCAGCGGCGTGGGCGTCCATCCGGCGGGATTTTTGGTAGGCCGTGGGAGCGGCCCTGGGGGCGTATACTAGCGTGCCTCGCGATTCCTGAGGCGGGACGCGACGATAAAGGTTCGCCCTTTCACGTATTCCGCCACCGTGCCTGGATCTGCCGGGAAAAGTCGGAGAGTTTTTAGTGGGTATGCCTCTGGACGGTTTCTGATTAGCAGAGACCCAACCCAGAGGAGAACCCCACACTACTCGTCGGTCTCCCAACCGACGGGTGTGCATAAGGCGGCGCCGACCACCGGCGCCGACGTCTGCCCATTGCACATCGGGCAGGCGGCATTTCCTCTTTGTGACCAAAAAAAAAGAGCACTTCAAGTCAAGAGAACAATCATCGTATCCCTTGGTAACTTAGTAACTAGGCTTTAGCCAGTTACTTTGACATGGTACTAAAGTCTTAAGCGACTTTCGATGCTGACTGTACACACTACGCGTTTTAAGAGCCCTTTTTGCAGACGTTTTGTAGTTCATTGCTGGAAAGATTCTGGCCATTATTTACAGATAATTTTTATTTTTTGGTATAGCAATTCTTAGCAATTTATTCCTAAGTGCATGCACTTAAAAAATTCCTCGGAGGGTTCAGGTGGGACCACCTGAACCCACCTGAACCCTCCGAGGAATTTTTTAAGTGCAATATTTACATTATTTACAGAGCTTCTAACTAAACAGCAATGAACTACAAAACACCTGTAAAACGGGCGTTTAAAACGCGTAGTGTCTGCCGGCTCTTATAGTTCGTCCGGGGGGCTTCAGGATAAATGATCCATACTATATAATATGGAGGTCTCACCCTTAAACGGCCGGACAAACTGATTGTACTTTGTACCCATTTCATTTTGACCGCGCGCTTGCTAGGGGGCGCTAGGGTGGGGGACTAAGGTGCATCGACCTCCCCGAGTGGCCCTTTCGGTAGTATTTTACCCCAGTGGTGGGGGCTGCTACCGACGGGGTCCGGTGTCCCCCGAGCAACGGCGGGTGGTAATGTTACCACATTGCCACTCGCCGGCTAACGGATGCACACATCCGGCGGACCGGCCCCGATGCTGCGGACCGCGCTCAGCGCACACCGCTCCGGGGCCTTTTATCGTCGCGCCGAGGGCCAGAGGACCGGCCTCCCTTTTCACGAACCGTAGCACAATAGGGCCGGGCACGGAGGCTGCCTTCGTACCAGGGCTCCCTTTCTGCCGTGGGTTGGCGCTAGGGGGCTTGGCACCCACTGTCGGGCGCTTTGGCGTGCGGAGGGCCGGTTCCCGTGTGGTGGGTTCGTGTGGGGGCCTTTTTCGTTCTCTGGCCTAGTGGTGGTGGCCCTGTCCGGCCTCGCCTGCGCGGGTTGCGCAGACGTGCGAGCGCATTTTGCCTTGGGCCCCACAGTGTCGTTGCGACCCTCCGGGGTTCCTACGCACCTTATGGGTGCGAGCCTTTGGTTTTTCTACGCCGAGCTCCTCAGCCTGTGGAGTCGGCTCCTTTTGAGCGACTCCGCTACTGAATGTCGAAGTTTGAAATGCCGACGTATGTTAGTTCTAAAGTTCATGATCTCGATGTACGCTAGTTCGAAAGTTCACTAGCCAGAAGTATGCAAGGCCGACGTATTGTTAGTTATAAAGTATACGAATGCGAATGTACGCCAGTTCGAAATTACCCGGCCTGTAACGAAGTATGAAATGCCGCCGTTTTTTAGTTATAAAGCATACGTGTGCGATGTACGCCAATTCGAAAATACCCTCTTGCGAAGTATGAAATACCTGCGTATTGTTAGTTAGACTATTTATTTATTATAATTACACGGGATAAACCCAATTATAAAGCATACGATAGGACTATAATCGCACTGGTAGATAAGTATGCTTCTAACATCTATATGAACACTATCGTTATTGGCACAATTGATAGATAACAAACAAAGCACATTTATAATTGATTATATTTTTTAATAATTAAATGAAAATTGACAAAAAAATAATGATATACTTCGCAAGAGGGTATTTTCGAATTGGCGTACATCGCACACGTATGCTTTATAACTAAAAAACGGCGGCATTTCATGCTTCGTTACAGGCCGGGTAATTTCGAACTGGCGTACATTCGCATTCGTATACTTTCTAACTAACAATACGTCGGCCTTGCATACTTCTGGCTAGTGAACTTTCGAACTAGCGTACATCGAGATCATGAACTTTAGAACTAACATACGTCGGCATTTCAAACTTCGACATTCAGTAGCGGAGTCCTTTTGAGCCGGCGGCATTTCTCTCCGGGTCAAAAAAAAAAAAGAAAAAAGGGGGCGCTAGGGCAATGTTTGCACACGGGCGCCACATGAGCTAGAGACGGCCCTGATCCCACTGTTGGTTCTGATATCTGTAACACAGGTGCTTGAGCTACCTATCTCAGAGTCAGATCAATGTATGTGATGTAGTGAAATATTATATTATAGTGGACAGAGACAGGCTGATGATGATGACATAACAGACAGCCCAGAACAGTTACTAAAATCTATACTGAACCAAAACGTATTTGAAATTGACGTGAGAACCGATTAAATAAATTCTTGGGTCGCTGCACCAGCCTAGTTAGTTAGTTAGGATAACTTTACTGAATTTCTTTACACTAGAACTCGCCTCCAGGTACTAACACATTTATTCCATAATGACTTCGATAACTGACAAATAGCAGTCAAACGTCCCGGGGCGGACACAGAAACAATAGCGAATTATCGAACGGACGGCCTTCTGGGAGTAATTACTAAAACAAATGTGCAGGTCAATTAGCTATGGAAAGTAAGGCTATGGGAGAAGGTAAGGCTATGTCTCGAAGTAGGGCTAAAGCAAAGAAAGGAGGTAGATAGACAGATAAAATATTTATTCGCATTTAGGTTAACAGTTTTACAGAGAAAAAACAAGATAATACAGATTAGATATTAAGATAAGGTAAGGATACATAACGTAGTTCAAAAGAACACACAGACACTCATAACTAAGATATACCAGTCAAAACGACCATGCAATGGGTAGCATCAAACGCGTACGGGAGGCACTAGGACAAAACGAAAGCTCCTCCTACCAGCCCGCACACCCCCGACGCCACCAGACGTCAAAATAGGGGAAGATTTTAGCAACAAAATGGGTAAGTACGTATGATACAACTAAGCTTTGAGCGCTAGAGGCTAGACGAAGAAGGTAAATTACCAACTAACAGTAGGTATGTAAAGTAACCTTCTTTTTTTCTTTTATTCTAGAGTGTAATTCTGAGTACACTTAGGCCATGATTCAGGATTTGGTAACTACAATGAAGCGACTGTCGTCTGACCTACGCAACACTTTAAGAGGGGAACCAGAGTCATCATCAGGGGAGAATCATGGTTACACGCTCTTTTGTTAATACAGGTTTTTTCAAACTTAAAAGAAGAGGCTCACACATTGTATCAATCACTTAGTAGTTAACAATAAAGATTTTGTATTTTGTTTGAATGCGACAGGCACCTATATTCTCGTTCGTTTCGGGACAGTTTCGGTAGGCTTCGGTATATTACAAAAACTTTCGCAAATTTCTCAGCTGTAGACAACCCTAAAATTACGTCATCTTTCACGACAAGCAGAAATCATTACGTATGCGCGTGATTGGACTCATTCACGTCACAATGGCGAATGACGCGTGACGAGTCAAATGTCACAAATGACACACTCGTGACCCGCCTTCGGAAAACATTAGAGGAAGTACACGGGATCTCGTTGCACTTGCGAACTTATGGCCTTTAGTTTCGCAGCCGGATCGTATTCCGCCGTATTACTGCTAGCTATTATAAAAAACAGGGTTGTTTTGAAATGCCACCGCATTCAACGATAACCTATTAGCCGGATTGAATGCGGCTAAATAAAAACGGCATTCTATGCCATAAGACAGCCATGTGATCTTTTCAACCCTTCAACAGGGAAAGCAGATCAACTGAATCATGGTTACATGTTACAGAAATTATTCTAAAAGAGCAGGTTTCCTCAAGATGTTTCCCTCACCGCCGAGTTCGGTGAATAGCCGATCAACAAAAAATAACTTCATGGGCAGAGGTGGCGCTTACATTAGTTTTTATAAAATGCCCAACTTTTTTTTATAGTGGCTCAGTCTATTGGCCCGTGATTACGTCTAATCCCATCATAGTAGTGAAAACTTGATTTCTATGATGGAGGCCTTTGACCTGCAGTGGGACAGTATATAGGCTGTTAATTTACTACATACTTAATATACTTTATTTTGATACAGAAAACCGTCTCATTTGGGCGACGTCACACGTCGCGTGCGAGAATGCGCCGGCGATTAATTAAGCGGTATTTGCGCAAGCGCAGTCGGGGCCAAGGTCCGTGGTGCAACACTAGAAGCAGACCTACAGCTACAGTTATTCCAGGGTGAAAAAGTTCCTTTTTCTGAGATAAGTGGCAGACGAGCAGACGGATCACCTAAAGGTGATTGCCGCCACCTGCAACCCTACGGACCGGTAGGGCGGATGTCTGCCATACCGATGGAGTCACCATTGCGTTGCCAATATTTTCCCTTAAGACTGCTGAGACGATACACAATGGGGGCCCTGATTCACGTCTGTTTCTGCGTAGTACCACTCTGGTAGAGTCGGCCCATTAATGTCCAATCGTTGCTCTTCTTAACCGCGTTACCGCTGCGACACGACCTAAGTATAATAAAGACATGATCTCATTTACATGGTACCGATTCTATGCAAATAAATGTTTTGAATCTTTGAAAAAGTTGTCCAATGCCTATGACGCAAAATTCAAAATAAACTAAATTTTCCAAAGCTTTACGCGGTTTTGCGCTATAACCAAATATTTCAGTACTAGTAGCTCTAATTTTCCGGTCCGGTCTCTATCTTTTGCTAGAGTGCGCCAGTTGTGGGAGTGTTTCCTGACTGCCTGGTTCCATGACCATCTCTCCGGGAGCATTCTCAAAGCTTGGCCAAAACTGGCGTAACTTTGCCCCCTGAGGCTCGTGGCAAATTCTTCTCATGAGGTTATTTCTGAGCTTGTGTCCTCTTGGATCGGGCGCCGAGGCTTGTTACCAGCTATGCGACCCTACAATTACGCCCATAAGTCAACCAAGGAAATACATTTGTTAATTTTTATTCTACCTAGCCTATTTCGCCTTTATTAGCCTGCCTTTATTAGCCTGCCTACTTTCCTATTGTAATTGCGACTCATTACTCTACTAATTGCATTCTTCAAATTGTTTCAAATCATAACTTAATTTCCACGAAGTAAGTTGTAAATGATCTTCGTAACACGACGTGTAAGCCTAATCAAGACGTAAATGCCGACCTGAGGTAAGTATCTCACTTAAGTTACCGCATAGAGTAGCACGAACTACTCAGCACTAATTAGAATATTAGGGTTTGTTTCACAATATACGGATAACTTTTGCATAAGTTCTAGATAAGCTATATACCTATCACAGAACATAATTACTTACTCCTAGCGAAGAGCTAGCTATACCTATGCTACTTATTGACCTAGCTATACCTATGCTACTTATTGATACCACAAATACTGTTTTTTGCGTTTTACGACTGTCATATAGCTTATTATATTTAAGAGCTGTGGATTTTGTAAGAATAAATAAATAAATAGCGTTATACATAAAATATTATATTATTATATATAAAATTTACAGAGAGTCAAAAAAATGTTGGCCGAATTCCAACAATAATCATAGAGAAAATGTTGTTCAGAATGGTCGGTAGATGACGTGACTAAAGGGATGTTAATGTTAACAGATACATCCTGTATGTCACTTTACATCCATGATAAGTTATGTGGTATGTTGAGTTTGACAGATAGACATCGCAAACTTTTATCCTCAAAATAATTTATGTGTTGCATTTATATATGTCGCTTTATTATTTAAAACAGACCCTTAGTTTTTGAGACTACACACTAAGTAAGGACATAATTTATGTGACATGGGCGAAAAAATTAATCAAGATATTTTACATTAAGCTGATCAAAATCAGTAGGTAAGTCAGTAGGTTGGTCCTTCGTCGGCTCTCAGTAATTTTTTTATTATATACGAAGGCAAACGAGCAATCGGGTCACCTGATAGTAAGTGAACACCGCCGCCCATGGACATCAGCTAAAGACAGTGAAAAATATAATGAAATGCAACCAATGATTTTTTTCAAGTACCTATTTCACGATATGGACATAACGTAAACGCGTAACCCTAATCAAGACATAAACGCCAACAATCCGAGGTATCTCGCTTTCGTTACCGCATAGAATAGCACAAACTAGTTCGCCACAAAAACTGGATCGCGGAACACGGACGTGCAGCCGTGTAGGTAGTGGATTGAATCCACTTGCGAGTAAAGATGTAAGATACCTCGACGAGTTGACAATGATTAAGAGTGCCGGCGTCGGATAATTTTACGTAGTGATTGGTTCAATAATGGAATTATTACCGTCTAGGTTAGGTTAGGAGCTGGTGACCCCACATCGGCTGGCGCTCTATGGGGTCAAAATAAAAAAAAACTAACTACTTATGGCAAAATTCAGCACCCTTTGTTATTTTTCGAAAGACTTTTGCAGTTTTAAATAACTTACATAGCACTATTTTTCGCATAGTAAGCGAGGGAACTGGAGGTCCCGGGGGAGTTTAATGGAAGCTTAATGTGTCACCTACCATATTTCCGGACATATACGACCTGCAAGCCTTCAAAAAGCGAGCGTATTCCTTCTTAAATGGTCGGCAGCGCATTTGCGACTTTGCGACGCCTCTGGTGTTACGGGTGTCTATGGGCGGCGGTAATCGCTTACCATCAGGTTTTCCGTCTGTTCGTCTGCCCTCTAAACCATAAAAAGTTAGCGTAGTCACTCCTCTGGCGTTGCAAATGTCCATGGGGGACAAGCGCTTAACATCAGATGTTCCGTCAGTTTGTTTGCCATTTGTCATAAAAAGATACCTCGATATCTATTATACAGCAGGTTAATGACTTGCACACCATGGGTCGATGGCAGTTGCAGCAGCAATAGTGAATTACAATGTAGTATGTAAATAACACCATATCAAACAGTTTGCCATCACTTTATGGCAGTGATTGTCAAACTTTTGGATTCGGTATCCATAACTTTAAAAAAATCTAGCACTAAAAAAATGTGTAGGACATCCAAATGTTTAAGACATCCAAATGTTTAGGACATCCTACATACATCGAAATTAAATTTAATCTTCTTCTTTGAGTGCCATCTTCTAACGAAGGTTGGTCATAATGGCGACTTGAACCCTTGACACAGCTGCTCTAAACAGAGAACGGGTGCTTTTATTGTACCACTGGCGCAGATTTTTAAGCCAAGAAGTTCTTCTTCTTCCTGGGCTCCTCTTTCCTTAGATCTTGCCTTGTATTATAAGTTGCAATAGGTACCTATTAACCTATTAAATTTAATACATCAGGCTATACATTCAATTTCATGGCGAGGAATCCGCACCCTTTTTTTGTTTTTAGTTTCGCTGGTGAAATGGGCTGCATTTTCTAGAAATGCAATGGGAGGACCAAACCTTATGCACGCTTATGCGTGGGTTATGTGGGGCTTTGGGGTGCATCCTCATCGCGACATTAAGGGAGATCGGCCCATCAGAGGTTTATCATCATCATCAGCAACCTACACACGTCCACTGCTGGACATAGGTCTCCCCTAATGCACGCCACTGCTCCCAATTTTCGGCCACTCTTATCCAGCTCACTCCAGCCAGCCTTCGAATGTCGTCATCCCATCTTGTCGCAGGGCGTCCAACAGTACGTTTACCGAGTCGCGGTCTCCACTCAAGGACTTTATAGCTCCAACGGTTGTCAGTTCTGCGGCTAATGTGTGACCCACTGCCACTTCAGTTTGCTGATTCGGTAGGCTATGTCGGTGACTCTAGTTCTCTGTCTATTACATCATTTCTGATGCGCTCCTTCAAAGATACAGAGGTTCACAACTTTTCAAACCACTGCATTATGCTAATTCACGTCTACATTGCAACTTAATTGCTCTATAAACCGCTTAATCGCTTTCTTCGAGCTGTCGTAACGGAGTAAATTGCTTTACGATCAGTATCCATTAAACGTTTCTAACATGCCGTTTACCGTACCGATGATCAGATAAAGAACAAGAGAAGAAACGTCGTCGTTAAGAAACGACATTCACTTTCGAGGGCGGATAGGGTTCCGCCCTTGAAAGTGAATGTAACACAAAGGTACATGGATAGAAAAATCTGATTAAATAATAGGAAAAAGGCATGTGACTACGAGAAATTCTATTTCGATTTGTATTTTTGGACAAAATCTGTGAACATTTGTAGTTCTGGCTGTCTGCGATTTTTCTGATGATTGAAACTTTCTTACCTAACAAAGATAGGTAGTTGAAGCACTAGACATAATATCTGTACTCTGATTCATAATCATGTAAAGTAACCTGTCAGATGAAAATGACAAGTTTCTAAGCATTTTGACATTTTGCATGTGTCAAATTGAGTGATAATGTATGGGGTTGACACATTGACATCTGTCAGTTTACATGATTATGAATCAGAGTATAGTTCTTTCGTTCCAAAAAGCTGCACTTTTTTTTTCAGTTAAAAAAACTATGCCCTCCCCCCCTGGATCATGGGGGGGACGTCCCGACTAATTTATCTTATCTAGTACTTTTATCGATAGAAATGAAGAAACAGGTGATCCGTCTGCTCGTCAGCCACCTATCACAAAAAACCTAGGTAGTTTAAGAATTTATATAAAAATACATATACCTACAATTTATTTATCCACCTAAGTATTTTGTGGTACTGAGCACCCCTGTACTAGTTTTATTGTAGTCGTAGTTTAAACTGAAGTGATCATATAAATTGTCCGCTCCGCTTCGCTCTCCGGCCTTGGGCCCGTCGTACCCATCCATTCTCCGATGATTGTCTTCAGTAATCCAACGTTATTTATACGGATTTCGCAAGGGACTTGATAGCTCTGCCGTTTATTAATAAGTTTAGTGGAATTAAATGCGGTGGCCGAAACCAGTATGATTTGGAGTTAGGACACGTTTTAAGTAAGATTTAAGTAATATTAATTATTTTTCCACGATGGACAATACGAAATGTTCTATAGAAAAACAATCGACTGTGGCGAAGCCTTTACCGCCGCCCATAGACACCAGCAACACTGTAGAGTCACACGGGCGCTGCCAACCTTTAACCCCCTTTCCCCCCAATTGGGCCTCCGATACCCTCACTCGCTCGGAGAAACACAGCGCAGGCGCTGCTTCACGCCAGTCTTTTGTGAGGCCGTGGTATCACTCCGGTCGAGCCAGCACATTCATGCCGAAGAGTGGCTTACCCACATGAGACAGAGTTTGAGTTCTTAACAGAGTTACCATCGGTCGCACAACACTTAATAAAATAAACACCTTTAATGACTTCGTGCACAAAGTGCAGATGCAGTATGCAGTTATTACTTAGATTAATATTGCAGAATATAGTCGGATGCGCATACGCTCATTATGCGGTAGTCGCCGCCGACTCGTTATTTAAGACATCCGATGCCTTGACACGCTTGTTTGTCTACTGAGATAACTAGCTTGGCCAAATTCAAATGTATCTTTGTAATAAAAAAGCATACTTGTGAGTATTATAGCCCACCAGCCATCCTTCGAATGTCATCATCCCATCTTGTCGCAGGGCGTCCAACACTACTAAGGCTGGCTGGAGTGGGCTAGATGAGAGTGGCCGAAAATCGGAAGCAGACAGCACATTAGGGGAGACCTATGCCCAGCAGTGGACGAGTGTGAGTTGCTGATGATGATGATGTTATCACTTTAGACCTTTGCCCAGCAGTGGAATCAAGCAGGTCAAAAAAAAACACTTTAAAATAATCCATATCGTAAGTTGATCAATTTCGTTGATGCGTTGCCGGCCTTTCAGAAAGGAGTAAGTAGGTACGGTCTTCTGGTTTCTTTCTTGAAAGAGTTACTACTGAGTTTCTTGCTGGTTCTTCTAGAAATCTTGTGTCTAAATCAGCGGTAGCTTACATAATATTTAACTTTCATGTTCGGTTATGGAGCTGACCTGAAATAGAAGTAAGTTTTATTTACTTCTATGACTTCGTTCCGTGTGCCAATGAAAGCACAGTTAGGCGCTGGGGACCAATTCTCGTGCTCGACAATGAAATAGAATTAAGTAGTATTTTGTATGGAAGAATAAATGAAATCTCTAAATTCGACTTCGGACACCCGCAACACCAAAGGAGACGCAAGTGCGCCGCACACATTCACAGATACATCCAGTATGAGGATAAGGGAATAGAAAGAGATTGTTGGTTGTTGTTTTGTTCTTACATATATTATGTTTTATCGCCAATAAAAGGTATCTATCTATTTGTGTCTCTTCGCACACCGAAAGTGGCCGCCATAGCCTAGTCACCTGTCCTATGGCACCACCACCATCGTCTTACGGTGTTTGCCCAACCGGCTCCGTACAATGGAATGCTGGCATTGCGGATTGCGACAGATTTTGTGAAATAAATAAACTACTAAAAATATACATCGAATTCTTTTGAAAGTCACAACACTTGTACATTCATGAATACAAGTGGTAATAAAACCGTGAAATAAATTCTGTAATAATTTCGCACGATCCCTTAGTGCCCTTAGGCCCTGTTGGTGGGTTTGTGATAGAGATGCGCCGAATAGTGAGTAGTTTCACCGAATACGCGAATATCGAATAATATTCGGTTCAATCTTTACCGAACAGGATATTCGGCCGAATTACTCGGTTTACCATTTTTTTTTGTTTCTGTACTCTCTTATATACTAGATACGGCGACCAAATACTGAGATATGACTTCAGTGTTTATTCCTTTCGTGTCAAAAATTTTCTTAACGTAGGTATCTCTGTTATACCTAGTGTATATTAAGTAAATAAATACTTAATGCACTTTAATAAAATCATCGAAGGGTTCAAGTGAGACCCTTACACATTGGTGTGGCTGTTTTGGTATGCGGTGGTATGTGGAAGGTTGTGGGTTCGAGTGCCACCTGGACTGGAGGAACAAGCCGACTACCTACAAACAGTTAAGTCAGCGACAATTCGAGCACCCCAAGACCCTTTGGGTCATTGAGTCATTGGAATCATCAGTACCTACCTACTGTTACATCCCAGGCCTGTTGGCCTTAGTGCCTCTCTGACGGTTGCTGAGCTGAGTCAGCAGTCTTCCCGTTAAGCCTTGTTTTATTACAACAATTTATTAAAAAAAATATTATTGCTTTTTTTTAAACCTAATTTATAAAGAGGCTCTTAACAGTACATATGCGTGAAGTACTGTTATCCTTAAATAAATGCATCAATAACAGTTTTGCGTGCAGGTGTACTGTACGAGCGGGCGAGTGTCGCAAGCGGCGGCATTGCCCGCGGCAAGGCAGCGCGCGCGCCGGTCCTCCCCTACCGACCGAGACATCTTTCGCGACACGTGCTGTTTTATCTATACCGCAGGTATACAGTACAATACACCACAGAAGACTTGGCCGTTGGAGATCTACGCTTTAGCATGAATGAGTCGACTTGAGTGGAGAGATAGAAGACCGACGTGACGCCTGCGTTTTGCCGAGTGAGTGAGGCTAATGGAGGACCAATCAGCATACTACTTATAGCCTTAACGTCATAAGACCTAAAAGCCTCTTAAAAGGCAAAAACTTAAGACGCATAAAAATACTTTGAATATGGTGATTCTTGAAAGTGTATACCTATTGGTCGTATTGGTTGATACATAATTATTTTCTAATGTATGTTACATTTAAGTATGCTACATTAACTGAATACATTGCAATTGCAAAATAACACTAAAGTATTGTGATTTAAGACTATAAGACAATGTTAATTTTATATAACTTGCGCGCCTATTCGCAGGCTGGATACCATAACTACGAGATACCATTTGCAACACCATTATCCGTGTGTATTTAGCAAATAAATAAATCTTTATATTTATGTGCCAAAGTCAATTGATGACAAATGTTATTTAAGTTTTAAACAAGTTTAATGTCCACACCTGCTTTCTGCGCACGCGTCCGTCAAGATTTATTATTCCTCTTTCGACATTGCGTAAATTGTATGTGACTTTCGAAAAATATTATAGAAATAACTATACGACACTTGCAGTGTAGGTACTGAGTAATTGTACATGGTAATGTACCGATATAGGTACAATCCAAAACTCAATTTGTTGATATTTTTATGATGGGACTCCAGTGTAACGCGAAAGAGGGATCGGGCGTATGATCCACGGGTTAAAAACTAGGTAATAGATCTTGTTCAAACTAGTTTTTATTTTTTATTTTATATAATTTTTTTTAGTTTTATCATTATCTTATAAGAACTTTGAAGGGGTAGGGGGATACCTAGTTTACTACCTTGGAATTTTATTCTTTTCTAATGGTTTGAAAAATGAGGTTCGCAAAAGACCAAGTTTTAAAAGTAAAGTTCTTACAACTAGTTTCGGACGAATCCATAAGGATTCCGTTATTTTCCATTTCGCTACGTAAGGCGGGTAGCACACTGCCAGACTCGAGGCGGAGTCATGGCACAGTCGAGGCGGTGGTGTGATATTAGAGTCGAGGCGGAGGTGCAGAGAGTCATGGCACAGTCGAGGCGGTGGTGTGATATTAGAGACGAGGCGGAGGTGCAGAGCATCGTTTTACACCCATTCAATATGTCGTCGTCAGAAGACGATGACAAAATGGCGGCGGGGTCGGGGCGGCAGCGTGCCGTGCGCCTGCGCCGCGTCGCCGACTCGACCCTGCACCTCCGCCGCCTCGACTACGCCGCGACTCTGGTAGTATGCGTTGACAATTTGATTGTATAGAAAATTCAGAGGCGGTGCGCCTCTTGAACGCTTCCGCCTCGACTCTTGAGTGTGTGTGCGACACGCCTAACCCTAAAATCAATCGATTCGTATCCTTATACGAATCGGTTGTTTAATGTCTGATGACTGAATGTGGAATTATACTTACAAAATGATGGACGTCCGGTACCCGTAATACCACATAATGTCGAATGTAGAACAAACACAAAAATAAGCCCGTAGTGTGTGTTACGATTGTGCAGACACCATAGTGAAATATGAACGGACCAACATTAATTTTCTGCTTTGGTAATATAAAAAAGACACTTTTTGTCCTTGCAAAATATGGCTTCACCGTCGTTCGTTATGTTGTTATGTAAGCTTAAGGGGCTATACGAATGAAACTAGCGCCGCCAACCTATTTACACTGATTGTGGCGAAAATACGATATTATTTAAGAAAGCAAAACATTACAGACTTAGATAAAAGTAAATTGAATTTTTCAAGATGCAATACAAATATAAAACACGCGACAAGTAACAATAATGTCAATTATTGCTAAAAGTGCCCGTTTTTAGCAATAATTAACATTATTGTTACTTGTCGCGTGTTAGAAATATTGTATTGCATCTTGAAAAATTAAATTTTTAGACTTGTATCTAAATCTGTAATGTTTTATTTTCTTCAAAAATATCATATTTTCGCCACAATCAATGTACGGTGGCCAGCACATCAAGTTACTACAATCTGTCAAATTTCTTCAATCGAACCTCACTTTTATGTCAAACGTGTTTAGTTCAATATCAACTGAGGAAATTTGACAGATTGTAGTAACTTGATGTGCTGGCCACTGTACCTAAATAGCGACTTGGCGGCGATAGTTTCATTCGTATAGACCCTTAACTAAGGCAGAGTTTCCGAAAATTTTCAGATAAGCGTCTTACCCTCACTCATTCAAGGGGGCTAAAGGTTGGCAGCGCACAGGACTTCACTGGTGTTGCGGGTGTCTATAGGTGGCGGCAATCGCTTACCATCAGGTGATCCATCTGCTCGTCTGCCATCTATCACAAGATAAAAACAAATTAAAAGGGGTAAAGATAGCACAGTAGTTAAGAACGCTATCGAATTCGTTGCGCTCCTGTATTTTTCAAGGAGGCCATGGTATCACTCCAGTCGTCCCACAGTTTCATCATCATCATCATCAGCAACCCACGCTCGTCCACTGCTGGACATAGGTCTCCCCCAATGCACGCCACCGCTCCCGATTTTCGGCCACTCTCATCCACCTCACTCCAGCCAGCCTTCGAATGTCGTCATCCCATCTTGTAGCAGGGCGTCCTACACTACGTTTGCCGAGTCGCGGTCTCCACTCAAGGACTTTACGGCTCCAGCGGTTGTCAGTTCTGCGGCTAATGTGACCAGCCCACTGCCACTTCAGTTTGCTAATTCACACCACAGATTCACCCACAGTTTAACTACTTTTAATTTGGTCATTGTTTCCTTACTTAACTTTTTCATAACTAAGTTTTTTTAGCTTCTTACACAATCGATTAAATAAAATCACGAGATGCCAACAGACTCCTTCGTAACGAACTAGTTGGTGAGCACGAGGCATTCGATCACGCTTAGGCATAATAACTGCAATGTTATTCGTTAACGCATTCGGCATTAGATAATATGTCGTAATGTTCAGTAATATTTAAGTGGTTTAATTGTCTGCGATTTGGAACAAATGCGGATTTCCATAAGTCACATCTCTTCTTCTCATGGACGTATATAAGGGGGGGGTCCAGGGGGTCCGGACCCCCCCCATTGAGGCCTGGTTTGACATAAGGTTGAATCGGCTATAGCCAAGGGCGACTTAATAACGAGTCGGCAAGGTTGGTGGGGTAGCAAATTGTGGATAGTCCTGAGACGCCAAATCAACAAATCAACCTCACGTTCTTTAAGAATACGTAGGTACATGTAATAACGCACGCTGTGTCCGTCCAGTCGGACTTCGGGAGAGCCGCATTAAATTTACGCAGTTAAATCCGAGCACGGGGGGGGGGGGTGCTTCGGTAATTGTTTTGCAATGTGGGACACCCCCCTTGTCAAAGCTATATGTATATACGTCCGTGCTTCTTCTTCTTCTTCAGCAGTATTGTCCACTGCAGAGCATATGCCCCTTCCAATTTCTCTCCACTTCCCTATGTCGTTTCAAACGACACAAGACAAACCACTCGTTTGTCTTCCTGGACCACGCTGCCCCAGCTTGAGCTTTGATATCGTCGGACTATCTGGCAGTTTGTCCGCCAACACTCCTCTTTCCGTCTCTTAGTCTCCATTCAAGAAAATCCTTGCTCCACCTCCTATCTCTCCTTCTGCATACATGGCCTGCCATGCTGACTTTAGTTTTGCAGCTCGGTAATTATTTTTTATGTGGTAGGTGTCAGACGAGCTTTCGTACGAAATTCTAATCCTTATAATAATCTTGCAAAAAACATCAGCTCATTTATTAATATTTACTATACGCTGTCTAGCCAGACCTCTTTAAGATTATTATCAATAGATTATAGAGCACTTGAGTACAGTTTAACGGTTAATGATCAATAAATGTTGTTTATGGTCACTCGCCCGGGGACACGCACGGCGCACGCGCACCGTAAATCATAGTTTAATTCCTACACAAACATTCTATTGTTATTTAAAGTAATTGTTGTAGAAATAATGACGAAATGTACGAGATTACGATTTAAGATATAGTCGATCAAGGGATAAGATTTAAGCAGTGGCGGATTTACAATATAGGGTTTATATGTGAATGCCTTTAACCACGTCTTCTACCAATCATTATGATGGTTTATGACTTTTGGAAATTTCACAAATGCACTCTGTACACCTATAGCGTAAGTAGCCTGGAGACTAGGGGGCAGACAAACATATTAACAGTTTACAAAATTAATAAATAAAAAAGAAAAGAAACAAGAGCATGCATAAATTAAAACTATTTATTAAGCATATATTTTAATAATATAGCTTCCTACAGGCTTAAAAACCGTCGTCGGCATGGAAAAAATAAAATCAGCATGTATACTGTCCCACTGGTGGTCTACCATCTACCATCTGGTCTGGTCTACCATCAGGTGATCCGTTTGCTCGTTTGTCACCTATCACATACTCGTAAAAAGTCCCAGCACGACAGGCGTAGTTTCATGGACCCAGGCCAGTGTTGCCACACCGACTACATTCACTGGCGAATGGAAACGTTCGGTGTTGCAACTAAGGTCTTGGTCTCAACCGCAAGCGAATCCGGCTTAAAGATTAAGCTAATAAGTGAACTCGTAACTCAAAAATTTATTGTAGCAACCCCTTTATAAGTTTTTTACGAGCACCTTAAAAGGAATATAGGTCAATCGAGTCATTCTCATCTAGATGTAATTACTTTAGTCTTTAAATCCATATTCCTCCAAAATTAACCATGGTAGAGCCACGCTTCGGCTTGAATGGGCCGGCTCGACCGATGTGATACCAAGGTCTTATTAAAGACCGGCGTGAAGCAACACCTGCGCTTAAAAGCGGTTAAAAGGTTGGCAGCCCACTTTGTGACTCCACTGGGTGTTGTCCGTGTGCTCTTCCACCACCATATCATATTAAAAAAATACATCAGAATCTGTAAATAAGTATTAAATTTATCAAAGTAGATTCCACCCCGTTGGTCTAGTGGTTAAAGTACCGGGCGGTGGTCTCGGGATTTTGGATTCGATTCCCGGGTCGAGTAAAAAGTATGTTTCGAATTTTGCGAACATAGCTCGGGTTTGCTATCACCAATCCGCAAGGCAAGTGTGGTGATTAAGCCTAATCCCATCACAGTAGAGATAACTTGATTTCTACGATGGAGGCCTTTGCCCTGCAGTATGACAAATATAGGCTGATATTACTTCCGCGTTCAGTGGTTTATTTGGTAGAGCCACCCGGAACGTTGGAGATATGGGTTCGTATCCCGCCTGAACACGAGATAAAGGAGTTGTCCCATTATAGGATGGGTCTATGTACGCTACATTAAAAAACGGAGAAAAAATTGCTTATTACGAGAAAAATACAATTAATTCCATATAATGCAGTTTCGTGGTTATAAAATAAAAAAGAATTCAGAATTCAGAGATTTCAAGCAATCGTCTGCCTCACAGAAAACCGGCGTGAAGCAGCTCCTGTGCTGTGTTTCGCGTGAGTGAGGGTACCGGAGGCCCACCGGGGGGAAAAGGATAAAAGGTTGGCAGCGCACTTATGACCCCACTGGTGTTGCAGGTACCTATGGGCGGCGGCAATTGCTTACCATCAGGTGATCCGCCTGCTCGTCTGCTACCAATGATATAAAAAAATCGTCCATACAAATTTCATGGAATTTCATTTACATAAAATCTCTAAATTCGACTTCAATGTCGAGTGCACGAGAATTGTTTCCCTGAAGATTTAGTCCATTATATTTGAAATTGCTTGACCAGCCCGGCCTTGAGTCTATACCCGACTCGCTTTCGGCAACTCTCCACTAATGAATAGTGTGTGAAGTACAATTGAGAGACACTTAAACTTGTTAGTAATTATAGTCTAAAGGTGAATGGGATAGGTATGAGGAAAGTTCGCAAAAAGCGTTCTATGTATAGTGAAGATTATTTTTATTTGACCGAATTTCTCAGAAGTCATACAAAATATATTGTTCCGAATGGTTGGTAGAAGACATGGTTAAAGGGATGTAAATGTTCAAAGATACACCCTGTATACTGTCCCACTGCAGGGCAAAGGCCTCCATCATAGAAATCAAGTCATCGCTACTATGATGGGACGCTTGCCTAATGCAGATTGGTGATGATAGCAAACCCGAGCTATGTTCGCAAAATTCGAAACATACTTTTTGCTCGACCCGGGAATCGAATCCAAAATCTCGAGATCACCACCTTTTACCCCCCCCCCCCCCCCCTTACAGCGCAGGTGCTGCTTCACGCCGGTCTTTAATCGAGTCGAGCCGGCCCATTCAAGCCGAAGCGTGGCTCTACCATGGTTAATTTTGGAGGAATATGGATTTAAAGACTAAAGTAATTACATCTAGATGAGAATGACTCAATTGACCTATATTCCTTTTAAGGTGCTCGTAAAAAACTTATAAAGGGGTTGCTATAATAAATTTTTGAGTTACGAGTTCACTTATTAGCTTAATCTTTAAGCCGGATTCGCTTGCGGTTGAGACCAAGACCTTAGTTGCAACACCGAACGTTTCCATTCGCCAGTGAATGTAGTCGGTGTGGCAACACTGGCCTGGGTCCATGAAACTACGCCTGTCGTGCTGGGACGTTTTATGGCAAACGAGCAAACGAATTGGTAAGTGATTGCCGCCGCCCATAGAGACCCGCAACACCAGTAGGTAGATAGATAGATATTATTTATTGCACAGAAATAGAATACATGAGTGAAGCATCAGCTATAGACAGTACAATAAGGCGGTCTTATCGCTTGTAGCGATTTCTTCCAGACAACCTTTAGGTAGAGGAGAGAAAACAGCGTGTTGGTAATAGGGGTAAGGCAGTGCAAATAGATTGCTGAATGAAAATAAGAAGTACAATACTTATAATTATACATGACATACTTAAATAATAAAAAGACATACATAAATATTAATATACATAAATATATACATACAAACAAAAATAAATAAGTAATAAATCATAAATACATAGCTTAAAAGGTACAATAGCGGTACCAAATTGTTGACCCCATTCCCTCCCAATTAGGCTGTCGACACCTTAACTCACTCGACGAAACACAGTGGTTAAAGGATGTAAATGTTCACAGAGCACCCTGTATAGACAGGCTGATACTACTACCGCGTTCAGTTTGTGGTTCAGTGGTTTATTTGGTAGAATAACCACCCGGGACGTTGATGAGTTCGTATCCCGCATGAACACGGGAGAAATTTATTGAATACGTTAATTTTTGAGATAGGTAATTGAAGTTATAGTCCATTCTTTAGATTGGAATTGGTCCAGCCCTTGAGTCTCGACACTTGACTCGTTTTCGGCAACTCTCCACTAATGAATAGTTTGTGAAGTACAATTGAGAGACACTTATGCTTGTTAGTAATTAATTATAGTCTAAAGGTGAATGGGATATGAGGAAAGTTCGCAAAAAGCGTTCTTGTATAGTGAAGTTATGAAAATGTATGTAGCAGATTTTTCTCCTATAACGTATCAGGCTATACAGGATGTATTGAACATTTACATCCCTTTAATGACATGTTCTATCAATCATCCGGAACAACATTTGTTCTCAACTAGGAAATTCATCCAAAAGTTTTTCGAATTTTCAAAAGTCATAGGACAAATGTTGTTCAGAATGGTTGGTAGAAGACATGGTTAAAGAGATGTAAATGTTCAAAGATACACCCTGTATACTGTCCCACTGCAGGGCAAAGGCCTCCATCATAGAAATCAAGTCATCGCTCAACGCTTGCCTTATGCGGACAGGTGATCACAAACCCTTGCGCGATTCAATCGATGCTCAGCGCCATCTGTTGCAACTAACGCGAACGTCCATAAGCGAAGTGAAGACGAACCACTAGTAATAAGTAGAGTAACCTACGGTAGATCTGTTCAGTAAGCCACGTAACTGCTAACACTAAACTACCGTACTCAATGTGCGCGAAGACAGTTAGTCACGGCAAATTGCTCACAAGGCTGCGCACGCGCACCTGTGAATATTTAGCGCATTATCTTGATTATACAGATTATGTTACATTTTCTTAGTCTTAGAAATTATCACGTTATTATTTTACACCTAAGTGCTTATATAAATTACGACACACATTTTTTACCGCTCCCCCACTTTGTTTTGTTCTTTATGTATTATTCTGTGTTACATAGGTACTGCTTTTATTAAATGTTCGTATGTGTCAGCTTGTTACAGTTACTAGTTACATTAGTTATGAATTGAAATAATACAAGGTGTATCTGTGAACATTTACATCCCTTTAACCACGTGTTCTATCAACCATTCCGAACAAAAAATTTCATCTTTTCATACAAAGTCTGTCACGTGACTTGGTCATTTTGCATGGGGAGTCGAAAGAAATTTCGATGAATTTCGGAAATTTGTTGGTTTGGTTGATAGAACACGTGATTCACGGGATGTATGTATAAAAAGTCATAAATAGATAGTAAACCTAATTTAATAGTACAAGACCAATTAAAATTACAAATAAACGTCCAACATCAAACAAATAAGTGATTACGATCGTTATCCTAATATGGATAAACATTTATTTGTGAATGTAGAACTTGGACGCCCACACTACCGCGCGCCTCACACAGTACAAAAAATATAACAGTGATGCTATGTAAATAAAATAAATTCACACAACATCTCATAGAGTGGTCTGACTCTGTACTAAGTAGCTAAGCAGAGGATGACAAATATAATATATACCTATTTAAATATATATCACCCATCTATTAGCCTTGGTTTTATTTAACTTTATTGGTGTACCTATTTATTACCAAGTTTTCCTTAATATAATTCGCTAAGATAAGTTTCTAATTCACTGCCTACCATTTGACTAAGTATTTCCCTACAAGACATTACCAAATCGCAAAAGTATACAAAACTGTCAAATTTCTTCAATCGACTCTCGTCTTACTGTCATACACATTAGGTTGAATATCAATTGAGGAAATTAGATAGGTTGTGGTAACCTGATGTGTGGCTGTCTGTACCTACACCGTTATTTATTAATTAAAGCCAATCGCGTATGCAAATCGGATGCAATCAAAATTCTCGATTGCATCCATGCAATCCAGTATCGTAACGTTCATTTTGCTAATGAACTCAGCTTCTTAAGGTGCCTGCTCGGTGCGCTAGCGCCGCCATAATTTTTTATTGATTCTGATGAAGTTAGGACACTAAAAGAAACAAAAATGTCTTTGTACTGCTTCATGTTTTTGAGACATTTGACTCTACTGGTGTTGCAAGTGTCTATGGGGCATGGGCAACGGCATTCGCTAACCATCACGTGATCCGTCTGCTCGTCTGTCACCTATCACTTAAGAAAAGTCGTAATTTTCGCTAGTTTTGAAAATACATTATGAATAAATTTTTTCTACCAAACACCGGATTGAATTTAACTAAAAAGATTTCCTTGACTTGGTGAAGACTAAGGAAATATTTTTTGTTAAAATCTTACGTTTATTACAAGGGACTACTGCGTGTAGATTTTTCTCACGCAGTAGCTAGATGACGTACTGTAGAACTGTATAGAGGTCCATCTACAGGGCGAATTTCAAAATGTCACTAACAACCAATGACGTTGAAGTTGAAACTCATTCTGCCGCGGCGCTAGTGGACAGAACAACCACCCTGGATCGGGGTTAAATTTAACCACGGAATGAGGAAGCTTTCGTGTAAAATAGTTTATAAAGTTTTTTCTAAAAATAGATGTACATTATTAAGCCTGTTTAACTGGTATTTCAGAATTCATTTTAACATTAAAGGGACTACATAGACTACAACCGTTAAATAAGTATTCCATTCGGTAGATTTTATTGGTTTAATAATAATTGTAACTTGCATAATATGCATTTTTGTATACATATCTATATGTATTATCAAAAATGAAAATCCTTAAAAATATTATTTGTCTGTTCTTTTGTGCCTGTCAATCTCATATTTGGATCCCACGGCCGCTTACCATCAGGGGGAGTGGGGTCATCTTGATTGTCCTCAATATTAAAAAAAATATATAAAAAAATATCCGTAACGGATAATTCGAATTGATTTCATATCTTGTAATTCGGTGTAATGTACCTCTATATCCTGTATAGTTAATATTCCTATAATGGTATCCAAATCGTAACCAATCTTATCTATCTTATATTCCGGACTTCTGTCTGATAGGTACTGAGAAATTCTTAACAGAAAAACTCAGGTATACATTTTGCCCGACCCGGTGATCGAACCCAAAGCGCAGCCGTAGCTTTTAATTGCGACCCGCTACTCACTGCTAGAGAGTTATAATACTGGCCAAGCGAAGGAAGGTCTACATTAATTTGTTGCGATTAACATCTACAAACTAATTTAACTTTTGCAAATTTTATGTGCAAATAAGTTCAATTCTCTGGCCCACATAATGGAAGGTCATAATTGAAGGTACGAGGTAGGTACAAAGTACTACAAACCAGAATTCCTATAACTCAAGAATTGCTGTAACAATTTAATTACATTTTGTTTTGTTGTATTTGATATTAATTTTTTTTTCTTCGACGGGGAGTTAAAAGGTAATAGTGACTCCAGTGGTGTGACTCACACTCACTCGGCATGCTATTTTTTTGTATTGAGATTCAGTGATTAATATTATGTACCTATGTAGTACTTTTAACTGATATTATGTTTTTTCACTGCCAACACTGTCCAGGGTTCATGAAACTGGACTGAAACTGGTGCTTGTAATCGTGCTGGACTGAGACTTTTTTACGTGATAGGGAGGCAAACAAGCAAGCAGGTCACCTGACAGTAAGTAATCACCCAAGGACAACAGCCATGACATCCCAGAAGGAGCGCTGATGCGACCGACCTTTTAGTAAGGTGTAGCCTCGTTTCTTACAGATTTCAAAGACGTACTAGTTCGGAAATACCACTGCGGGAATCTGTTGATGTGTCAATTGTGTTGTGGGGTTAAAATGAATAAATATTTTTTCTTTTACAATAAAAAAACTCTCGGTACTTAAACGTAATGTAGGACGCCCAGTAGGCCAGATGGAGTGACGATCTGCGCAGGGTGGCTGGCAAGAGATGGATGCGGGTAGCGAAAAATCCATCGGTGTAGAAATATTAGGAGAGGCCTATGTCGAGTGGGCTACAACAGGCTGATGGTGATGATGATGAAACTTTCTAAATTGAACTTCCATAACTTTGCGAATTAACATTGTTATTGCATAACATACCTATATCAGTAATTTTGCGCTGCCTTGGATTTCAACTATTTACCCAACATCCTCTACAAATCGCAAAGAAAACATACAAGACATTGATAAAATATGTCTATTATTATTTAAGTACACACTACACTCCACAGTTGATTGACTTCAATGAGCAATCAAATCAAGCTTTGACATTAAAAGCATCTTGATTGCGCATGGTTTAATGGCTACACCATATTGTTATGAAGTATCGATATATTATTACTTTCAACTTAAATAAATAAATAATGCGCCGGTGGTACAATAACAGTACCCGGTCTTTGTTTAGAGCAGCCGTGTCAAGGGTTATACTCTCCAACCTTCGTTAGAAGATAGCATTCAAAGAAGAAATAATAGAGATAGCATAATAATAGCTACATAATAGCTCGGCGAAAACACGCACGTAGATTTGAGAAATCCAGAGGTACATTCTCTTGTTTTCCCAATTTTCTTCATATAAAATATAATACCGATTATGTCTCACTAGTGGCCCGCCCTCACTTCTTTTCGGGACCGTAATTCAGAAATGAGCCAATGGTGAATAGACATCGCGCAAGCGTTTTGTGTTTTCGGTCTACCTAAAAGCATTGTCGTTGTCTATAGAAGTTATCTATTTATAAATAGTACTAGACTTCGTCCGCGTGGAAAAGTAACTTTTTACCCCCCTTTTAACCCCTTACAACCCCCTTTTTGCTATAAAAAGTAGCCTATGTCCTTTCTCAGGGTCTAGATCATCTGTATACCAAATTTCATTTATATCCGTTCAGTAGTTTTGGCGTGAAAGAGTAACAGACAGACAGACAGACAGACAGAGTTACTTTCGCATTTATAATATTAGTATGGATGACCACGGGGTCATAAGACATAATCGTTATTTAAATTATATTTCTGTAAGTAGGTCCTTACAATTAAGTACCTAAGTTCCCCGAAATTAAAGCAACTTCTACCTATTCAATTTAATTGAATTAATAGGGTATACGCAAGAGATATTATAATAATATCATAATAAAGAAATCAATGGAGACTATTATAATTTACAATAATAGATGTAATTTAGTTCAAATTATATTCTTTCGTAACTCAGCAACTGTTACAAGAACCATATAATTTGTGATCCTTCAACATACATTACACGTATTAGTTATTGTTGCAATTTATTCTTAAGTAAATAAGCATTTAAAATATCTTAAACCTAGTTCATTCGTGGGATTGGATCGTACCTTTTTTATGTGACAGACGAGCAGATGGATCACCTGATGGTAAGCGATTGCTTTCTCCCATAGACACCTGACTAGTGGAATCAGGAATGATGTTTTTTCTAATTTTAGATACCTAGGCTAAAGCTTGGCCACAATCGCCCCTGATGGAAAGCGTCCGAGGGGTTTAGGGTGTTACGCGTTTGCCTAAAACAAGGTGAAAGACCTACCTAAGACGAAGTGAAGATTTCATGTGATAAGTAAGTGAGACATCAAAGAAGAACAAGGATAGTCGATGGCACGCGAGTGTGTGAGCTAAAGTGGAGATGGGCAGGACACCTGGCAAGACGTAAAGATGAAGCTTACCGAAGGGCAGCCAATCGCTAACCATCAGTGATCCGTCTGCTCCTCTACCACCTATCACAAAAAAAAACATGCACCGTTGCATTGTTTCCTGTCACGTAAGCTATCCAAAATGTGGTGCAACCGGCACTTACTTTGGCTTGTCCCGAACTTCCGACGACCTCGTGCCACTCAGAAACCCATAATCAATTAAACATTTCCTCAAGCTAGATAAATTATATGCAAATAGGATGTGTAATTGTTGGCGGAAAGCAGGGCGATCGTATCGGCTTCCTCGATGAAGTTAATGTTGATTTGTATCGTAGGCCGGAAAGCGGTTGAATCGTGTGCAACATGCTTTAATTTACGCGGCCATTGTACCTAGGTGGAAGACGAGCAGACGGATCTCCTGATAGTAAGCGATTGCCGTCGCCTTTTAACCCCCTTTCCTTCCGATGGGGCTACTCCACGCTACTCTTCTGCGAGGCTGTAGCGTTTACCCTTACCTGTACTACGTCTTAGATTACATTGTTGGAGTATCAGCTTATTTACTGTCCCACTGCAGGGCACAGGCCGCCATCATAAAAAAACAAGTCATAGCTACTGAGATGGGACGCGGTCTAATATGAATCACAAACCCGAACTGTGTGCGAAGAATTTGAATGTTTTAAAGTATTTTAGTATTTTTAAAATACAGTACTTACATTGCAGTCTAACTAATTTTTATATTTTAGCTTGCAGCACATCACTGCTTGTACTAGGGTTGCCAAATTTGTTTTGTCTAAACATAGTTTTTTTTTAAATGCTTTTAAAAAATGTGTACAACAGTAAGATGAGAGTCGAATGAAGAAATTTGTCAGTTTTGTATACTTTGATGTGTGGCTGTAGGTACATATTACTTTAGGAAAGAATAATTTCAAGATATTTATTTTTATTACTTTCAGCGTTGTAAAATTTAAACTATTATCTATTGTACGCAAATATAGTATTTATGCGTACTATACCTATGTTTTTTCAACATTATATAGTACGGAGTCCCGAAATATAGTACACTACTATAAAGTATAGTACGGTTGGCAACCCTATTTATACGTGATTCTTAGGTAGATAATAATACAACTTCTAAGTTGTTTATTATGTAGTTACTTATTAATTAAGATTTGAGGTATGTAGACATACTTATATAGAAATACCTATAAAGAGGCGGTATTTAATTAAAGCTTTGCATACTAAATTGGAAAGACGTAACTCTTGCACCCACATTATTGCAGCTAATTATTATGCCCAGTAAAATTATTCAATGTCACAACCAAAATTTATTCTCGCAGGTTAAAAATCGATTGGAAGTTTATAATTGTATATTAAGTAGATTTGAATTGTAAAAAATGGTAAAATGAATCCAAATTTCTGGTGGCCTTATGCAAAATGACCTCAATCAGGGTATGATCGGTTTGATACAAAACCGATCCTGAAATCTATAATGATTTCGTACAAACGTTAAAAGTAATCTGCTCAAATATTAATTTTATTTAGGGGAAAATAAGTAAAGGAAATCTATAAATATTATATCTATAACTGATATAAATAATTATGTAACTTATTTTGTAAGGTAATTGTTACTCACACCTATGGGCTCTGTGACTTGCTTAATTGCAACATTATAATAAACATTAATTAGATTTGTAAGTACTTCTTAATTACATTACCCCGTTGCTCACACCCCATACCCCATTGCTTACACGCTGTTTTCTTTCGTCTATCTTAAGACTATCCAAAATTAAGATAATGAGAATTAAGGTTAAATCATGTCTCTGGTTCAAGCAGCACAATATTAACTTATAGAGTTAATGTTGTTTCTCTTTTGAGGTTTTATTTTTGTTATTTTAGGTATCTAATAATTATATTCATTAAGCAGTTTGTAACTAGCTGTACGTAACATAAACCCTTTGAAACCTTTATACCAAAGTAATCATAATCATCATTAAGTTTTCTTTATTTGTAGCCATCGAACTTAAAATATTGACAGGCAATTATCAATAACCTCACCTCGCATTAGGCCCTTGCGTCACGACTTCGCTCGTATAACACAAATTCCCAAATAGGTATTTAAAATAATTGTGTCCGAACCAAGGGCGAAGGGCTAAGGGCCATAATTGCACAATGTTCGTATGAAACTGTTGTTAAATAATACTCAAGATTAATTGTTATTATGCCCTTAAGGTCTATGCACAATTGAAGTAATAACACATCTACTAAGGATTATCTGAACGGTCAAGAAGTCACGTTATTTCAATTTGGGTTGGGGATTACTGATTTTTAATTAATATTACAATAAAGATTACACCGATTAACTCTTAAAAAACATTAAGTACTACCCGTGCGGATAAACGCTGGGATTAGAAATGGCGGCGCAACTATTCACCTCTCGCTCGCACACTATTTGCGTCTATACTCGCACACGTGGGTACAGACTGACAAAAAAATAAGCTGCGTTTTAATAAAAATTTGTGAACTAGTTTTTTCGTGGTTTTGAACCTTTCGTTAGTCTTGTCATATTTTGTTAGAAAGGTACGTTATTCCTCATTACTATAGGCTATGTATGTACCACGGGCGAAGCCGGGCGGACGGCTAATAAATGTATATTTTTGTGAGAAAAAATTCGTTTATAAATGCGATAATTATAAATTATTATTTGTTTATAAACAATTTCTTTTTAGGAAAAAATAATTTATCGCAATCTGAATTATTTTCATAGATTTTTTACATTAATACAGTAAAAAATACTACTTACAAAATAATAAAACCTATAAAACATACTTATATATTATTTGAATCAATAAAATAACAAGACATTTTCATGCTAACGATATTTCTACGAGTTTTCAGTTTACTTATATTAATTATAATTTTACGTACTTAGTATGCTGACGGTACCGACTCGTCGGTCCGCCATTTCTAATCCCAGCGTTTATGCGCACGGGTAGTACTCGCTCATACTTTTGCATTTGTTCATTAACATTTGTATTTATTACGAAGTCGCTAGTTTTGAATGGCGGGGATACTTACATTTAATATAGGTATCGTTGATAGGAACAGGGTATTTTTCTGCTTTTTAAAACAAATACTTACATTTGCATATTTCTTTTATAAATATTAATTTAGTAACTTAGCCTGAGTAGATTTCGGCTCAGTCTAAGTAACGGCAACTCTTCCTGCGAAGATTATTCCACTGTTTGGTACAATGAAGAGGTGCGTGATAAAAATATACTACTTTAATATCCGTGTGAGAGCCACGCTTCGGCATGAATGAGCTGGCTTGACCTCACAGAAGACCAGCATGAAGCAGCGCCTACACCGTATTTCATCGAGTGAATGCAGGGTACCGGAGCCTCGATGAGCAATAAAAGGACACCCATTATATACAAAAAAACTACATCTAAAACTCACCAGCAAAGACATTTCTGTGTTCTTCGGCATCATGGTGACGTCGCCGGGGCGCACGCCAGGGCCGCAGTAGGGCAGCGAGGGCCCGCGGTTGGGCACCCGCGGCGGGGGGTCGTGCAGCGCCAGCAGCGCCGCGTGCAGCCGCGCCCGCGCAGCCGTGATGCCCCCCGCGCCGCGCACCGCTGCTTCCACCACGTCGCCCACGTCTTTCTCCCATCTGTGATGGAGAATGAGGAATGAGGAAATCTTTAATATCTTCATGATTTTAGCCAAGGGTTTTTAAAGTCAAGGAGGCGTCACCAACCTCCTCCACTATGTTAAGTGGCGAAATAAACTATTTCATTTCATTTCACCACGTCACCCACTTCTTCTCCCGTCTGTGATAGAGAATGAGGAATGAGGAAGTCCTAATGACTTCTTGACTTAAGTCAAGGGCTTTCAAAATCAAGGCGTCTACCAACTTTCACCATGGGAGAGACGCTACAGCATGAATGGGCCGGCTCTATCAGTGATACCACCACTCTTGCCTGTGTTTAGGGAGTGAATGAGGGTACCGAATGCCCAATCAGGGGTAAGGAGACTTCTGGAACTCTTTCTTCATCATCATCATTTCAGCCACTGCACGTCCACTGCTGGACATAGGTCTCGCCTAATCTTCTCCAATGATCCTGTGCCATCCACTTACAAGAAATTCACCAAAACGTCGGTCCACCTTTTGGGGGGCCTGGGACAGCAGTGACTTCCTGTACGCGACCTCCACTGAAGGACACTCCTAGATCTTGTTTCAGACAGAGTACCTATAGTAAAAGTTGGTGCACTCACCTGCATCCTCCTAAACACGACCTGATGTCCTCTTTGAGGCTCCTGGAGAGGGTGCAGACAGGGCTGTCGGAGTCGGAGGTGGTGTGAGATCCGTCGTGCTTGTCCGACCCGGACAACCTGCGAGCTGGGTCGAAGTGCTCGCTCTTTGGTAACGTGGGCGAGACGCGGCCGTGGCTGCCACCGCCGCTGCCGTACCCTGGGGAGAATTCATGTCATCATTTGGAGTTTATCGTGGTTAACCTGGATGTCAATAAACAGGCTGCGCACTCAGGTCGGCTGCTGTAGGGATCACCTGAGTAAATGGGGATTTGCGGACGCATCGAGCAACGTTCGCGAGTGCGGCTCCACTGGACTAATACGACCTTACAGAAGACTGACGTGAAGCGCCTGCGCTGTATTTAGACAAGTGAATGCTGGAGGCCTAAACCGCGGGCAAAAGGGTTAAAAGTTGGTGTTGTGGATGCGGGGGGCAGAAACCACTTATTGGTGATCCGTCTACTCGTCTCATCCTTTCTATCCCAGATTTTCCTTATCCGAAGACCTCCTAAGGTCATCAGTCTAAGTGACTGCGATCTTCACTCCTGATGGCGCAGACTCTTGATGAATGGCGCTGGACTAGATTGAGGCTCTATTTACACGAGGCCAATGCTCAATTCAGGTCGTTGCGCCAACCTGGTTATTATTACCTACTTACTTTACTAGTGGCCCGCCCTCAATTCGATTCGAGACTTAACTTTGCTATTCATTTCAAACTGAACCAACAGATGGCGCTACATGTTGATGTTTCGTTTTTACGGTTTGTACAGGATTTTTACTTTATGACTTTAGTACAATGATGACGTCACTCACCTGATGACGTGGACGGCGCCCGGCGAGGGGTGCGCGGCGCGTCCGGCGCGTCGCCCTCCGCAGACTCCTCCAGAGAGTCCACGATTATCACTACCTCTTGCTCCTCTTCCTCTGTGTATAGTGGGTTCGACCTGCAATTTTCACTGCAGTTAGCTTCTGAGACGCTTTATTAAAACAATAATTACAATAATTATTAGGTACAGAACATATAACAAAAAAAAGAAAAGATAAAAAGCCTACCTATAAGGATGAAATATGTGATGAGATATTTACAGAGGGTTAGCTTCTTATATGAAAGGAAAATATCGTGTTAATCTCGGGCTCTTCATCGGTGAGACTGAAGGCATACCGACTATTCCGACTAAACCCCCTACGATGCCCCCTTCGTAGAGACATGTGTACTAGTTAATGAACTTTGACTAGGTACATGTAAGGAACCAGGCAGTGGCATGCTTATGGCGCAGGGTCCTACAAAAATATGTGGGCTTATCCTACCTTAAAATTGTCATAAAATCATTTTAAGATGTTTTTACTAGTAAGGGTTTTAACAGGGTGATGAAGTTTTATTGTTTTTACACCTGGCAACCCTAATGTTGCGGCAGACTGAGAGCTGCCAACCATTTTTTTTTCTATTCTTTATTTTCTTTAAATGGCGTAAAACTGATAAAAAACATACTTATGTAATTGTACAAAAAGCAGGATCGGATTACAATTTAATCCCTTATTAATATATAGTTTAATGTTTAAACCACAATGCACTACAAAAAGATGCGCGAACACGATCTACTAGAAAACTGACAATTGTAGATTTTTTTACATTACTTAACTCTACGAATGTGTTTCGTAATCCTTGTTTTCAAGTTCACTGACACGACCAGTGTTTGATGTTGTTTTCCAACCACGTCTGATCGGGTCGCGTGCGTGATTGCGCACTCCAATGAGGATTATTCATATCACAAGGTATAGTTTGCGCGCGAGTTGATTACAGAGCTCGATCCATACTTAGCAGTAAAGTATGGGCGAGTAAGTCAAAACTAAACGCCAAAGACTTGTGGCGGACGGTGCAGTCCTTCATTCATCAAGTAATGACACCACCTGCCACGAAACTTTGACTCGAGTATAATGCTAAGTAGATAGCCTATTCAACCTAATGTACATGCGCCAGACAATCACACCAATCAACTTGGTCTCAAACTAGGGCAACCCCTGTACTATGAGTACCAGATGACGATAATTAACTGGGGGCGTCAACCCAGAACACCCGGACCCAAGGAAAAACTTAAAAATTGTAATTTCCTAAATTGACTTGACCGGGAATCGAACCGGGACCTATCGCGCTTCGGGTGAACACCTGAGCCACTGCGCCATCGAGGCCGTCAAATGTGTATGACAGTAAGATGATTAGAAGAAAATTGACAGTTTGTGTACTTTGATGTGTACGTGCACCTTGGGGCCACCTTGTGTGTAAGCGGTTCATTGAAGGACCTTTCCGCCCCAACGGCTGTCTGTTCTCCTCACAATGTATGCCCTGCCCAGCTCTGCCCTGCTTCTAGAGAGGATCCCGAGAATTCCTTGGATGCGGGATAGCGCAGGAGGCCTACGTCCAGCAGTGGACGTCTATTGGCTGAAATGATGATGATGTAGGTACCTGAGCAGCGGCGGCGGCATGTGGTCGAGCGCGCGCAGCGGGTGCGGCGCGGGCGCAGGCGCGGCGCGCCCCCCGCCGCACGCGCACCCCGCGCCCGAGCACTCGCGCCGCCCTCCACCCTGCCGACAAACACAACGGTTACACCACGTACACAAAGTATAATATACTTTTCACACAACGCCTTCAGCCAGCCTTCCACTCCCCACAAGCCCGGTGACTCGTGCACTCAATATTCCCTTACCCTCACAACTCGATGGTACACTAATGTGACACGAACGAAGAGAAATTGGGCGCAGGACCAATCTACCAATCGACCAATCTATTGGGCGAGGCACGTAGGTACAAGACCACAACTTCCAGACTTTGAGCTGACACCGAGAATTTCTGAACAGAAAAACTCAGGTACCTACACATTTTTGCCACGACCCGAGGAACGAACCCGAGACCCCAATCGCAGCCCACTACCCAACCCACTGCGCCACCGAAGCAGTCACTCTAAAATGGATGTAAGAATCTCCAGCAAATTGACTTAAGATAACAACGCAATTTGATCCTACATTATGACGAGTAAATCTTAATTAATAGGCCATTCTAAAAGGTTTAAAACACTTCCGTTCAATTAATTGATTAAACAAGATTAGTCAACATGAAGTAGATTGGCATTTTAACTTAGGTAAGTAAATTTGGATTAGACATGTTTTTTTATTTCATTTTAATATGAATCTAACTTCTACCCCTGTTAGCCAAAGATGATGATAATGCATACCTACATTATCATCGTCTTTGGCTAACAGCACCTGATGGTAAGCGATTGTCATCGCCCATAGACAGCTGTAACACTAGTAGAGTCACATTTTCCACACATTACATTTGTGTTTTCCTCTGTTGTCTGCTATCTGTAACACAAGTGCTCAGCTACTTAATACAGAGTCAGGCCAATGTATAAGATGTTCTGTGAATTTATTAAATATCTTTAGAAACACTATGATAGAATGAGGCTTAATCACCTAGCCTAATGCGGATTGGTGATCACAAACCCGAGCTATGTTCGAAAAATAAAATTCGAAACATACCTACTTTTTGCTTGACCCGGGATTAAGCCTTCATCCCATCATAGTAGCGATTACTTGATTTCTATGATGGAGGCCTTTGCCCTGCAGCGGGCGGGACAGTAGATATAAAGGCTGATACTTTACTTCACTTTAGTAATAGTTTGTGCACACGTGTTGCGCAAGCGCAAGCACGGGTGAGGAGATCCAGGGCGTCGCGCTTTGTTGCCTCCAACCAGCATGCGCGACAAATTGATATGATTGTAACTAAACGGGCCTTCTCACGCGATTGTTTGTTTACTTGTACAACATAGCTAAGATTGTCTCTTTCTCTTACTTTGTCTCATCGTAAACATTGCTTCTTGCCAATCTTCTGTGAGGCCGTGGTATCACTCCGGTCGATTGATTTTCGCTGGGGAATGGCCGTCCAGAGTCACTCAAGGTATACCCTGTGTGGCGGAACTGGCGGACGGATGTGCTTCATCATACTCACTAGAACGACCCGTTTAGCGCAATGGTTTGAGCGCCGGTTGAGACGTAAGGGTCGCGAGTTCGATTCCCGCACCAACACAAGTTTTTGTTGATGAAACCGATATATTTGTGTTGGGTCTGGGTGTTTGTGGTTCCTTCTTTGTCCCAGCGTAGTCTTAATGCCCGAAAACGCTAGTGTCGTAGAGGTCGCCGCGGCGGCAAGACGCCAACGCTCAAAGGACGCTAGTGTGGGTCAGTCACTCTTACAGGTCACATGCATATCAATATTCGTTATAAAACCATTGAACTATTGCCCTCTTGCGCATATCGACGGTAATGTTGATGTTGCTGTCTCGAGTCATTATTCAAATCAACGGATAAGACGCGGCACGATACGATCTGGGGAAGACGCGGGAAACAAAGCGTCTTATGTAAGGGAGATACGCCTAATTGCGATCGAGCGATTGCTTCACGTCCAACAGTGGGAGAAATGTCAGTGAAGATAAGTTACGGTCAACAACTTAAAAACGTTGAGCCGCTTTGAAACTTTTTCAAGGAGGGCTATCGCGTGTCAGAAATCCGCTAGATGGCGTACTGTTAGACTATAGGTCCAACTTTCACTATACGAAACCTGCAGGTTTCCTAACGATACAATGTTCCTTCATCACGGAAATATGCACATAGACAAAGTTTTTAATCTATTTGCATATTTCAAAAATGTGCAGAAGTCACGATCGGACTCGAACCTACGACCTCTAGTTTGGCACACGTTCTTATTCAGTGAGGTAACATCTCACTTTATTGACCTGACCCTGTAGTATGTAGCTTTAGTAATAATAACACAATTACTGTGTTACAGATATCAAACAACAGAAGAAACACAAATACATGTAGGTACTTCATGTACACCTACTGAACAAGTCACAAGTGTTCATACTACGAAATTTTGTCCAGGGCGGGGATCGAACACACTACCTTTGTCGTATGAATTAGGGTCACCGGGTCACTACCAAATGCGCCATACGGCCAGTATCATTTGAATGAAGTAAGAAGCAAGCGCCCCAGGCATTTTGTGTGTAGATTCGTCTCTGCAATTCATCCTATTGTGTTTCGGACCTTGGTTTGAAGAATAATTGCACGTTACAGAAATTACATCTAATACTCAGATGAACTATCTTTTAAAGAATTAACCTCCAGCATCATCAATGGATGAGAGCATGCCTAATGTGTTTTTTGTTTAACGGCCCTTAACAAATAACACGTTTTTAGGGAAATTACATTTTTCCGAAGTATGTTGCTCTTAGCTACTGAATACAAATCGGTATACTGGAGGCTGTCGCGTGTGAAAAATCCGCTAGATGGCGTACTGTTAGACTGAGGTCCAACTTCGATGTCATTGGTTGTTTAATGACTTTTTGATATCTTACATCAAAAACAACCAATCACCGTTTAGATGGATGTCAGTCCTACAGTACCATTGAATGACGTACATATTTTTTCACATTACCACATTAGGCTTCATTATGAGTTTCGGGACAGCAGTTACTGTCTACCAATAGATGGCGTTAGGTGTTGATTGCATTGCGCTCGTGTTTAGAATAGAATAGAATAAATCTTTATTGTATTAACTGTGTATAAAAACATGGTACAGTTTCGATGGTACAGTTAGGTTTCGTCTTTTCAGTTTGTTTATACGGTTTGCAGTGGATGTCTATAGAATTTATCTCTTTATAAAAGTAGGTATAGACGTAGAAGATAGGTAGGTAAAGATTGCGCATTTTTCTGATAGGTACTAAACACGGGCCTAAAAGCGCTAGAGGTTGCGCAAGAGGCACGCAGGAGCGCAGGCGCATAAGGCGCGCGCCGGCAGACGAGTCTTGTGCAATTAGCTGCGCAGTGGCCGCGATCGACGCGAAACGCCGCGCCTAGCCGATACATTGACGATCCTAGTAGCATAGGGTAATAAGCAGTCATCGGATTTAGGTGTCAATTTTTGACGAAATCTTGTAATGGATTACAATTTCGATAAAAGTTATTCATCATTTCGTCGTTTTCTTTCCCTACATTATCCTACCTAATCCGATCACTAATAAATAACACTAGGTAAGTAAATACTAGTAACAACGATAAGCTCAGTGGATAAGAATGGGCGCCATATTTTAACCGTGGGAGAGCCGCGCTTCGGCATGAATGGGCCGGCTCGACCGGAGTAATACGGCCTCACAGAAAACCGGCGTGAAACAGCGCCTGCGCTGTGTTTCGTCGAGTGAGTGTTGACCGTAGGCCCCATTGGCGGAAAGGGGATTTTAAAGCACTATGTCTCTTACAGGTGTTGCAAAGTGTCTATGGTGGCGGCAATCGCTTACCATCAGGTGATTCCTCTGCTCGTCTGCCACCTCATCATCATCAGCAACCCACACTCGTCCACTGCTGGACATGGTCTCCCCTAATGCACGTCACCGCTCCCGATTTTCGGTACTCTCATCCAGCCCACCAGCCAGCCTTCGAATGTCATCATCCATCTTGTCGCAGGGTTTCCAACACTTTACGCTTACCGCCTGCCACCTATCACATAAAAAAATACATTTGGTTCTACACATGCAAAATCTTTGCACAACTACTAAAATCTATCTGTCACCTCGCATATCACACTTGAGGCGCGAGGCTCTGTTTCAGTAATGAACACCGCTTGCGCAAGAGTCTCCCGTTACGCGCGGTCACGCACTACTTGCGGCGCACGCGCGTTTTGACAGCCACCTGACATGGGGCGGCTAGGAGCAGCGGAAGAGGCGGGACGGTCCTTCTTGTAGACGACGTAGATTTTATTATCTTGCAAAAAATATAAAAAGATGAAATCCTCCAACCGATATTCGGCTACGGCGGCCAATCTTAAAGATCAGCCACGTACGCAAGATTATAGTGCTCAAGTGTGTGCGCAAACACATGTGCACTCGCTATTCCCTTACCCTCTTAATTCAATGGGACACCAGTGTGACACGACCGAAGAAGGATCAGGCGCAGGGCCAACAGCTTAACGTGCTCTCCGACGCACGGCGATGCAAGACCACCAACATCCAGACTTCGGGTAGACACTAAGAATTTCAATTTCTGAATAGAAAAACTCAATTACAAATTTCGGCCCGACCCGGGGATCGAACCCGGGACCCCAAGCGCAGCCGTCGCTTTAAAGTGCGATCGGGTGAAATAAATTCATACATTGACCTGACTCCGTACTAAGTAAGTAGTTTAAGCACTTACAGATGTCAGACAACAGAGGAAACAAATAGATTAAATACTTAACCCAGACACCGAAAAAAAACAGTGTTCATCACACAAAAGTTTGTCCAGGGTGGGAATCGAACCCTCGACCTTTGGCGTATGAGGCAGGGTCACTACCAAATGCGCCATCCAGCCAATCCGACCGGATCCGGCCAGAAAGGGGGCTATAAGGTTGGCAGCGAACTATGAATCCGAAATATAGCTCCTGGTTGCTATTTATAAAAGCTTGGTCACCCTACAAGACACATCGTGAAACATCATCATAATCCTATTTGGTGTTAAGATAATTGCATTACTCGGGTATTGGGCAAGCTCGGCCCTGATATCAATCAATAGCAAATAACTACATTACTACATGTACACTTCAGTGAGTGTCTGCTATACCTACATTTGAATTCGTGTAAGTTTTTGGCAACGAAGGATTTTTTTGCAATACTTATATTCTTGGGAACTTACCTTCAGAAGTCATAATCCAAATAAATTATCTATTAAGTAGGTAATAACAATGTACTTAGATTCTAAACAAAAGGAGTTAAGATCATGGGTACCTTTTAAGATCTCGAATTCAATTTGTTGCATGAATTTTACATGCTATTACGTTTATCAGTCAATTTATATAAAAGCGATAATATATTATAAGCCATGGTTAACTTGAGTCCCCGTATTGTAATCAGGGGATTCATGATTTATTGAAAACCCTAGTTAGTACTAGAAACAATAAAACCCTCTTAAAAATCACCTCTTTTATTATTTAATTCAAACATAAACTATGCTATAAATAAACAAATATGATGAATGTGTCGTAAACATATATGTAAGTTGTGTTATCTATAAACAAATAAGATGAAAGTTCAAAGTTATACTTATTTATAACCTCGTCGTAACGTTATTACAAGCCCATAATAGCCCACACCAATCCCTCAATGAATTGAGCTCAAATAAGCATATCTCGATCAGTTACACAATACCTTCACTAATGCCATAGAATAATAACTATAGCTAATGCCTCTCTGATACTCGATGCCCAAATACAGCGCGCGCGCACCCATCACAACCCATCAAACCACGTTACTTTAGGGCGCAGATACACTTGATTGAAGATATGAATAAATGAATGAATAAATAAATTTGGCGCAAAACACTACAAAAAAAGTAACAATAGAAAAGAAATAAGAAGATGTAACACTAAAAGAGAAAAAGATAAACAGGTGCCAACTAGGCCTTTCAGCATAAGTCGCGCCGTGTTTGCTGTCACGTCACGACTGCTGGTATTCTGCGGGTAAGCCATTAGCATATTGAGTGCCTGTCTTTAAGGTAATATTTAAATAAACAGTGTGCCTGTTTGTTTATTTAAATAGGTAACTACGTGATAGACAAGAGATAAGTAACTATGTGATAATAATTATCCTCATGTCGATTTGGCCACGGGCGACGATCTGCCACTTACGATATAAAATTATAATTGCACTATATTGGACATAACAAGTGATAATATTCTTAATGGGACTCCAGTGTAACAAGCCTGGAGAGAGCTTGTCCCATTCCATGACCAAGAATCAGACGTTACAAAATTGCATAGGCATTTTTGTTATTATTTTATTTAAATTTAAAGATACATAGATAGCGTAGATATAGATAGATAGATAGAGATGGAATTGATATTATAAATATAATATGGAAACAAGTCATAGGTAGGTTTCGAACGGAAGATCTAGGTATTTTCGTGCAAATGGTAATGAAATACGGAAGCGGTGAAGACGTCCGTGTACAGCCCCCTTAATGTCCACAAATATTGAAAGTCGTGACCGAAATCTAGTCGATAAAGAAGTTACTAATTTATCGAATTGTTCCATTCGTCGATACAATTGCGACAGAAAAGGCTGAAATATTTGAAAACAGACGTCAAGGCATTCGAATAATGTGAGAAAACGCCTTGACCCAACTCTTATGAGCTTCTAAGATAAGTAATAGTCTAAATAATGCATTAATTTGATTAAATTTATAACCAAGGTTAAGCATTGTTCGTGAGATTTGCCGGTTGGACTGTCACACGCAATCTTATCTGATATTAACGCTAAAAATGTTTTTAGACAATTTCAAAATTTAACTCAACATGTAGGTAAAAATGTATGCCGACCTATTTGACAATCCATTCATCCATACTATTTTTAAACCAAGAGATAAATTCTATTGACATCGATAGATCTTAATACTAACCGAAAAGACGGTACAATAGCGTAATGCAATCGACATCCAGCGCCATCTACTGGTGGAGAGTGGAACTAATATCGTCCCATGGTGGGCCACTAGTGAATAATAAATTAAGTTACAACAAGTATTTTTAAATGGAGTGCCAGTTCTGCGGCTACTTTTTCGCCAAGATCATTTTCGTCGCGAGCTTTTGAGTCCGACTTAATACCATCTGGTGGGCCGTCTTCTCGTTTGTCCGCTATAATAAAAAAGTGTACCCTGTACGTTTGGACATTACCAGAAGAAAATGTTATAAAATTTATTAACCAATATAATCAAGGCGGAACTAACAGGCCCTTATTTATTGCACAAGACTTTATCTTACCAATTTGACGCCCTTCGAATAAAAATAATGAGGAGAATCAAACACTCCGTAGGTAGGTAGGTACTGTTACGAAAGGTGTATAACGATACCAAATATCAAAGTTAATTATCCAATGTAAGGTAAGAAAAAAATACCGAAAAAAAATCCGTGAGCAGCTGCTACAGCGCAGGTTTTCAGGCTGGACCTTGGGTGAATGACGCATTAAAATAATAAAAGAGTAGACCGATACAAAAAACTTAATTAATACAAAAATCAGGATAAGTACCTAAAAGGTTACTTTATAATAGACAAGATGAAAAAAAGAGAAAAAACATTAATACAAATAAAAAAAAAAAAACGAAAACCATTCCCCTACAGCTGTGGCGCCATCGATAAATTTCATCGAATAATGCAATCTGTCCTGCGGGTAGACCACCTGCCCATTCATGCCGAAGCATGGCTCTCCTACAGTCAAAACAAGAGTTTTTTAGTTAGCTATAAAGAATACCTAGCGCATTAGGTGACATCCCTTCTGACAGGTGCTTCATGCCGGTTTTCTGTGATGCCTTGGTGATTACCTATTCAGCCGTCTATATCGACATATCAAGTTTCTCTCTAACGGATACTTGAGTTTCTTACGTAAAGATATATTTCTGCTTTTAAATTTACCTATCAACTATAATCTATCACACTTTCCAATAGCCATTGATTGCCATTTACCTAATATTAAAGTATTCCATATACGGCCGCTTACTATATGTATTATCATCACGTCTACCGAATAGCAACTCGAAAGAACAAAATGGTTGCCAATTCGTTAAGTTCAAAACCGGCCAAGTGCGTGTCGGTATAATCCACGAAGGGTTCAGTACCATTGTTTTTTTTTGTTATTTGAGTTGTTTGAATGTAAGGTAAATTGCAATTTAGTAGTAGTTTTTAGAAGTTAAAACTTTTAAAACAAGAGAATGATAAAACAAAAAAATCTACACGTTGTACAGTCAACTCCAAAAATATGTATATACTAGGACCTTGTCACAATACATAATGTAAGAAAGTTGAACAATTTCTTTCTTATGTGTATTCATTGTATTGTGACAAGGTCCTAAAGTGTAATACATATTTTTGGAGTTGACTGTACGATATACCTTACCATAAAAATGGGGGATGACAAAAAAATCGTTACTCGCGCGCAAACTATTCAATTTCGAAAAAGATTAGGTATATTAGAATTTAATTTATAAGTATCAATTCCCTAATATAATTTTTAAGAGTCTACACGTATGGTCCCACGCCGTTGGATGGGTTGGACGACGAAAAATATTGAATTTCTAGGGGGTGCCTCCAATTTTTTTTCTATTTCTGTATGAAAATCTCAAAGCTATTCACAAAATACCTTTACTTTCCCAGTTTCAACCATAGTTCTTATAATAGTTTCGGTAAAAGTGGCTGTGACCTACAGACACGACCACTCTAATAAGGGTTTTTTGCGATTGAACTACGGAACCCTAAAACCGGATTATTGTGTAACTAAACATAAACACATCTATTACTGTCAGCGGGAATTATAGCAGATAACAGTTAGGAATAAAATAACAGTTACCTACAAGATACACAGACAGAAACAGATCAATGGTAACTGCTACAATAGCTGTGATGTCTATTACGTCACCAGAGGGGAAATTATCGAACACTCGACATTGAAGTCGAACTTTTAGATTTTATACATTCGTCCAATGCCATACAAACTCTAATTAGAATTGAATGTCGAGTGCACGAGAATTGCCCCCCTGACTGACAATCCCATGAGAGATAAATGGTACATTCACCATTTATGTCATCATTTTTATTAGAATACTTCTAACATACTTAATAAGTTCAAAATTCAAAAAACGTAGCTATTTACTTATGGTATATTTAGGATTAAAAAAAGTCTAAGTATTCACCGTGGGAGAGCCACGCTTTGGCATGAATGGGCCATCTCGACCGGAGTGATACCACGGCATCGCTTAAGACCGGCGGGAAGCAGCGCCTGCGCTGTGTTTCGCCCAGTGAGTGAGGAGGTGCCGGAGGCCCAATGGATGGGGAAGAGGCTTAAAAGATTGGCAGCGCATTTGTGACATCACCGATTGTTGCGGATGTCTATGGGTGATGCCAATCGCTACCATCAGGCGATCCGTCTGTCAGTTCTTACTGTGTGCTTACATAAAAACTTGGACTGAGTATCTTCAAACCTCAACAATAAGCACACACAATCCATTCTCCAAGAAGAAAGATTAACAATCTAATATCAACAACGACCAATTATTATCCAAGATACAAGCACATTATCTGCAATAGGCCCCATTAATCGCAGCCGTGTTAACAGTTTGACATTTCGCTGACAGCCGGCCGTTGCGCAACTGCGATGATTCGCCACAGTGACCGCTACATAAACTAACCTATAGCAAACACGTTTCTTTACTGGTATAAAAGTCGACATTTCCTGTGGCATTTCAGTTATTTATCCAGTTTTGTAGAGTTTAGTAAATATTATCACAATAAAAATATTGGTTAGGTTAGCTAGGTTAGAACAGTGACCAGCAAAAAAATCTTGAAAATCTAGGACGAGTTTTTTTAGGACGAATTGCCACCTAACCCCAAAGGTTGGCAGCGTCTTGTGACTCCACTGGCGTTACAGATGTCTATGTTCAGCGGCATTCACTTACCATCAGGTGATCCGCCTGCTTGTCTGCCACTTATCACATAAAAAAATCTCGTCTTCCTATTCCCTTGTTACTCTCGTTCGCTAACGAAGATATCGAACTGACAATAGGCTCATGACGGACGATGTTAAGCGTTTGTTGGCATTTCACTAATAATGCCAACGCGCGGTGCTGAGAGTCCGGCGTTGTGTAACTTCGCTGATTTTCCTTAATGACCGCCACATGCGTATTCTTTTTGAGCGATGGTACGTGTAGCTCAGTGGATGTAAACCTGTGCCTTGAGTCTGAGGTATCCGAGTACCCACTTCTGAATTGTTCAAATCTATGTTCGTATTTCTATCACTATCTAAACCTAAATGTTCAGCAAATTACTTACTTACTTACTCCACTGGCTCAGCGACCCGAAACGAGTCTTGGCCTGCGAAACAAGAGAACGCCACTTCGGTCGATCCTGTGCACCACTTGTTGCCAGTCCTTGGCCTGAAGTTCTCGCAGATCACCCTCGACGACTTCTTTCCAGCGATACCACCACATACGGCATACGGCACACCATACTCTTCGTCCTCTTCCAAAGAGCAGTAGAGCCTTATAATCGGAAAGCACGTTCAGCCTTTGATCCTGCGCCCAATCTCTCTTTGGTCTTGTCACACTGGTGTCCCATCGAATTAACAGGGTACCTAACGGAATGGAGTGCATATGTGTTTGCGCACACACTTGAGCACTATAATAGAATATGTATAATATATCCTGCGAACGTGGCTGATCGTTAAGATTGGCTGCCCTAGCCGAATATCGGTTGGAGGATTTATTTCTTAACAATAGCAAATAAATACTCTTTTCTCTTGTACTCGCCGCCAAGGCCTACCTATAGTGTCAATAAATAATTAATGAAATTGATTGATGGCGCTACTGCCGCTTATGTCATAGGGTATGGTTTTGGTATGGTAGCCTCTTATTGGTTATTTATTAAAAAAGCTTGGGAAATCCGTTAGTTCCGCAAAAATCCGCTTTTAAGACTTTCTTGGCGCATTATTATCTTCCGAATGCGCAAGAGTTCGTATCTAAATTCCGCGTTCGTCTCCACAGCTTAATCAATTCAGTGACCCACAACTTACCGCTGGTTTACATGTTTTATCGTTTTTCTTACTACCACCCGAACCTTGAAATTGAGAATAACATTCTTGGAGTTAAATGGAATTATTTATTTATTTTTATAATTGTATCTCGAATGTCAAATAAAGAGTTAATTGATAAAAAAGGAACGTTTCTCAAGGAAATGTGCATTTATTGAATAACTGCTTAGAATAAACTTAAGTAGTCTCGGTTTAATATGGATGCTGTCACTCTTCTTTGTCATTTTTTGGACAGCATCGACCGGCGAAGAGGCAGAAAAATTAAGAGCTAATGGCGCAAATCCGCGTTTTCTATGACGTTTTAGGCATTGTATACAATGCCAGATTGTACAAGTTGTCAGTAACATAAATATGTTTTTCTACAAACGCTAGATGATTTCAGTTAGCGAGGCTCATTGTGGCTAGTAGTATTTCACCATTTCCCTGTGGTCATTTCCCTGTACCTATACTTAACATACCTACAATTACTAGTACCTAAGGCACGTCCATCTGTTACTTAACTAATATAACTTGTATGTAACTACCATTAAATATGGTATCTCTTGTGTACGGACACCCACACGCAATTTTTCACCGAGGTAAGATAGCTGGAGAACTGGATAAAGATTTGCGTGGCAGGTCCAGTCCTCCAGTCTGTTGACTGGCAGGAGGTGGCGCACGTTGACCGTTCTAGGTGGAGGCTCTTATTATGGCCAAGGCTCACTTTGGGTCACTGAGCCAGCCTAGTTAGTTTAGTTATTGAATTCTTGAATTTCATTTATACTCTGATTCATAATCATGTAAAGTAAACTGACAGGTGAAAATGACAAGTTTCTATGCATTTTGACATTTTGCATGTGTCAAATTGAGTGATAATGTATGGGGATGACACATTGACATCTGTCAGTTTACATGATTATGAATCAGAGTAAGTAGGTATAGTTTGTTTAAGCGAAAGATAGAGTCAAGGACAGCGCAGTTGGGATAACTTTTTTAATGATCGAAGGGTAATGTGTGTTACGATATTTTTAAAAATCTGACACCGGACTCGGACCACTTACCAGCCAGCGTGGCCTACAATCCTATATGGACTCACAGCACTTAACGGAACGCACATCGACGATTCACCAATTTGTTAAATGAAATGGGTAAGCAGAAACTACTTACAAGCCCGGAAGTAAAGGACATGTTAGGTGTTGCGAGGGGAAGTCCGGGAAGTCCCCGATTTTTGGGGTCTGGGGGCGCGTCCCGATTCGTAGGTACATGTACCTGATTGAGATGGTAAATGTTCCGACAATACACATAAAATTGGATTTATACTCTTTTATACTCAGGTCTAATTGGCTCGGTCGACCCTATGATCAATGTTTATGAATCAGCTGTTTGAGTTTTTTTTTTTGTATATTTTGTAGCAGACGATGGTAATGGGCGTCCCCCAGCGGCTCATCATATGATAAACGACGGGGTGGGGGGTCCCCCAGCGGGTCATGGTATGGTCACGATACTAATGCTTCAAAAAAGAGAATAAAAAATAAAAATAGCACACAGAAAAGGGCCTCGCGAAATCGGTCTTCGGTCTATCTTGCCCCGACACTGCTCATGAGTGCCGCCACTCCGGTCGAGCCAGCAGAGTCGATGGCAGAAAGATGCCGAGGCGTGGCTCTCCCAAGGTGAACTCTTGCGACTTAGTAGCAAATGTGCGTTCTTTGTTGTTATACTCTTGAGTGGCGCGGCACATATTCGGCTGCGCAAACAGAGGAGAAAGCTGCGCGCCAGCTGACCGCGAGACGGACGGCGTTATGCGCAAGAGTGTCTTGCAGGCCCTTCCTTAGTGTAATGATACAACATTGTCGCTATTTGCTTCTTCTGTTTGAGTGTACGTAACAAAAGGCAAAACATCAATCAAACTAAGTAAAATTTAAAGACTGGGGGTCGTTCGAATCCCGGGTCGAGCAAAAATTATGTGGTTTTTTTTATAATAGAGGCGGCAAACGAGCAAGCGGGTCACCTGCTGGTAGGTAATCATCGCCGCCCTAGAACATCAGAGAGGTCGCTGATGTTACGAACTTTCCGAACATAGCTCGGGTTTGTGATCACCAATCCCAAATTAGGCAAGCGTATTGATCAAGCCTAATCCTATTATAGTAGCGATGACTTGATATTATATTATGGAGGCCCTTGCCGTGCAGCGGGACAGTAGGTAACACCCTTAAATTTTAGTCGTTTTTATCCCGAAGCTATTGTAATAGGCAAAAGGAATAAGCCCATTTAGCATGTCAGATCATTAAAATATGTTGTTCTGTGCTCAAAATACCTCTATAATGTCTATAGAAGCATATTTATATTATCTGTGCCGGAAGTGTATACCTACTTGTCTATGACCTAAAATAAACTTCCTTCTGGACTTGTCAGCGAAACCGTTCACAGTTGTTTTTATTAAAATCCCAAATCATTATAAAATAAGCAAAATAAAAATCAGCCGTTCCATATTATCGTCTAGTGAATATGATTTTTTTATGGAACCTGATGATTTTTATTTTGCTTATTTTGATGACCAAATATGCTAAAGAGACTTTATTCGTGTTATTATGACGGTCCATTTTAACGGTGTATAGGCTTATACTTTACTCGAGTTTTAGAACAAACACATATGACACAGATGTTGTGCCCTTAGTTGTTTGTCGTGGTGCGCTCGCGCACACCGCGTGCGCTGACGCAACGTACTTTTCACTCGATTACGGCACATTATACAAGCGACATTGAGACCGAGTGACCGCGATCCGGCGCATCTCATGTGCGTTCGCGGTCTACTAACTTTATCAGCCTTAAAATAAGTAATTGTATACATATTGTTTATGTAACCTCAATAGGTTCACCAATAACTGTGGGAGAGCCACGCTTCGGCATGAATGGGCCGGCTCGACCGGAGTGATACCACTGCCTCACAGAATACCGGCGTGAAAGCAGCCCCTGTGCTGTGTTTCGCCGAGTGAGTGAGAGGTAACCGGAGACCCACCCGGGGGGAACGGGATAAAAGGTGGACAGCGCACTTGTAACTCCACTGGTGTTGCAAGTGTCCATGAGCGGCAGCAATTGCTTACCATCAGGTGATCCTCCTGCTCGTCTGCTACCTGTACCATAAAAAAAAATGTGCACGGGGACAAAATCGACCGCTAGAGGAGAACCAGACATAACCCGCCTGCTTCCCAGCAGGAGGGTATGCATAAGGCGCCGACAATAGGCGGTGATGTGGGCCCATTGCACACCGGGTCAGCGGCATGCCTCGGCGAAACCAAAAAAAAGCAAAGAAAAAAGGGGACGATGTATGTACCTAAACAAGAAGCACGTTAACTCGTTGGTCCTGCGCTGCGTCTAATCGCTCTCTGATCATGTCACAGTGTCTCAACGTTCGCCCTACAGCCCGTATTCCGCCCCGTAGCCCTGGATGAACCGGGAACAGCCCCAGGATGTTTTAAGTGTCTTAAGTGTTATCGGAATATGATTGAGAGAGACTCTCTCTTCCCTTCCCGTGAAAAGGTGCTAGACCGTTGAAGAATATCCAAAAATAGTGCATTGTTGTCATCTTAGCGTGTCATCCCGGTTGAGTCCAAAGCCGTCGCTAAAGAATCCGGGGTTCGCTTACATCCTGCTATCATATTATACTCCATCCGAGGTTATTGGCTGACACGTCATAAGAGGGTAAAATCAGCAAAAACAGTTTTTTTTTAGTAGGTAGGTATTCTCCTTCTAACAAGACCCGGTGGAGGTCCCTGCATTGTTACTCACGCAGCTGCCTACTTCTATCTAACAAAAGTGTGTAATTCTCAATGGCGTTAGCTCTGGTACGCCTAGACCACGATTAAGGATATATGAAGCGACTGCCCGTCTGACCTTCACACCCCTTTATTTTTTTAATGCGAATTCACAAAGGTCTTAAAACAAATGTTGTTCAGAATGATTGGTAGAAGAGATTGTAATGGGATTGTAATGATCACATATACATTCTGTAAATATAATATTTACTCTTAACGTCGCGTCGTAAGGCAGACAGACACATTAGAAAAAAAATATTTTCCTTTTAAAGGGCTTTTGGGTCTTACGACGTTAAACTTTAACACAACTTATAGACTGAACATGACGTCTAACGGCGCCGCCCAGCCCACGTCGCCGAGTGAAATGAAACTTGCATCACTGCACCGGCCTTGCATTTTTTTCGGTTGCAATTTGTTTGGTAACTCGGTGGAATCCTGCGCCAGTTATCTGATGGTGCTCAAACTTCTCGACAGTTCGACCACTTGGAGGTCAAGGGAAGTTTTTCATGTAATTAGTCATAAAGATTGACTTGTTATTTGGCTTCTGTTGCAAACGTTGACAGCAACTGACTACAAGTGTTTGGGTCGGCGCAAATATTATGTCGTTAATCATACAAAAAAGTCAAAACATCGCGGGATTTATTATGTAAATTTTTCGAGTGTTATAAATATTATAGACTTTGACCATCGATATAGATAGTGTTTAAAAAAGTCATCCCTGCCGCGTTGTCATTAAGATATTTTGAAATATGCCGTCGAGGTCGAAAACCAATGTAGGTATACTCTGATTCATAATCATGTAAAGTAAACTGACAGATGTCAATGTGTCATCCCCATACATTATCACTCAATTTGACACATGCAAAATGTCAAAATGCATAGAAACTTTACATGATTATGAATCAGAGCAGGTATATTATATTATTTTCGACCCTAGGCCATAATTAATAATAATAAATGAAGAAGCTGATTTACAAGTAACACTATCTACTTATAACCAAGTGATAGTTATATCAACTAGGGTTCAACTTTTAACAACATTCGGAAAATTTTCAAAACATTAGCGCGAGACATCTAATCGTACCTACGCTGGATTTAGCAAACACGCCAGCTGATGCTTCGTTTATTTTACTGGAACTGAAAGCGTTTGGTTTCCAAAACAATTGTAATTGGAGAAATGATTTCATCAATATTTTGAAAGTATCAAACGACTGGTTTAGAATATTTTTATGCGATAGATGGAGACGCGGATTGGTGATTACAAACCCGAGCTAGGTTCATAAACTTCGAAACATAACAACAAGTACCTACACATTTATGACACAGTTCCCGGTGCCCTTTCACTATCTCTGGAACGACGACTCTTGATGCAGCGTGATCCTCTCTGGTTTCTGGGGAGTGACATAAGGCCCCATACATAAAGTTACAGCCAGCGATTAATTAAGGATGATCTAGTGATTTTTGAGACAGCGCGGAGAGAGCTCCTGATCTTTGAACTGTGGTCGCGTCCGTGATAACTGTTGCGCAAGCGCAGATGTCGCGCTCAAACCCAAACACTGAACATTGTGGTTCATAAAATATATTTTGCAATGTGTATTTAGGAGGAAAATACTTTGTTGTCCACAAAAACATTCTATTAATAACGCCCCGTTGGTCTAGTGGTGTGGTGGTCTAGCCATGCCTTGGGTCGATTCCCGGGTCGAGCAAAAGTACCTATGTTTCGAATTTTTCGAACATAGCTCAGGTTCGAGATCACCAATTCGCATTAAAGCGTGGTGATTAAGCCTAATCCCATCATAGTAGCGATGACTTGATTTCTGTGCTGGAGGCCTTTGCCCTGCAGTGGGACAGTTTGTTTTAGGAAACTACCCCTAATTCCTTCAGTTAGCACGTTTTACTTATTTCTTTAAATAATAACGGCATCTTTAGGAACCTATTTAAGGGGTTAGTTGGGCCTCCAGGACTCAATGTTTTATTCCTCGATTTTTAAATTGCATTAGTAATCAACTTTATTTTATTGTTGGACGTTGGACAAAACTGGGAATCACACGCTGAAATGAGATGAACGTGAGGTTTAAGTCGCAGCTGCTGGGGTAGGTACTACCTCTTTTCGTGTCGTGTCATGTTTGCCGGGAAACCATTTTGATTTGAGGAAATTACCATTTTAATGCCGAATCAGGTGACTTCGCAACTAGTTAATGTTGTCTTCACGGTACGAAACAAGACTCGTAAGCAGTGGCAGTGCTTCCCAAACCGTGAGCCTCGCTATAGCGCCATAAGAAAACACGTCATATGGTAGATTCATTTTCCTATCAAATTGCGGTGCAAACATATTATTATGGACGGCCAAATTGACAACGGTTATTGAATTAACGGATCGCTAAATATTTGCCTAATTTAAAGTGGGTCAGAGCTCGATCTACCCATATTGGCTTGATGGCGCATTTAGCAGTGGTCCTCTGCCTCATTCATGATAACAGTTCTACTGAGTTTCTTGCTGATTCTTCTCGGTAGAAATTGACGAATCAGCAGTAGATTATATAATTTGACATTCATAAATGTTCTGTAAAGGACTTAAATTGAATAAAGAGATTTTGATTTGATTTGATTTGGCAAAGTTTGTCGTTATTGTCTCTGGTTTGATCTCTTTAATTCTAGTCCCGGTCATGTGCTCTTATCTAATATAAAATGTAGTTAGGTAATTACGGCTACAGTCCACAGCCTCCGAGATATTTTTTTATGTTATGATAGCAGACGAGCAGACGGATCACCTGATGGTAAGCCATTACCGCAACACCAGTTAGTGCCCAAGTGATTTCTTTCTATTCAGTTCGGCCTTCATTATTGTGCTAATCTGTATTGCGCATGATCAGGACCGATGTATCCGTCATCTCGCCTTGTACGGGCTCGCCGGATAATCGCGTATTATCCGTGTCTCACCGGATAATTGCATATTATCCGTATAACTACCTTGATATTGGGATAAATTTAAATAAGTCAACTAAGCTAAATTTAAATTTCATACAAAGTGTTAAAGGGTGTAGCTTAGTAGATAATGCCCGAGCATGAATGGATTTTTCAAATGTATACTTATTAAGTATCTTAGCTTTAGCAACTCCCTGTAGATTTAAGGATTAAGTACTGGGCCGTGATCTCGGGGTCCGTTCGATTCCCGGGTCGAGAAAAGTATGTTTCGCATCTTTCGAACATAGTTCGGGTATGATCACAGCCTAATCTCATCATAGTAGTGATGACTTGATTTCTCTGATGGAAACCTTTGCCCTGCAGTGGAACAGTATAGGCTGATAGGTACTACCATTAGCTTGGTGGTGCGGGAAAATATCGAGGAAACCGCACTTGTTGAGATTACCTAAAGCTATATACACGTGTATATGATCCAGATGGCCTGGTTAAAGGTTGCAACTTGCTAAGTTTAGACGGCAGTCGCTTCATTGTTTTCTCAGGCTCGAAGGGTTCTAGGGTCACTACGACTCAAACTAACTAACTAACTAGGTTGGCGCACCGACCCATAGTGAGTCTTGGCCTCCGATAATAAGAGCCTCCATCTTGGTCGATCCTGTGCCACCTCCTGCCAGTCATCTGCCGAGAGTCCGCGCAAGTCTTTTTCGACCTCATCCTTCCAGCGATATCTCGGACGGCCGACTGGCCTTTCTGCTAGGACCTCCCTGATACGCTCGACCACAGAAAATTTCTGTGGACACGACTTTTGTTTGAGCAACCAGTCAATCAGTTCGCAACGCTCGTTAATTCGAAGTCACGTTCCTCCACCGGCTTGCCCTGATTCTGTCACCACGCGATAACCGAATATTTACATACATTCTCAGCTCTGGCGTAATAACCTGGCGTTTAAAATCGCACATCGAAAAATGCGCGGTGTCGAAATGCGTTGGACTTGCGTGGCTGTCAATTTGTCCATAACTGGCCATTTGTTCATAGTTTGCAAGTAAATACCCTGCCATTGGTAATTAATCTAATATAACATTGCGTGTCGGCAGTGTATATTTGAGCAAAAGAGGATCCTGCTTTCGGAACCACTAAAATTTCGCGTAGCACCCTGTAGGTATGATGAAATAAAGGATGTTTAACCACGTGTTCTACCAACCATTCTGAACAATTATTAGTTCTATTACTTACTATTGGAAAAACTTACCAATAAAAAAATACTACTTTTCATACAAAGTCGGTCACGTGACTTGATCGTTTTGTATGGGAAGTCGAAAAGATTTCAAAGAATTTTCAAAAGTCATATCTTAGAACCAATTCTGTTCAAAATGGGAGATAGAAGACGGGGTTAAAGGAATGAAAACCTTCACTGATACACCCTATACTATAGTTATCCAACACCAATATTTGGCAAAAATAAATACCCTCTAAGTTGTGCAAAAAATATTCAAAACCTGTCCTACCCAAAATGGGAACATTCACACAATTATTATTGCAGCCTATCAAACCATATCTATCATTTTTTTGTTCAATACCTAATCAAGAATGAAATATCTGGTCCCGTGACGAATCAAGCTATTACGCGACCACTAAATTACTTTAATTGATACGAACTTTCTCAGTAGCTATGACGGGCTCAGCTCTAAAACAATGGCCAATTAGACGCGCTTCCGAAATTTCCAAACCGAGGCTATAAGATATGTACGAGTTACACCCAGACACAGAAATGTCTTTAAAATCGGCATTACGAGTAATTGAGAAATTACTAAAATGATCAGCAAAATAGCTCATACAATCAACGAAATAACTCATATGATCAGCTAAATGACTCATCAGATCAGCTAAATAACTCATATGATCAGGAATACTAATTGGTCAGCAAAATGTTATTGCTGCATTAATCATTGCTGACTATTTAGTTATTTTGCTGACCAATCATTTATTGGGCCTAGGTTTTTTTTTTGCTGACTTTTGATTAACGCATATTAGTTAATTAAAGAAAAAAAACATATTTACACATTTTCAGATGATAGCTCTATACTTAACTACCTATACTAGCAATGGCATAATTTATGGCGAATGAGCAGTGGATAACGCGCCATCCATACGAGAGGTGTAGGTTCGAATCCGAGCATGCACTTCTGGTGCGTGGTAGAATTTATCTCACATGTAAGGGAAAACATCTTGAGGAAACCTGCGGGTTTTGGATGGTTTCTGAAACGTCTAGCCATGATTCAGTTGTCTTGTTCCCCCGTTATAGAGTTGCGAAGGTCAGACGGCAGTCGCGTCATTGTAATGGCTAGACTCCCCAATCCTGAATCATAGTCTAAGCGTGCCCCGGGTTCCAAAGCGATTGCTTTGGACGCAGCAGGAATTACACGCTGAGGTGAGTGAGATTCATTAAGAAGTTATACCTACTAGGTACAAATCGTCATGTTCAACTTTCAAGAACGAATTTTGACTACCTATCTTAAGCGAATATAAATTATAGGGGCCTAAGTTATGTTCTTAGATTAGGTAAGTACATGGTCGTAAGGCCCAGGCAGCAGACAAAATTAGAAAATCATTTATTGTTTTAACTTTTAAAATGCTTTATCTTAGTACGTATAGTAAGCTCTCAACGTATAGTAAAGCAACCTCTTTCCATCCCCTACAGAAAAAATAGGATAAAAACACCTTTACCTTTACAAACAAAGGCACCGACCGAGAGTCCGTGGACTGAACGTAATGTTATAATAACTACAGTCAATTTCTTTGATTTGTCGTTCGCTGATTCGGATACCCACAACATAAGTGATGTTACAAGTAGCACTTATGTGTATTTTTGTCTAATACTTGGCTTAGGTACGTACAGCCACACATCAAAGTATACAAAACTGTCAAATTTCTTCAATCGACTCTCATCTTACTGTCGTAGACATTAGGTTGAATATCAATTGAGGAAATTTGTCAGGATGTGGTAACCTGATGTGTGGCTGTCTGTACCTATACGTGTCCGTTTAGGGACGGACGGAGTGCGGGCTCCCAAGAGCATACAAACTAGCACCGCCTGTGTTTCCTCCATACCCTAAGAGTGGGAGGGTAATGTGGGAAAATATGCGATTTTATTTACTTAATTTTGTATATTAACATGCTTAGGGTGGTAGGTAGTATAGGTACTCACTTTTCGACAGATGGTGTCGTAGAATATTTCACAGGTTTATCACTAAACGTACACCACATTTTGGCTCACTAATAAAATGCACTGCGTTCTCCACATCATGTTTACTATCAGTACAAACACAACTTAAAACGATCCTTACTGTCCGCAATTATCGTAACAAAACACACTGTTTTTAAATAAGTCGTTAGAGTTCAAAATTCCATTTTCAAACTTATCGAAATGGCAGCCGTTATTTTTAAAAATTGCAATGATAAATGCGTCTGCACACAACCTTGCGCCCTAATTTTAGTACGACATAAAACTAGTTCTTTCGTCCGATAATCACATGAGTGAAAAAAGTGTGTCATATACAGAATGCGGGTGAACCCAGCGCGCTGCCTTGCGTAACTCTTGCGGCGTGCGCGCAGCTCCACGGGCCAAAGAAACTGAAAGTGCTGGCGTACCCCTCCAAGCTACTGTCGTTAGGTAATGGAAGGTATTTCCATTAATCCCCATCATAACTGTGCATCTGCCGCCTTTGTCGTGGGCGAGGGGATGGGCTACAAGATTCTTACGGTTCCTATCCCATATAATAATAAAGTACCTAGGTAAGGTATACCTATGTATTTACTAATTATTTGTTTCAAGATGTGAAGGCCCACGTATATTAAAGAGGATAAAAATATTGAATAGCATTTTTATTTTCAGATCAAAAAAAATTAAGAATGTCGTCGATCAACTCTACTCAGCATTACAGATAGGTAAAAAAGTAATTAACATTACCAACCTTTATCTTTAATAACTCTCTAGTTTATGAAATCTACTTACTTAAAGGCTGAGACTAAATAAAAAAATGTGCATTAAGTTTTTATTACTTTGCAAAAATGTTTGTTAAACGTCTTCTGGTCCCATATCTTCAACCCACTCATATCGGCAGCAGTTTTCTTGAGTGATTAAATTCTATTATGATAAGTACTTGTTCCTCCAATTTAGTCAACCACTCTTTTTAATATGTATCATTACGTAATTTTGTTGTTTCTTTTTTTATTGATTATAGACTAATGCTTGACCTAGGATGATGGGCTTGCGTAGAATATGAATGTTCACTCTTGGCTTCAAAATGTCCACGATTAGTGGCCAGGAAAACGGACGTAGGCATGGAATTCCATTCCTTAGCTGTCTGCATTTACCTCTATAAAGGAACCCGCACAAATTGTTAGGGTAATGTGGCTTCAGTCAATTTGATTGAAATTTTGATATGTTATAGACTGCAGTGCCCTGAACAAATGTCCCTATAAGTGTTTTTCTACGGTTCCCGAATTGGCAGCTGGTTCCACAGTTTCACAGTTCCACTTTGAAATCAATCGTAATACGAGTATGTTAAAGGAGTCTATCCCTCGGACTACATCCAATCGTTACTATTTTGTTGACACAGCGCCTCAGATTCCGTCGCGGTTCCGTAAACACGCATCTTCTGCTCGCACCATCTTCCCACGCAAGCGCAGTATGTCTTGAGGAATGAAATTCAATTTGCTATAGCAAACTGCATCAAGTGTGGCTCGATCAGCGGGAAGTTCAGCCCATTGTTGCAATAATCTCAACCAATTTGCCTTGTTGTTTGTTCCATACATTATATTGCATCTTGTGGGACAGATAATGCCTGTTGTCGTTTTATAATCATATGAATGTAGGGTTGCTACAAAAATAAGATTTCCTACAGATTTTAAGAATCTAAACTGTAGAGGTTTCGAATATAAGTTCTAATCTCAACTATTAAGCTAGAGCAAAGGACAGCAACAGTGTGTCTTCACACAACACGTAATTTGTAACATCATCAAAGAGGATTTTTTTATTTTTAGTCGAGACACTAAAGGGAATCTCGAGGTATTGAACCATAATACAATGTACTCTGTGATTGAACCTTATAAGTGATTTTCCGTACTAAGAAATCACATTTGGTACTAGATATATCTCTTTAAATAAGCTTCCGATAAGAAAACGGAACAAAAGTTTTTTAGTGATCTGGCAGCACGAAATAGCGATGACCGTTATTTTGACCGAAAGAAGACTTTCTATTAAAATTGGTTTCTGCGCACTCAAGGTCATAACTACACTTTCTTGCCGCAGAATATAAGTAGGTAAATAAGATGAAAAATTCCGGAAATGTTTAAGTGGCCTATGTCCCATCGCTTGTATGGCGTCGATCCACTGTGCGGCCTCCCCCGCGTAGAGCAACGCCCGAAAACGCTAATGTGGGGAGGTCGCGGAATGTGGGATCACCCTTACCACCAAAGATGATAGTCCAAACATCTTTGTTGTATTTTTTTATTTAAATAATAATCCGTTACATTGTTTTTGCCACCGCCCGCCGCCATTGTCGATTTGTCGTGGTTCACACTTCGCTTCTCAGTTATAGATAGATATTCTTTATTGCACAGAAACAGAATACATGAGTGAAACAACAGCAATAAGCGGTACAATAAGGCGTTATGGCGTTAGTTATGGAGATCATGAGAAAAAATAAATACCTAGATACCGATACGGATAAATTCTAACGAAACTGAGAAAGGATTAAAACTACGAGTAACAATATACCTTGCAGCTCAGGGAGAGCCACGCTTCTTCAGCATGACGGGGCCGGCTCGACCGAAATGTTGTTTTGTCGATTGAGTAAGGGTATCGGAGGCCCAATTGAGGGGAAAGGGGGTTAAAGACTGGCAGCGCACTTGTGACTACTGGTGTTGCAGGTCAGCGGGCAACAATCGCTTACCACCAGGTGATTCGTCTGCTCGTCTGCCACCAATCACATAAAAAAGGGTTGCCAGGCGTCCGGATACAGCCGGACAGGGTCAGACGGTGTCTAGCCTGCGGGATTTTGTGAGACTTTTGTGTGGGATTAAATGAAATTATATTTACTTATAAAATTATATTTTATTCCAGGAAACATTTGTTTAACGTCTGTTGACATACATCTGATAAATATGCGCATTTCTAATTTCAGCTACATAAACACTACCTAATGAATAGAGTAGTTTAGTTATTTAAAGTGAAAAACTGCATTTTGAAGCCATAACCTATTTTGGCACACATTGGATTTAAATTCACTGCATTTTACTCAAAGTAAGCGTAGACAAGTTTCATTTTTGAAAACATACAAACTTTTATTCGTTATACAGGGTGTATCTGCAGACATTTACATCCCTTTATTTAAGTCTTCTGCCAACCATTCTGAACATCATAGAAAATGACCAAGTCACGTCAAAAAGTTTTTTTTTTCGAATTTATTAGAACACGCGGTTAAATTAAAACATCTAGTCTACAGATACACCCTTTATGCTTAATACGAATAGTTTTACAACTTAGTACGTACAGCCACACATTAAAGTACATATACAAAACTGTCGAATTTCTTCAATCGACTCTCTTCTTACTGTCATACACATTAGGTTGAATATCAATTAAGGAAATTTGACAGGTTGTGGTAGCCTCATGTGTGACTGTACCTTTTTAGATGATTATTATAACTTTGGTGGAAATAACCGAACCATACAGTCGCATTGTAGATGTAAACATAAAGTTCGATGGGACAGGGGTCTATCGCGTATTAAAAATCCGCTAGATGGCGTACTGAGCTTTGGTCCAACATAAACAGCATCGGTTGTTTCGTCTGTCAACTTGACATTTTTAGATACTACGTTCAAAAATAACCAATCACTTTGTAAGTGGATCTCAATAAGACAGTTTTGCAAGCATGAACCAACCCTCATTTTAGCGATGACCGTTATTTTGCGCACTTGTTAAAAAGAAGACTTTCTATCAAAATTGATTTCTGCGCACTCAAGGTCATAACTACACTTTCTTGCCTCGGACTATACACATTTTAATAGATTCTCCTCTACGTTTAAAAGTTAAATTCATTACATCAAAAGTTGAAATTATCACAAAAGTAAAGTTTTGTGAGTTGGTCCAATCATAGATGGATCTCAAAGCCATCTAACGGTTTTTTCACACGTGTAAATCCCCATTGCCACACTATACGCAGTTCCTATTATTATACTATGCTATTAGGTAATAATGATTATTTTTGGCTGATTAAATGTTTCATGGCAAAGTTATATTCGTATGTTGATACATACTGATTGAAGCGTTATCTAATAGATAGAATTTATTAATTTTGTGACTATACATGGTGTATCAGTAAACATTAAAATCATAAACAACCATTCTGAACAACAGTTGTTTTATGACTTTAATTCGGTCACATGACTTCTTCATTTGTAATTTAAACCATTTATAAAGAGACGTAATCGACGCCTAGCGCCATCTATTAGCAAATATTGGTACTATTAGCAGAACTAAGTCCTGAAACGTGGTGAGGGCGGGTCACTAGTAAAGTATATATTTTTAAGGATACACCATGACGTATGCTTGGTCTGATTTGAACGTCCATTTCTATCACGTCAACGTTAGTTTCATTTGTATCTAGAAATGGCAATCATATGATTGTAATTTTGTCTTAAAAGCAACTTTTTTATACGAATAAACTCATAATTGTACATTTGAAATGCATAACACGTACCTATATTGACGAAATAACTAAACTACGAAATTTAGGAGCTAAATCAATGGTTAACTTTGTTACGAAAAAATCAAATAAAAAGAACATAATTGCAGTGTCAAATTACAATCTATTACAACATAATTATATAATAATTATACATACCATAGACAATAATTAGATTATTTAAACATATTGCTTCTATGTTTGTACGGTTGTACATAAGCCAGGTACATGAGATTGAATAAGTACAGTTATTATTACAAAAATATTGTAATCCACGAGAAAAATAATATACTATATACAATCAATGATATAAATATATTCGCATCTTAACTACATAATATTATACATTATTTTACAAACACTTTTATACATTCTTTGAGCCTGTTAACTATATTTATAATAGCCAATCAACTTAAACCAACTGTTAAATTAATATGTAATATAGGAAACATTTTGGTTAATTAAAGCATATTTTAAAAGTAAATAGAAAACATTTGATACCATCTTACCTAACTATTTATATAGTGCGACAAGCGTGTTTTGGCTCATGGCAAAAATTGGAACTAATGCAGTCTTCTTGGGAAATGTTAATTATGACACAGTGACATTTTTCTGTAGAACATTTAATTTAATTAAACTTTTGTATAGAAAAATGTCTCATACCAAATGTTGTAGTAAATCGCCCAAGTATCAGTTAATTTATTGGCCAAAACAAGCTTGGCGCACCGTAAAGGTGACGGTTCGCAACAGAAACGAGTGAGTGAGGCAGAATAAGTCACATGCTTAGTTAGGCATGTAAACTAATCAGCGAGGCAGAGATAATCATAATAATATTTATTGCTTCATAATGGATTCAGATCCAGTCGCATTGTCTAAAATCAAAACGCGCCTGTCAGAGAAGCAAGACATTTCAGTCATGACGCGCGAGAAAAAAACGCAAGATACATAGCCTGTAGGCCTAACATGCGTACCGCGACAAAATTTTGTCGACTCTCGTTCGCGAGAGGCGAGCCTTCTATCTCGCTCATCGCTCATCAGTGACGAGAAGCAAATTGCGCCGACTCAATACGAGTGCGCCAATTATCTCGGGGGGCGGCGCGTCATGTTAGCCCGGCTGAAGTCATGACGCGCGAGACAGAGACGCAAGATACATGGCTTAAAGTCAAAACGCGCGAGCCAGATACATCGCTTAAAGTCAAAACGTTCTTGGTCATTCTTGGTCTCGCTTGCTTAACTCTGTCGATCCGCCACCTTTTTTAAGTCATACACGTCTAACATTTATAATGCCGATCTACGGAAGTCTATTAGACGTATGAGTCAAATGAAAATATCCGTTACAAAATACACGAACACCTTCATAAACATGTCTGCTAGAGAGGACAGGTATTCTCATTATCATCCTTGAAGCTATGATGAGAAAAAAAAACGCCGTATTCCATCTTTTTACATTACGCATTTATTTAAGGGGAAGCATGAATAAACGGTTTTTTGGCATCCCGATGTAGAATACGCAGCAGTTAATACAGGGTGTTCTAAGTTTATTAAAACAGTCACAAACACTAATTCTACCCGTAATTTGGAACAACTTGAACTTGAATTTGGAACTATAATATTTATCGAATGTTGTAAAAGCTACTTTGTGTCGATCCGTTCTGTCATAATTCAATATTTTTTATAACAAGGTTCTTCCAAACGACTTCTAATATTAGTGTTTAGAAAGACTTATCTGATTACAGATGAATACAGTACAGTTCTTTCATATGAAATTGAAAGATATATTCATGTTTTCCCATAACGCGCGTCGTTCTAAAAAATACGTGTTTTAATCATCATTATCTTTTAATGCTTCAAAATCGTTACTATTTACTATAGATAAATTTATAGTAAATGTTTATTATAACGTTGCTATAAAGACACGGAACATACAGCCTTTTAATCTATACCTCTAGCATTGTTACCTTGTCCTACAGGTGTATAGTCACGAGAAAATATTATTTACAGAATTTTTAATCCTAAACTAAATTTTTGACTAGAATTTACCAAGTTATTCATATTAGTTGATGATATGATTTTAAAATACATACTAAAATATATTGTACCGCCGGTGTGTACGATAAAATCTGTACAAATTCCGACACTACGAAACTAGTTAAATAATATTTATTTAGACAGAAAAGATACACACCGCAATATAAAATAACTTGACAAAAAATCAGTATTTAATATATTATTTTTTAATTTTAAAACGCACTAATTTGTTATCGTTTGTTGTGCCTATACACTTTAAAAATTAATAAAAAATAAAATCATCAATCGTGCCGTTTTGCATTGACTAATATTTTCTGCCGACAAAAAAAAACTGGTAAGTATTTCACATAATTAGTACAAATTTTTATCGGCTGTAATAATAACTAAAAAAAACATTCTTACAAAATATTTTTATCCAAAAAAACCGTCAACAGCTTAACCGTAATAATCACAGTGTATGAATTTAAATCGTAAGCCATTATGATAGGGATTATATTCGAACTGTGAACCTTACAGTTAAGGGCAGTTGATATAATATCTTGAAACCGTATGAGATATTTCCTAATATCAATACTTAACATTATCTGAAATCGGACTTTCAAATATGCTATAGTTTATTGAACTATAGTACGATTAGCTTCTAACATCACTTCATTGTTATGATTGTGCGTTCGTTTTTTTTTTTTGGTATTTCCATTGAATATTTTGGCAAATGCAATGTAAAGTCAATTTGTTTCTACATTTCTACCTTCTATTAGGGAGTTGCTATTGTTAGTATTTTATTAAATAAGGAGTTTTTGAACTACATAATTTCATATACTGAAAATTAGAGAAATGTTTGAGTTGATTTCAATAAGCTTTTATAATGATTGTGTCTGAACACACGCACCGTCTAGCCAGGTATGTTTAAGTGTGCTTGCTCGGTGGCATAATCTATAATTTTCCGCTCATACAGACCTTAATTATAACACAAGACTAATATCTGGTGATCGGAAATTCGTACGGTTATTTACCTATTTTTTTTTAGCATGGACATGACTTCACAAATCAAAATTACTTAAAATGACTTAAGGACAGAACAAGCACCTAAAATAAGATAATAACTATCTAGCATGACAGTGCGTGCAAGTACAGTCACGGGCACTAATAAGTATACAACCTCATTCAAATATGAACCTTATAGTCATGGCATAAGAGTCGAGGTGTTCACATCTTATTGCAGGCGTCTGTACAACGTTTTTATCTATTATTACATTACCATTTCAATAGTTTCGATACGAAATTGGCAGGATGTCTAAAACCGTAGTTTAACGGGTCATAAATATTGCACATAATTAACTTCCGCAATCAAAATACACATGCCAAGACATCCACGCACCCAAAGTTAAACCTTAACTCATCATATTGTACACTTATACATGAACTAAGAAATGTTGGCTTTATTTGGATACATTTGGATCTCCGGACGTGTTTCCGATTGGATCAGCCACACCGTTAACTGCAAACTTAATTCGTCAATAGTGGACAGACCGATTCATTGCGGCTGACGCCTTAAGGCGTCATTTAAATCTTTTACGTATGGCGTATGACGCCGAATGGCGTCTTAAAGAATTTATATTTGATGCCGACTGAATGTAAACACTCATTAACAAGTCAAAATCATAACAAAAAGCAAAATGTTTTCAATCATGGCGGAAGACGCCTAAGGGCGTCACTTCACTGTGTGGCGGCTGACGCCAGTAGGCGTCATAGAAGATTTGTTAGCAGCCATGGACAAGTCCCTAAAAGTGGGCTACGCAATGAATCGGTTAACAGTGTGGCTGATAGTACTTACATAGATCTCAAACTCAACACACCAACGGATCTAGCGGTGTCGTCACTAACCCTTAACTTATATTAAAACTATATTACTATCACAACAGTCGTCCTACTACACAAAGGTTTCTATATAACTCTCATACATATATTATTACATAACGATATATTTGAGCCGTTCTCTCATGTGAACACATACAAACCCTGCGTTCAATTTTAACTCAGTGAATATGCTTTTCGCCGATGTGTTCACACCTTTATAAGCCTTTACACCTCTTTACGATAGGTATATCATAAAATAATATTGCAAGACGAATAGTACAGTCAACACGTCAGGCAAAAATAGCACTTGTGTCTAAGACATAATGGTCTAAAGTGGGTCCACGTGTCGTCGGGTGTACAAAGTTTTAAGCTTATAAGGTCAAGTTGCAGTGAGATAAAATGTTTGTCATACAATATCTTTCGGGCAAGAACAGCTATATGATAGAAAGAGATAGGTTCATCTCAACAGGAATCACTATTTTAAATCGACTTAGAAGTAATTGGTTTTTTATTATTTGTTAGAGAGCAGACGGCTATAACGATAGCAAAATCATACTAAGCTCATTGAATAGTATACACACTAAGGGTATTCGGACTTAAAAATAGAGGGCGGTATAAAAAGAGATATCCGCCAGATGGCATCACATGGCCGAAGGTAGGGTTGTCAACCATACAATAAGTTAGACTACAGACTATAAATGGTAGGATCTGGGGGACAATTTTAGCGGTGAGTTGACTGTTGAATTGAATGTGGTATAAAAATATATACGCCTTGACTTGAATCGAGATTGATCGGACATGACGGCTCATCACTTTGCTCGTTGTATTATAAAAAAGGAAGACATCTGACGACAAATTACAGTTACTTTTTTCTATATTGTGCAAGAGCCGAATGAAAGTAGCAGAGTATATTCTAAAGATGGTTAGTTGAGTATGGATGGCGAACATTCGTTGAGCCTTGCTACATGGGCACAGTGGTGACGAAGGCGTGTAGGTCGATCGGTTAAGTTTTGTGTATGGTTGTAAGTAAGTGTGGCACGGCTGCAGCACAAAATAATTACACACAGAAGTTAGACTTTGACCTGATATTGAAAGTTAGAAGAGTTCGTTGACATATGCTAGGGTTGTTGCCCGGCATGAGTACATAAGCGCTCGGCCTCTACCATAGACCTCGACAGTTTGAACAATCTTATGTCATAAGTTAGGATTAATGTGGTCGAAAGGCGTTTTTGCCCGTTAGTGCGCATGCTCACGCATGACATTACATATTTTTAGCTCTTCGTGGGCTTTTTAGCCTTCTGTGTCAATATGTATTTTGTGGCTGCAGCTACTGCTGGCTGGTCCAGGGACTGGATGCAAATAGTCGAGTATATTTTGAAGACAGTATTCGATGAGGCTCACGCGTGCGGCTTGTTACTTCAGCGCAGTGATGCTGTGGTGACGAATGCATGTAGGTAGGAGGTGGGAGTGTGTCTGTGTATGGTTGTAAGTGTGGAACGGCTATGCTCCTCATGGTTTTTTGTGTCTCTCTTTTTGTGTGTCTCTGTGTGTGTGTGTCTCCCTCTGTGTGTGTTTGTGTGTCTCCCTCCCTCTGTGTGTCTGTGTTGTGCGCGCGCGCGCGACGACGTTGAAGCTCACGTTTGTTATTTGAGTGCGATGTCGCTGTCCAAGTAGTTACGAGGTAGGAGCACACGTTTGTGTGTATGGTTGCAGGTAAGTGTGTACAGGCTGCGGCTCCTGCTGGCTGCTGGCGTGTAGTATGAAGTCGGTTAGCTGAGATATTGCTGAGGCTCACGTGTGTCGGCTACTCGCGCGCGCGGACGCCGTGCATGGCGAGGAAGGCAGGCGGTAACGGTGTGTATGGTTGCAGGTAAGTGTGGCACGGCTGCGGCTCCTGCTGGCTGGCTGGTGGTGACGATTGGCGCCGGGTGTAGTTGAAAGTCGGTTAACTGAGTATGTCTGGCGAACATTGTCGAGGCTCACGTGTGTCGGCTACGTGTCGGCTACTCGCGCGCGCGCTGACGCCGTGCATGGCGAGGAAGGCAGGTGGTAACGGTGTGTGTAAGGTTGTAGATAAGGATGGTACGGCTGCGGCTCCTGCTGGCTGTCTGGCGTGTAGTATGCAGTCTGTTATATTGCTGGGATATTGTCGAGGCTCACGTGTGTCGGCTACGTGCCGGCTACTCCCGCGCGCGGACGCCGTGCCAAGGCGAGGAAGGCAGATGGTAAAGGTGTGTGTAAGGTTGTAGATAAGTATGGCACGGCTGCGGCTACTCCTGGCTGGCTGGTGGTGACGATTGGCGCCGGGCGTAGTTGAAAGTCGGTTAACTGAGTATGGATGGCTGATATTTATCGAGGCTCACGTGTGGTGGTCGGCTACGTGTCGCTACTCGCGCGCGCACACGCCGTGCATGGCGAGGAAGGCGTGCAAGTCGTGCGGCACGTTGTGCGGGCGGTAACATTCTGTGTATGGTTGTAGGTATACTGCAAGCTGGTCCTAATTTAAAGCTCGCAAGTCGTGTAGAATACCCTTAGACCAAGGAGTGATGATTCGCGCAGGAACTAAGTGCAAGTTGCCGAATATATTTTGAAGACGGTTAGCTAATTTTGAATGGTCGATATTTATTAAGGCTCACGTGTATGTGTGCCTGGCTGCTTAAGCGCGACGACCCCGTGCCAAGGCGAGGAAGGCAGGCGGTAACGGTGTGTACGGTTGCAGGTAAGTGTGGTACGGCTTCGGCTATTGCTGGCTGGCTGGTGTATAGTATATTGCTGAGGCTCACGTGTGTGTCGGCTACGTGTCGCTACTCGCGCGCGCGGACGCCGTGCATGGCGAGGAAGGCAGGTGGTAACGGTGCGTGTAAGGTTGCAGATAAGGATGGCACGGCTACGGATCCTGCTGGCTGTCTGGCGTGTAGTATGAAGTCGGTTAGTTGCGACACTGTCGAGGCCCACGTGTTGGCTACTTGAGCGCGATAACGCAATATATAAGGTTACAGATATGTTTGGCATGGCTGCGGCTCCTGCTGGCTGGCTGGTGTATAGTATATTGCTGAGGCTCACGTGTGTGTGGGCTACTCGCGCGCGCACACGCCGTGCATGGCGAGGAAGGCGTGCAGGTCGCGCGGCACGGCGTGCGGTGGAGGCTACGTGCCGGCTACTCGCAGGCGAAGGCAGGCGGTAACGGTGTGTATGGTTGCAGATAAGTGTGGCACGGCTGCGGCTACTCCTGGCTGTCTGGTGGTGGCTGCCTGTTGGTGGCTGGCGGGTGAAGGCTAGATGGTGACGATTGGCGCCGGGCGTAGTTTAAAGTCGGTTAGCTGAGTATGTCTGGCGAACATTGCTGAGGCTCACGTGTGGTGGTCGGCTACGTGTGGCTACTCGCGCGCGCACACGCCGTGCATGGCGAGGAAGGCGTGCAGGTCGCGCGGCACGGCGTGCGGGCGGTAGCGCGCGCCGCTGGCCGCCAGCGCCGCGGCCGCCAGGCACGACAGCCGCGGCGACAGCGCCGACCGCACCACGCTCTCCGCCGGACCTGCGATACACAACCAAACTTATGACGACCCGATTGGTTCAGTGGTAATGAATGCTGCGTCTGGGCCAAGGGTTGCGGGTTCGATCCCCGCACAGTACAAACTTTTGTGTGCATAAACATGCTTGTTTGTATTGGTCTGGGTGTTTTCTATGTATTATAAGTATGTATTTACAAAAGAAAATATTATATGTATATATTTGTGATTCCAATGTTGGTTCTGATATCTGTAACACAGGTGCTTGAGCTACCTATCTCAGAGTCAGATCAATGTATGTGATGTAGTGAAATATTATATTATTATTATACACACTGTAAACAACTGTATGTATGTAAAACGTGTTTCTGGCAAATAATAAGTTTCTTTATTATTAGACTATAGACTATAAGCGGTAGGCTTGAGAATAGTATCTTTGGGTAGCATTTTTAATTATTCACATAATTTCACCCCCCCCCCCCTTTTTTAACCCCTTACAACCCCCTTTTTGCAATAAAAAGTAGCCTATGTTCTTTCTCAGGGTTTGGACCATTTGGTATACAGATTCTGTATACCAAATTTCATTTAAATCCGTTTAGTAGTTTTGGCGTCAAAGAGTAACAGACAGACAGACACAGTTACTTTCGCATTTATAATATTGGTTAGGATGGTCTTGTGGACGCCCCGTAGGTGTAATGGTTTAAGTGCCGGGCCTCCTCCTCCTGCGGGTGACCTCGGGGTTCCGAGCTCCATTCCCGGGTGGAGGAAAAGTATGTTTCGTATGACTGGCAAAGTAACTAGTGCTCACCGCCTATGGAGGCGACGAGCGGCGTGATACCGTCGGCGTCCATCGCGTCCACGTGCGCGCCGCGCGCCAGCAGCTCGCACACCACGCCGCAGAGAGACTCGCTCCATTGCTCTCTTTCATCTGGAAATAGATAGATAGATATTCTTTATTGCATAGATATAGAATACGTCAGTGAAACAACAGCGATAAATAGTACGGTGGCCAGCACATCAAGTTACTACAATCTGTCAAATTTCTTCAATCGAACCTCACTTTTATGTCAAACGTATTTGGTTCAATATCAACTGAGGAAATTTGACAGATTGTAGTAACTTGATGTGCTGGCCACTGTACAATAAGGGTAAATGTATTTATTCAACTGATTACTAACATAGGAAAGGGCAGGAGCTCTATTTTTGATTCACTCGTGTGACATTGCGTTGGCGCATGCCACGTGTGTCACATTCATCTTTCAAATCGCGTAAATCTGATTTTTCGTATTTTTAATCATTCGCGCGGGATGTTCGAAATAGTCATGTGAGGTCGCTCGATGCGGACGGGTGATTCAAAAATGCTGAATTTCATATCTCGAACGAAAATTAGTATACTCTGATTTTTAATCATGTGGAGTAAACTGACAGATGAAAATGACATGTTACTATGCATTTTGACATTTTGCATGTGTCAAATTGAGTGATAATGTATGGGGATGACACATTGACGTCTGTCAGTTTACAAAAACCAGAGTATAGTTATGTGCTCACCTCCAGCTGAATGAATCAAAAAAAGAGCTCCCATGTCTTCTGTCAAACAAAGCTTTCCCGCGATTTAGAACAAACACGCGCTGACGTCACGGTATTATCTATTGTAGAGAGTTATGGCAAATTTATTTGAATTTCAATTTTATGTATGAGAAACACAAAGAAATTAAGAAACGACTAAAGATTAACTGTGTATACTATCTAAACTATCTAAACATAACATTGCGTTTTTCTCAAAATCGTTTCATTAGGAAATCCCCTGTCCTTTACCTGTACCCTTTATATATCCATACTAATATTATAAATGCGAAAGTAACTCTGTCTGTCTGTCTGTTACTCTTTCACGCCAAAACTACTCAACGGATTTAAATGAAATTTGGTATACAGATAATCTAGACCCTGAGAAAGAACATAGACTACTTTTTATTGCGAAAAGGGGGTTGTAAGGGGTAAAAAGTTACTTTTCCCCGCGGACGAAGTCGCGGGCGGCCGCTAGTTTTTGTATATTTTCCCTTGAGAGTCAAACATAGAGCGTGCGTCACTCACCGGGTATCAGCTGGTAGGAGATGAGCGCCACGTGCAGCGGCGTGCGGCGCGCCAGGTCGGCCGCGTCCACCGCCAGCCCGCACTCCAGCAGCAGCCGCGTCGTGCGCGTGCACGGAAACCTGACCCACACGGAAACATTATAATTAATACTTCACTGCTCCACCGCTAGATGGAGTTGTGGCAACATATTCCACATACCTTAACCGATTATGCGATTACATGTTTGAACTAAATATTTAAAAAAATATAACTGAAAAGGTTAAATGGTTGCGATAGTGAAAAAAAGTCTCAACTAAACTCAGCGGTACATCTAACCGCCCATTGCATTTTTTACATACAAATGTACCAACTTTACGATTACATAAATTAAAAAGAAAAAAGTGATGGCCGTTGGATGGTGGCACGCAGTCGTTCGTTAGGTTCAAAAACTGGATTGGTTTTGACGTGTCATGTCAAAATAAACCAATCTTCGTGCATACTTCGTGCGTACTGACTGGCAGACGTCGCTGGTGTGGAAGTCGTCGACGGGCGTGCGGCGGTCGGCGGCCAGGTGCAGCAGCGTCTGGCCGGACAGCCGGAAGCTATGAGTGAGATGTTGTGTGAGTGTGAGCGTCGGGTGTACTGACTGGCAGACGTCGCTGGTGTGGAAGTCGTCGACGGGGCGTGCGGCGGTCGGCGGCCAGGTGCAGCAGCGTCTGGCCGGACAGCCGGAAGCTATGAGTGAGATGTTGTGTGAGTGTGAGCGTCGGGTGTACTGACTGGCAGACGTCGCTGGTGTGGAAGTCGTCGACGGGCGTGCGGCGGGTCGGCGGCCAGGTGCAGCAGCGTCTGGCCGGACAGCCGGAAGCTATGAGTGAGATGTTGTGTGAGTGTGAGCGTCGGGTGTACTGACTGGCAGACGTCGCTGGTGTGGAAGTCGTCGACGGGCGTGCGGCGGTCGGCGGCCAGGTGCAGCAGCGTCTGGCCGGACAGCCGGAAGCTATGAGTGAGATGTTGTGTGAGTGTGAGCGTCGGGTGTACTGACTGGCAGACGTCGCTGGTGTGGAAGTCGTCGACGGGCGTGCGGCGGTCGGCGGCCAGGTGCAGCAGCGTCTGGCCGGACAGCCGGAAGCTATGAGTGAGATGTTGTGTGAGTGTGAGCGTCGGGTGTACTGACTGGCAGACGTCGCTGGTGTGGAAGTCGTCGACGGGCGTGCGGCGGTCGGCGGCCAGGTGCAGCAGCGTCTGGCCGGACAGCCGGAAGCTATGAGTGAGATGTTGTGTGAGTGTGAGCGTCGGGTGTACTGACTGGCAGACGTCGCTGGTGTGGAAGTCGTCGACGGGCGTGCGGCGGTCGGCGGCCAGGTGCAGCAGCGTCCTGGCCGGACAGCCGGAAGCTATGAGTGAGATGTTGTGTGAGTGTGAGCGTCGGGTGTACTGACTGGCAGACGTCGCTGGTGTGGAAGTCGTCGACGGGCGTGCGGCGGTCGGCGGCCAGGTGCAGCAGCGTCTGGCCGGAGCGAAGGCGCGCGTGCCGCAGCCGGAAGATGGCGCGCCGCACCGACCGGGTCGTCTCCTATACACACATTAAAGGAAATAAATAATGATAATTTTTGAAAAAAAAAAAGCCGACGTCAAGACTACAGCCACAATATAGTTTTTGTGGCTTTTTTAAAAAACTACTGAGTAAATTTTGATACAATGTATATGGGACCACCGCTGAAGGATAGCCTACGAAACAAAAAAATAATCATCAAAATCCATTCATAATTAGCGGAGAAATCGAGTAACATACATACAAAAAAAACATAAGGGTCTGAGAATGAGCGGAAAATCCGCTAGATGGCGGGCGAACTTGAGAACTAAGGTCCATCTACACGGTGATTGGTTATTTTCACGGTGGCTCTTTACCTCGCTGTTTCCCTCGTTCTCCAGCAGCCTGGCGGCCACGGCGACCAGGTACAGCGCCGTCCGGATGTTGCTCTCGCTCTCCTGCCCGGGAGCGAGCGGGACGGCCTCTTACCCTCGCTGTTTCCCTCGTTCTCCAGCAGCCCTGGCGGCCACGGCGACCAGGTACAGCGCCGGCCGGATGTTGCTCTCGCTCTCCTGCCCGGGAGCGAGCGGGACGGCCTCTTACCTCGCTGTTTCCCTCGTTCTCCAGCAGCCTGGCGGCCACGGCGACCAGGTACAGCGCCGTCCGGATGTTGCTCTCGCTCTCCTGCCCGGGAGCGAGCGGGACGGCCTCTTACCTCGCTGTTTCCCTCGTTCTCCAGCAGCCTGGCGGCCACGGCGACCAGGTACAGCGCCGTCCGGATGTTGCTCTCGCTCTCCTGCCCGGGAGCGAGCGGGACGGCCTCTTACCTCGCTGTTTCCCTCGTTCTCCAGCAGCCTGGCGGCCACGGCGACCAGGTACAGCGCCGTCCGGATGTTGCTCTCGCTCTCCTGCCCGGGAGCGAGCGGGACGGCCTCTTACCTCGCTGTTTCCCTCGTTCTCCAGCAGCCTGGCGGCCACGGCGACCAGGTACAGCGCCGTCCGGATGTTGCTCTCGCTCTCCTGCCCGGGAGCGAGCGGGACGGCCTCTTACCTCGCTGTTTCCCTCGTTCTCCAGCAGCCTGGCGGCCACGGCGACCAGGTACAGCGCCGTCCGGATGTTGCTCTCGCTCTCCTGCCCGGGAGCGAGCGGGACGGCCTCTTACCTCGCTGTTTCCCTCGTTCTCCAGCAGCCTGGCGGCCACGGCGACCAGGTACAGCGCCGTCCGGATGTTGCTCTCGCTCTCCTGCCCGGGAGCGAGCGGGACGGCCTCTTACCTCGCTGTTTCCCTCGTTCTCCAGCAGCCTGGCGGCCACGGCGACCAGGTACAGCGCCGTCCGGATGTTGCTCTCGCTCTCCTGCCCGGGAGCGAGCGGGACGGCCTCTTACCTCGCTGTTTCCCTCGTTCTCCAGCAGCCTGGCGGCCACGGCGACCAGGTACAGCGCCGTCCGGATGTTGCTCTCGCTCTCCTGCCCGGGAGCGAGCGGGACGGCCTCTTACCTCGCTGTTTCCCTCGTTCTCCAGCAGCCTGGCGGCCACGGCGACCAGGTACAGCGCCGTCCGGATGTTGCTCTCGTACTCCTCCTGCAACAGGAGCGTGCGAGCCAAACTCTTCGCGTCAATGGTTGCTAAGGGCCCCCGCGGGACAAGGGGTAATGTAATCTATTCCCTCGAGTATACGGCTCATTTTACAAGGACAACAAATATGTAATGAATCACACTTTAATTAAAGATATTATACATGTATTATTTGACACTGCAATCATGCTGTTCACTCCTGTTAGTCAAATTAGAACCGAAATATCGTCGGCTTATTAAAAAACTCATTATTTACAAAAAGTAGTAATAATACTTAAATGCATATATCACACCTAGACACTGAACAAACATATGTGTTCATCACACTGTTTGTCCAGGGTGGGGATCGAACCCACGACCTCTGGCGTATGAGGAAGGGTCACTACCACATGGGCCATCCGGGCAGTCAACAAAGTCAGACAAATTGTAGTAGGAATATCCTACTATACAGGGTGTATCTGTGAACATTTACATCCCTTTAACCAGGTGTTCTACCAACCATTCTGAACAACATTTATTCTATGACTTTTGAAAATTCGCATAAAATAATTTCATCTTTCCATACAAAGTCGGTCACGTGACTTGGTAATTTTGTATGGGGAGTCGAAAATTTTTTCGATGAATTTCGAAAAGTTGTTGAGCAAATGTTGTTCAGAATGGTTGATAGAACACCTGGTTACAGGAATGTAAATGTTCACAGATACACCCTTTATAATATACAGTGTCAGAAATAGTGAATTCAAGACATTTTGGTACAATGATGGTGTAGGAAAGTGTGTCTTATTTACATACTAATAAAGCTTCAGGGTCGTGGTTGTTCACCGGTTTTTCTAGCCTCGTTGTACCTCTCCTCAGCTCCTCTGCGCATGCTTCCAGTACATAACAGACCTGGTAGAACAAACAATAAGTTACAGACAACTTACAGTAAGTCAAACTAATAAATAGGGCGATGAAAGGATACATAGTATGATACTCTTTATTGAACTGTACAATGAACAGTTACGTGTACTAATAAGTATATAACCTCATTCAAATATGAACCTTATAGTCTCGGCATAAGGGTCGAGGTGTTTACATTTTATTGCAGACTTGTACACGGACGGTGGATTAATTTTTCCGAGGGACCAGTGTAAGGTGATAATCGTTTGCACACGCAGCGGGAGTGTGCGAAGCAAATCCCAGCGCTCAATCAAACGCAGTGCAAGCGATTTTGATAGCTGGAACACCGCCCCTTAGCGCATATTTGACAGTTTGACGCTAAAGCAACCATAACGGTTTACGTATTTTTTTTTTACCGATCTTAAAAAAATATATATTTTCTAAACTTTTTTAACTCGAAGGCTTCTTGCGAAATGTAATTGACGCCCAGCGTCATCTATTGGTAGTTTTTAAAACTTCTTGCGAAATGTAATTGATGCCCAGCACCATCTATTGGTACTTTTTGAAACTAACGTCCCGAAACGAAGTTAGAGCAGAGCACTACTGGGTCAATAAACTTTTTCTCACCTGTGCGAGTGGAAGTTCAATCCCGATGTGGATCATCTGAGAGAATACTTGAGCAAATCTGAGCAAATCCTTCACCACTGAAACCTAAAACAAAGAAAGTTATCAACCATTGTACACTTTGTTGTTTTTGATCCTACTAATATAAATGACGGGACAGTTTTGAGGATATAAAGCGAGTATGTATATTTGTCGCAGCCGTGTCAGGCCCTCCACAAGATGGACCAACGATTTGCTGAAGGTCGCGGAGATTCCTTGGATGCGGGCGGCATCTTGTGGAGAAATTGAAACAATTTCTTTTGCGAGTCTAGAAGATATTTTGTTAAATCTAAACTTGAAACAATTTTCCGCTTCAGGGCCAGGCAGGTGTCGAAGCGCGCCTCGTCGGCAACACCCAGACCCGCGCGTGTCTCACCGCGTTGTGCTGGCGCAGGCGCAGCGCGTGGCGCCACAGGGCCAGGCAGGTGTCGAAGCGCGCCTCGTCGGCAACACCCAGACCCGCGCGTGTCTCACCGCGTTGTGCTGGCGCAGGCGCAGCGCGTGGCGCCACAGGGCCAGGCAGGTGTCGAAGCGCGCCTCGTCGGCAACACCCAGACCCGCGCGTGTCTCACCGCGTTGTGCTGGCGCAGGCGCAGCGCGTGGCGCCACAGGGCCAGGCAGGTGTCGAAGCGCGCCTCGTCGGCAACACCCAGACCCGCGCGTGTCTCACCGCGTTGTGCTGGCGCAGGCGCAGCGCGTGGCGCCACAGGGCCAGGCAGGTGTCGAAGCGCGCCTCGTCGGCAACACCCAGACCCGCGCGTGTCTCACCGCGTTGTGCTGGCGCAGGCGCAGCGCGTGGCGCCACAGGGCCAGGCAGGTGTCGAAGCGCGCCTCGTCGGCAACACCCAGACCCGCGCGTGTCTCACCGCGTTGTGCTGGCGCAGGCGCAGCGCGTGGCGCCACAGGGCCAGGCAGGTGTCGAAGCGCGCCTCGTCGGCAACACCCAGACCCGCGCGTGTCTCACCGCGTTGTGCTGGCGCAGGCGCAGCGCGTGGCGCCACAGGGCCAGGCAGGTGTCGAAGCGCGCCTCGTCGGCAACACCCAGACCCGCGCGTGTCTCACCGCGTTGTGCTGGCGCAGGCGCAGCGCGTGGCGCCACAGGGCCAGGCAGGTGTCGAAGCGCGCCTCGTCGGCAACACCCAGACCCGCGCGTGTCTCACCGCGTTGTGCTGGCGCAGGCGCAGCGCGTGGCGCCACAGGGCCAGGCAGGTGTCGAAGCGCGCCTCGTCGGCAACACCCAGACCCGCGCGTGTCTCACCGCGTTTGTGCTGGCGCAGGCGCAGCGCGTGGCGCCACAGGGCCAGGCAGGTGTCGAAGCGCGCCTCGTCGGCAACACCCAGACCCGCGCGTGTCTCACCGCGTTGTGCTGGCGCAGGCGCAGCGCGTGGCGCCACAGGGCCAGGCAGGTGTCGAAGCGCGCCTCGTCGGCAACACCCAGACCCGCGCGTGTCTCACCGCGTTGTGCTGGCGCAGGCGCAGCGCGTGGCGCCACAGGGCCAGGCAGGTGTCGAAGCGCGCCTCGTCGGCGAACACGGCGCCGCGGAACACGACGGGGTGCGGCAGGTCGGGGCAGGCGCGGCCCAGCACGCGCTCGCGCACCGTCAGCCCCTCCATGTGCAGCGCGTGCGCGTTGCCCGCCAGCCGCTCCACCTCCTGCACACAACACAATAGGGGTTGTCCATTAATCACGTGAGGCTTGAAAGGGGGGGAGGGGTTCGATAAAAATCACGAAAATAACACAAGGGGGAAAGGGGGGGGGGGGTGTAGAAAGATATCTCGTGTATTTATTTTTTCGTAATTTTTCGTAATAAAATTAAAATAATATTCAGAAAATTTTAAGATTCGTTGTAGGTACTAAAAATACACGTGATGTTGAGAAGGGGGAGGAAGGTAATCTTAAACCTCACTACGTATCACCAATGGGGGAGGGGGGGGTTAAAAAATGCTAAAAAAAGATCACGTGATTAATGGACACTCCCTTATAAATAATCAATCATGATGTGCCAACGGTTCTGGTATATGGGCGCTATATTCTGCCGCGTTATATCTAAAACGCCAGGAAGATTAACCTTGTTAACCTTAACTAGCTTTTGCCCGCGGCTTCACTTAAGTTCGAATGAAAATTCAATATCAAACATATAACATAAAAAAACCTTTTAGAAATAAAACGGCAGTATTAACGTTGTATAATGCAGTTGACAACCCAAAAAAAAATTTACAATACAAATTGAAACGTTTTTGAAAAACAAATATGTAGTACTTAAATATGCAACGAAGTAATCTTATACTCTGATTATTAATCATGTGAAGTAAACTGACAGATGCAAATGTCAAGTTTCTATACATTTTGACATTTTGCATCAGTCAAATTGAGTGATAGATAATGTAGGGATGACACATTGACATCTGTCAGTTTAGGTACTCCACATGATTTAAACAATCTTTTGGAATTGTATAACATTTCTATTGGCGCAAACTGCTTAAACCATATTTATTCTATCTTATCTGTACTATTTGTGTGATGTAAATACTGTTTGTTTTCCATGAAATAAATAAATTAATTAATAAAAATCTGAGTTTAATAACCTCTATTGTAGTGCTCTCTTTCCAATTGTCGTATGCGGGAATCGGGTCCGCCGGCTTCTTGAGAAGCAGACCGTACCGCGTGTCGTACCGCATCGCCATCGCCCTATGCAGGTATTGGTACGCCATCTGGTGGATGACGTCACAAATTAATAAAAATAACGAATTTTTAATTTGTCGGAGGACATACAAAAAGTCGGGAGAATTGCGCCAATATGGCGGCTATCGAGTTCAAACAATCCGCTAGATGGCGTACTTGAGCACTAAGGTCCATCTATACTCTGATTTTTAATCATGTGGAGTAAACTGACAGACGCAAATGTCAAGTTTCTATACATTTTGCATCTGTCGAATTGAGTGATAAAATGTATGGGGATGACACATTGACATCTGTCAGTTCACTCCACATGATTAAAAATCAGAGTATATACGGTGATTGGTTATTTTTGATATGAGATGTAATGACATCTCACAGTGACAAAATGATGTCACTAAACAACCAATGACGTCAAAGTTGGACGTTAGTTCTCAAGTACGCCATCTAGCGGATTTTTCACACGCGATAGCGTCCATTCCCAACTATCAGGTCACTCGGGGTGTCCGAGTCCCATCTGAACCCTTCGATGATTTTTTTAAAAGTGTATTATTTACATCAGGTAACTCTTTGTCTCACTATGTCTATGTCTGTCTCACTCACCCGCAGGCAGTAGTACTCCTTGTCGTTGGCGAAGGAGGCGCCGAGCAGCTCGAGCGCCTCCACAGCCTGCGCGCGCGTCACCTCGGGCCGCGCGGACAGGATCTCTACGACCGTCGCGCGCGCACGCTCCGCCGCACACTGTAGAGGCGTCATGCCTGAATGATCAAACAAACATAAAAACAATTAAGGTTTGAACTACAGTAGTGCACAATTGATAAGGCTCACCGATGTCCATCCTATTAGATTTATACATTGCTAATGCGACAACTCTCCCTTTGTCGCCACCTTCCCATGGCCATACCAACACAACGGTTATACTGGCCGAATCGGAGGAGATGTGCGCGGATATTGCGTGTGCTTAGCACTCTTGCACTCTACCGCACCACAATTCTTGACTCCCTACAAGTTATCATCTCTATCCTTGTCCCTATTGTTGCGATTCTCCCCCTTCTGGGGCCGCAGACGCCACATTACTCTGGCGCCGAGCAGCCCGCGTCACTTTTCCTCCTGTGCCAGCAGTGCGCGAATTCTCGCAGCCTGGCAAAGTTCGCTTCCGAAGATACCAAGTGGAATACCAAACCGGTCCGAATCCGTCAACGACAATCCCTTCAAGCAGCTCCCTACGTATGTCCTTGTATACCGGACAGTACCACAATACATTGTGCCTGTCTTCCAGCAGTGGGATGTAGACACAGGTCCCTCCACCAGCCCATGGTCCGGCATACGGACCGAATCTTGGGAGACGCTCACCAGGTACTTGCTAAGGGCTCTTTCCCCGGTGCGTTTCTTCACTCCCTACAAAGTCTGTGTCTTTAGCCCATCTCAATGTCACTTCTTCCCAAATGGGGCGTGAAACACCACAGCACAAGCGACTCGCGTTCGGGCAGTTTCCACATCAATCGAACTTGTAACGGGGGGGTTAAAATGAGAAAGACCAACCACGTTAACAAAATAAATAATTATTATTTTAAAAAAATGAGCACTAGGGTCGCGAGTTATTATGCCGACTGTTCTTTCTACCTCCGTAGGCCCGAACTTCCCTGGCGGCTGAGGTGGTAGGTAGCTCGCTGATGTGTGGCAAACAGCAGGTAGGTTTGAGTGGTGTTGCGGCGCTCCAGGTCTTCAAATAGACGGGCGTCCGTATTCCCAAAAACTTGATCCAAATTTTGTTTATACGTAAACTTGATCCCAAACTTGTTCCAAACTTGTTCCCTGGAAATACGAGACGGCTTAGCATCTTCATAAGAAAATATCCGCTGTTGCGATTCGCCAACCCCTTCAAGCCAAGCCAAAGCAAAGAAGACGAGACCTAAGTAGAATGGTGAAGTGGCTGACAAAATCGCAAGCAGAACGGAGTGTAAAAACTACCTAAATTCTACTAACTAACTTATGTACTCAAAAGTAATAAAAAAGTAGGTAGGTAAACATTATATAAGGTAGGTAGGTTGTATATAATATTATTCTTCATCATTAAGTAAGTACATAAGTAAAGACTAGGTTTAAATAATGAAGTAACTACGTATATTAAATTTAGAATATAATTTAGAATATCGAACACTTTATAATTAAATAGAACTATGTATTTTTAATAATTATTGTTTATCGATATTATATTTTAAAACAACTAAAACAGCTAATAAGTTTCAATTGGCATAGGGAAGAAAAGGCGAAAGATTAAAGCACTAAAGATTAACACCATGAGTGAGTATGCACTATTACGTAACCCTGTACAGCTACGGTTCGGTAGTAAAATAAAACATAGATCATCACTTACCCTTTCGGGGAATTGCAGATTCCTAATTACGTTAGAAATTTGCCGTACAATTATACTAGGCTTATTTTTGCTACTACGAATACGTCGTAGTAAGTATTAGGTGCCTAGATCACACTTAGGTACTGTATAGCGGGAAAAAATACTAAGGAGGAGTACGTGTGTACGTCCCGCTGTCCGGCCGAGCTGTGTGGCGATCACTCGCCTGGTACATGGCCATCCGATGACCAGTGTGACGTCAGTAACCCCGCCCGCAGAGGTGTCGGAGAACAAAAGACTCGCTCCTGTGCGTTAGGGTACCGCGGGCGCGATAAGCGAACCATTAGCATGATACAAACGTTTACGCAGTTTAGTTATTAATACTTGGACAAGATTCTAATAAGAAAAATATTTTGTTAAGAGGAAGTTATTTTCCAATTAGAATAATAAAAAGTGACCCAGGGGAAAATTTATTTATTTTTGTAAAACATTAATGTTTATATTGTAAATATGTTAAAATAAGTTAATTTAAGTAGTTTTAAGTTAAATATTATTAATGTATATATTTTTTATTGTAAATAGTTTTATTTTATTTTCTTTAAAATTTTATTTTTTCTTTTTAATTGTAAAATATATTGTTATTGTTTAAAAAATAACGTATAACGTTACATTACCCCCTCGCGTCACCAAGGATTTTATCCTATTTATATAAAATCCGCACTTAAGTAATAAAAGTATATATTTGTATTTACACTTCCACTCTCAACTTTCATACTTCACGCAAACATAAAAACAACAATAGACATTTTAAAAGAATATTGACGCATCCTATCAATAAAAAGGTTCCTGTTAATTATTTGAACTGGTAACCCATACAAATTGCAATTACTGTTGATGATGTTATAATACGCGTATTTAGGTAATGTAATATGGTTAAAAAAAATATTTTTATTATTATTTCTATTTTTAAATTTTTTAAACTTTTAAACTATTTATTTAGACCAATTAATTTTAAATCTTTAATATGCCATGTGCCTATATCTTTGCCAGACATATCTTCCAAGACGTAAACAAGAGGTGATTTTTTAGCGGTAACACGACACTTTATGAATTTAGGAGCCAGTTTTTTACTAAAATATTTGTCCTTATCACTAAGGACGTAGGCTCGTTTCATAACTAGATCTCCTACATTGAACTCTGCAGGCTTGCGGCGCAAATTATAATGTGCAGTGTTCTTTTCATGTGCGTGCCACAATTTAGCTTGTACCTCGTTAAATACGGTGGAAAGACAACCTATGTTCTCTGCGTAGATATCACGAGGGAGAAATAGAACCTCTTCACCTAACTCTGTGTCCGTGTAGTGAGTGCCACAGGGGACTAGTTCTCTGCCATAAACTAAGAACGACGGCGTGAAACCAGTTGCCTCATTAACCGAGTTATTGATGGCAAACTGAACGGTCGGTATATAGGTATCCCAGCTTCTGTGATCGGACTCAACATAGGTGGAAATGCACGTAATTATGGTCCTATTATACCTTTCCACGGTGTTTATTTGTGGTGTATATTTTGGCGTAAAATAAAAATTTGGGACATTATATTTTTTAATAAATGCAGACGTCTCGCGACTAATAAATTGGGAGCCATTATCTACAAAAATAGTCTGGGGAACTCCGTGGACTAGAAAAACGGAATCCTCTAAAATTTTAATTATTACATCAGAAGTAGCTTTCTTGATGGGAAAAATTAGGCAATATTTGGAAAAGCAACACGTGACTACAAATATGTAACTATTTTGCTTGCGAGTAGTAGGCAAGGGACCCATGAGATCAATAGAGATCATCTGCCAAGGACGTGAGCACTGTTTGGGGCGACCCATAACTCCTAAAGTTTGGTGGTTGTGTGTCTTGTACTCAAGACACTTTCGGCATGAACCAACAAACTTGACTACGTCGCTGTGCATGCCTGGCCAATAGTACCTAAGCATAAGACGGTTATAAGTTTTAAAAATGCCTAAGTGTGCAGCAGTTGGCTCACAATGGTTCTCTTGGATAACCTTTTGTCGAAGTTCAGAAGGGACTACAATTTTCCAGGAAAACTCAGTAGACAAGGTATTTTTCATTTTTGACAGACGGTATAAAATATTGTCTTTAATTAAATAATTTGGAAAATCCTGAGGCCTGTTTAAGCATCCATTAAAGATGGTTTTGTACCATTCATCTTTAGTGTCTGATAAATCAGAAGACGAAATAGCACCAATCGGAACCGCACGTGAGAGAGCGTCAGGAATTACGTTGTCGACACCACGTCTATGTTTAAGTTCGAAGTCAAAAGACGACAAACGTACTCCCCATCGAGCCAATCGACCGGTTGGGTTATCCAGAGAAAGGAACCACTTCAGAGCACTGTGGTCTGTATAGACAGTGAAGGTTTTTCCGTTCTCTAGATAACATCGCCAATGCTCCAGAGCTGTGATCACGGCTAAAGTTTCACGCTCAGTGATACTATAGTTTCGCTCGGAGGCGGTTAGGGATCGACTCATATACGCTATGGGATGCTCTTTTCCGTTCCTGATCTGGGTGAGCATGGCACCAACTCCATAGTTGCTGGCATCAGTATGGACCTCGAAGGGTTGGTTATAATCAGGGCAAGCCAGAACAGGAGCAGAAACGAGACATTCTTTGAGTTTCTGAAAGGAGACATCAGCCTCAGAAGTCCACTTGAATGGAGGTGTGCCCTTTTTCATAGAGGTCAATCTATTAAGAGGACCTGCTACAGTGCTGAAGTTGGGGACGAAACGACGGTACCAAGTAGCTGTCCCGAGAAAGCGTTTAAGATCCTTCCGACAAGTTGGTGTTGGATAGTTTAAGATGGCTTCCACTTTCTCGGGATCGGTACGTAGCCCACAAGCATCAACGACATACCCAAGGTATTTCAGTTGACCTCGGAAAAACTTGCACTTATCCAAGTTCACGGTAAGGTTGGCTTGTTTAAGTTTTTCCAGGACCTTAAGCAACAGTGTCACGTGACTTTGGTAATCGCTACTGATGATTATGACGTCATCAAGGTAGGCGAACACATGCGGACCAAACTCACCAAACAGGAGATCTACCAGACGCTGTTGGGTAGCTGGTGCGTTGGTTAAGCCAAAGGCAGTCCTTTTAAATCGGAAAGTTCCGCGACCAGGGACATAAAATGCGGTCTTGTCACGATCCTCGACAGCAATATCAATTTGCCAGAAAGATTTGGACAAATCTATGCTTGATAAGAAGCGGGCATCACGAAGATTGTCCAATATCTCGGAGATGTATGGCAAATTATATGCGTCGCGTTTGGTCACCGAATTTAATTTCCGACTGTCAAGGCAAAATCTCGGCTGGCCATCCTTCTTTGACACAAGTAAGACTGGAGAAGACCAGGCACTTTCACAAGGCTCGATCACGTCAAGACTTAGCATTTCGTCGACCTGCTCAACCAATATGCGCTGTTTTTCCGGGGACATTCGGTAATAGCGCTGACGTATTGGTTGGGAGTCTCCGGTATCGATGCGGTGTGTGATCAAACCCGTTCGGCCTAGACCCTTGCGCTCAAACGAAATATCTTTGTATTGCTCGATAATAGTGTCTGCAATAAGTTTTTCAGAATCGCTGAGGCTTTCGTAACCATAAATTAAGGGTTTGGAAGGTGACTCTGTATCTGCAGTAGGTGCACTGAGTGAAATGCTGCCTAAATATTTAGGACAAATTTTAAATTTTTGCCAGAAATCGACGCCTAATATAAGTGAAGTTTCGATCTCTGGGACAACTATGGCTTCAATAATGTGAAACTGGTTCTCAAAATTTATAGGAATGTTAATATATCCAATACTTTTAAATGATTGACCGCCAGCAGCTTTCACAAAAATATATTTATCATTTATTAATGTCAGTCCGTGGGATTGAAGCAATTTATGACTATTATTACCCAGAATAGTGACGGCTGAACCAGAGTCAAGAAGACCAGTAAAAGGAATATTATTAATATTAATAGTGACATAGGGCCTAATATCATCGACTGGTTTAGTAAGAATTGTGGCAGTTCTGTAAGAATTAAAAAATATTTTTAATGTAGCGAGCCAATTTTGCCAATCATCTTTGTCAAAATGACTTTTAGATGAACTCCCACAATTCTGTTCAATCAGTTTTTTGAACTATTATTTTTATTACAATCAGGACATTGAGGAGTTTTAACGTCCTTACGGCCACATCTAAAACAGTAAATATTGTCCTTGCTTTCTGTACACTGTCTTAAATTGTGGGTGTTGACACGACACCTTGGACAATAACGAGGCTTAGGTACCTCAATTGCGTGTATATATTTTTCATTATAATTTACTTTATTAGGATAATTACTTACTTTATTAGGGTTTTCATTAGTGTAGTGCTTATTTTGATTGTTATTTGTATTACTGTATTTGTTAAATTTAGGATAATATTTTTGATTTAAATTGTGATTGCTTATTGTACTTTTGTAATTAAATTTGTTTCTATTATTATTATTGCTATTATATGCAAATTCTGGTGCAAGGGTATCAGAAGTTGCAGCTCAGGGCTCATGAAAATTAGAGAGACATGCCTGAATATTTTCGTAATTTCGACATACGGTTTCTAAATGATCGAGTGTCTCAATTTTACCGGCTGACGCTAGGGTACTCGCATAAGAGGGCCTAATATTATGGAGAATTATCTCTAACTTTTCGTCCTCAGGCTTTGGTTTCGATAAACGCGAAAACAAACCTGACATGACAGAAAGATAAATCGTGATGTTTTCAGATTCACCTTGCGTCCTTGCACGAATTTCTGAAAGCAGTCTGTAGTCGAAGTCAGACCGAGTGAAATCCTTTTGCAACAACTCTATTAGCTCACTCCATGTAGACACACGATCCCTTACGTTCCTAAACCAGTGCAAAGCGTTACCCGTGAAGATCTCTGTGGCACAGGATAATGCTTTGGGACCTGAGATATTTCTGGCGGTGCAATATTCTGTCAAGCGTTGAACGAATGCCCGTACACAAGTAGTTCCATCATATCTCAGCTTACCTAAATCAGCTGATCCTCCACGATCACAAGTGACAGAGATATTTAAGGGTGTCGCAGAAGAAATAGGTTCAGCACTATCGCTGGATGGTAGCAAATTATCAACAGCTTTACTTTTAAGAGTATCTAGAATTTCAATATAATTTTTAAACTGCGCAACGTATGCATCGTATTGCATTTTGATTGTATCATTGCTAATAATTCGGTTTATGCGATGATATAAGTGATTCACTAAATTTTGAGTACGAATCAAAGTGTTTCTGTCGGTTTTTAAGTCCGTTTCTAAATTTATTTTAATTTTACTAAGGGCTTCGCTAACACCTTTGATGTCCTCTACAGGCTCATACGGGCTCTCAATAATGTCCTCAGAAGGGAACAGAGGTCCAAGTTTGGCAATTTGTTTTCTTAAGTCCTGTACAGTAAGTGCAGGAGTAGCGCCTCTGATAGTCACCTCATACTCTAGCTCCGTCTTTTGTAGTGACAAAAATTTAACGGGAAAAGCCATGTTAAAAAAATAAAATGTACGGAACCCAACAAAAAAAATCTTAAAAAATGTCGTAAGTGATGATCTATGATTTACGATCTTATATTTAAGTAAAATAACTATAAACTATGTACTCCGTCTGTTACAAAATAATGCTACGATGGAAATAAAAGTACAGTATACATAAAAAGCAGCAAAAAAAAATAAACAACGTACACAAAACCAAAAAATAAACTAAAAAAAAGCGTTATACAAAAACAGCACACCACACACAAACTACTGACTACGGAAGCAGATGAACAGTCAAAAACCAAGTTGAGGCGCCAGTGTAACGGGGGGGTTAAAATGAGTAAGACCAACCACGTTAACAAAATAAATAATTATTATTTTAAAAAAATGAGCACTAGGGTCGCGAGTTATTATGCCGACTGTTCTTTCTACCTCCGTAGGCCCGAACTTCCCTGGCGGCTGAGGTGGTAGGTAGCTCGCTGATGTGTGGCAAACAGCAGGTAGGTTTGAGTGGTGTTGCGGCGCTCCAGGTCTTCAAATAGACGGGCGTCCGTATTCCCAAAAACTTGATCCAAATTTTGTTTATACGTAAACTTGATCCCAAACTTGTTTCCATAAACTTGTTCCCTGGAAATACGAGACGGCTTAGCATCTTCATAAGAAAATATCCGCTGTTGCGATTCGCCAACCCCTTCAAGCCAAGCCAAAGCAAAGAAGACGAGACCTAAGTAGAATGGTGAAGTGGCTGACAAAATCGCAAGCAGAACGGAGTGTAAAAACTACCTAAATTCTACTAACTAACTTATGTACTCAAAAGTAATAAAAAAGTAGGTAGGTAAACATTATATAAGGTAGGTAGGTTGTATATAATATTTATTCTTCATCATTAAGTAAGTACATAAGTAAAGACTAGGTTTAAATAATGAAGTAACTACGTATATTAAATTTAGAATATAATTTAGAATATCGAACACTTTATAATTAAATAGAACTATGTATTTTAATAATTATTGTTTATCGATATTATATTTTAAAACAACTAAAACAGCTAATAAGTTTCAATTGGCATAGGGAAGAAAAGGCGAAAGATTAAAGCACTAAAGATTAACACCATGAGTGAGTATGCACTATTACGTAACTCTGTACAGCTACGGTTCGGTAGTAAAATAAAACATAGATCATCACTTACCCTTTCGGGGAATTGCAGATTCCTAATTACGTTAGAAATTTGCCGTACAAATATACTAGGCTTATTTTTGCTACTACGAATACGTCGTAGTAAGTATTAGGTGCCTAGATCACACTTAGGTACTGTATAGCGGGAAAAAATACTAAGGAGGAGTACGTGTGTACGTCCCGCTGTCCGGCCGAGCTGTGTGGCGATCACTCGCCTGGTACATGGCCATCCGATGACCAGTGTGACGTCAGTAAACCCCGCCCGCAGAGGTGTCGGAGAACAAAAGACTCGCTCCTGTGCGTTAGGGTACCGCGGGCGCGATAAGCGAACCATTAGCATGATACAAACGTTTACGCAGTTTAGTTATTAATACTTGAACAAGATTCTAATAAGAAAAATATTTTGTTAAGAGGAAGTTATTTTCCAATTAGAATAATAAAAAGTGACCCAGGGGAAAATTTATTTATTTTTGTAAAATATTAATGTTTATATTGTAAATATGTTAAAATAGGTTAATTTAAGTAGTTTTAAGTTAAATATTATAATGTATATATTTTTTATTGTAAATAGTTTTATTTTATTTTCTTTAAAATTTTATTTTTTCTTTTTAATTGTAAAATATATTGTTATTGTTTAAAAAATAACGTATAACGTTACAAACTCCTTCCTAATGTCAAGCCTTTTGTGTGCAAATGCACGCAACCGTCGAAAACCTTCTGCAGAGTTGACCATCTCTTGATGGTATACTGGTCCTATCTCGTTCCTGTTCCAGTCATTCAGCATCTGTTGTCGTTCCTCTTCATACAGCTGACATTCCCACAGCGCATGGTCCCGAGTTTCATCAGCTTCTCCACAGGGACATACAGGTGACTCACTGAGAGTCATCGCGTGCAGTCTGCAGTCCAGCAGTGGGATGGTGTGATCGTGGTCAGTTAAGATAGACACGTACCGTTCTCGTTGGTGAGGATGCGCGCCTGGCGGTCGAGCAGCGCGCACACGACGCCGGCGTGGCCGCACTCCGCCGCGTCTGTTCTCCTCGCAATGCGCCCATTGTCGCTGGTCCACCAGCGCAGCAGTGGGGTGGTGTCATCATGGTCAGCTAAGGTGGCTACCTAAGCTGACCACGTACCGGCCACGTACCGTTCTCGTTGGTGAGGATGCGCGCCTGGCGGTCGAGCAGCGCGCACACGACGCCGGCGTGGCCGCACTCCGCCGCGTCTGTCCTCCTCGCAATGCGCCCATTGTCGCTGGTCCACCAGCGCAGCAGTGGGATGGCGTCATCGTGGTCAGCTAAGGTGGCTACCTAAGCTGACCACGTACCGCCACGTACCGTTCTCGTTGGTGAGGATGCGCGCCTGGCGGTCGAGCAGCGCGCACACGACGCCGGCGTGGCCGCACTCCGCCGCGTCTGTTCTCCTCGCAATGCGCCCATTGTCGCTGGTCCACCAGCGCAGCAGTGGGGTGGTGTCATCGTGGTCAGCTAAGGTGGCTACCTAAGCTGACCACGTACCGCCACGTACCGTTCTCGTTGGTGAGGATGCGCGCCTGGCGGTCGAGCAGCGCGCACACGACGCCGGCGTGGCCGCACTCCGCCGCGTCTGTTCTCCTCGCAATGCGCCCATTGTCGCTGGTCCACCAGCGCAGCAGTGGGATGGCGTCATCGTGGTCAGCTAAGGTGGCTACCTAAGCTGACCACGTACCGCCACGTACCGTTCTCGTTGGTGAGGATGCGCGCCTGGCGGTCGAGCAGCGCGCACACGACGCCGGCGTGGCCGCACTCCGCCGCGTCTGTTCTCCTCGCAATGCGCCCATTGTCGCTGGTCCACCAGCGCAGCAGTGGGATGGTGTCATCGTGGTCAGCTAAGGTGGCTACCTAGCTGACCACGTCCCGCCACGTACCGTTCTCGTTGGTGAGGATGCGCGCCTGGCGGTCGAGCAGCGCGCACACGACGCCGGCGTGGCCGCACTCCGCCGCGAAGTGCAGCGCGGTGGCGCCGCACAGCGCGCGCTCGTCCACCCGCGCGCCGCTCTCCAGCAGGAACTGGACCTGTCGTAACGATACATATATCATCAACATCATCATTTAAGAGTAAGAGCAACATCATTTAAGAGTAAGTGCTCTCCAGCAGGAACTGAACCTGTCATAACGATTCATATATCATCAACATCATCATCATTTAAGAGTAGAGCAACATCATTTAAGAGTAAGTGCTCTCCAGCAGGAACTGGACCTGTCGTAACGACTCATATATCATCAACATCATCATCATTTAAGAGTAAGAGCAACATCATTTAAGAGTAAGTGCTCTCCAGCGGGAACTGGACCTGTCATAACGATTCATAAATCATCAACATCATCATCATTTAAGAGCCGCTCTCCAGCAGGAACTGGACCTGTCGTAACGATTCATATATCATCAACATCGTCATCATTTAAGAGTAAGAAAACATTTCTTAACTACAACACATTTACACATAATTTTATTTATTTATATTTATTCGAGTCCCACTTGAACCCGTCGATGAATTTTTAAGTGTACATTTACACATAGACAAAAAGACAAAATAAAGAAAACATAGAAGTTGCGGCTGCCATATTTCAGCCAATTGCATTCAATGCATTCAATTTTGAACGGAAAGTTACACGGTAAAGCATTCAAATCTTTCAGTAATCGATTCTCACTATATATCAAACGAATTAGGTTCAGTAGTTAAGACATCGTGGAGTGGACGATGTCGAGTGTCCGCTGCTGGGGTGTGACGTCACTCACCACGTCCAGGTGTCCCTTGTAGGCGGCGATCATGAGGCAGGTGTTGTTGTACTTGTTGGCCTTGTGTATGTCGGCGCCGTGCCGCACGAGGTACTTGACGATGTCGAGTGTCCGCTGCTGGGGTGTGACGTCACTCACCACGTCCAGGTGTCCCTTGTAGGCGGCGATCATGAGGCAGGTGTTGTTGTACTTGTTGGCCTTGTGTATGTCGGCGCCGTGCCGCACGAGGTACTTGACGATGTCGAGTGTCCGCTGCTGGGGTGTGACGTCACTCACCACGTCCAGGTGTCCTTGTAGGCGGCGATCATGAGGCAGGTGTTGTTGTACTTGTTGGCCTTGTGTATGTCGGCGCCGTGCCGCACGAGGTACTTGACGATGTCGAGTGTCCGCTGCTGGGGTGTGACGTCACTCACCACGTCCAGGTGTCCCTTGTAGGCGGCGATCATGAGGCAGGTGTTGTTGTACTTGTTGGCCTTGTGTATGTCGGCGCCGTGCCGCACGAGGTACTTGACGATGTCGAGGCGGCCGTCGAAGCAGGCGGCGCGCAGCGGCGTGCTGAGCGTGCGCGTGGCGTGGTTCACGTTTGCGCCGGCGCGGACCAGTCGCTTCACTATGCCGAGGTGGCCCGCGCCCGCTGCACACCATAATGCTGTTGCACCTAAAAAAACATACCGTATAGTCTTAGACAGGTCATCATCATCATCATAATTTCAGCTAATAGACGACTACTGCTGGACATAGCCCTCCTCCAAAGTTCTCCACACAGATCGGTCCTGTGCCACCCGCATCCAAGGGACTCCCGCGACCTTACCTTACCTTTGATCTTATACAGGTTTTTATGTTATAAATAGGACAAGACATCCGTGAAAAATAGAAACAAAAGTTAGGTAGACAACCGAGGCAACAATATCTATACCCCAATAGCTACATAATAATCTATCATTAGCAATATAATAAAATTAATTTTAGTATGTATTTTAATGTCATAGGTGGCAGACGAGCGGATCACGTAATGGTGAGCGATTGCCACCGGTTGCGCCGATAGCCACCTGCAATACCAGTGGAGTAACAAGTGCGCTGCCAACCTTTTAACCGACATTCTCTCGCGATTGGACCGTCCAGTAACCTCAGTGAATAATCCTGGATTGCCAAATCATGCTTAGATGTATTATAAGCGTTATTAAAATAGAATTAAAGACTAACATCAATGACTCATTTACACATGTATTACGACGATGTATAGTCAATTATGCCGAACCAGGGTGAGTAACAGTAACATCATCGTATTTGCATTTCAGCAATGTTTACTAGAAAAATGGTTGTGCAAGTGGCATAGCCAGACGTGGGCGACGTGGGACGTCGCTAGCGAAATTACGCATCCCCTAAACAATTGAAAATTTGCCGCCCAACGTACAGATCACGCCAAACTTCTAGTTCGCTCTAAAGTTGTTTCGCGCGTACAGCGGTAACAAGTATTGTAATTAAATTATTTCGTCTGGGTATAATCTTTAGTGGAATATTATTACAAAAACTAACAACTAAATATGCGCTCTCCCGTCCCGTTGTATAGTTCGCTATTGCGACGGCACTCGCCTCGTGTTCAGAGCGAACTAGAAGTTTGGGCGCAGCCTGTGCCTTATAGTAGAAGATCCGAACTTACATCGACCTTCACCGGGCTGATAATCGAATGAAATATCCTTTATGACAAATTTTATATACTAGAAAATATATTAAAAATAGGTTTGCTAAAAAAATCCTGGACAGACTATTTTTAATTAATTTTTTAAAAATAATATTTAACTAAATTTAATATTTAATAAAATTTTCATTCTTACTTAAAGTATAAAAACGTATAGAATGTGCCGCCATTGGGTTGTCTATTATTTACCTGGACAGAGTACTCGGTTGTCAGGTATAAACAGGTATGTCGATGGCAGTTACCTTCACTTGAAATGATAATAAAAAAATTGGCGGCACATTCTATACGTTTTATACTTTAAGTAAGAATGAAAATTTTATTAAATATTAAATTTAGTTAAATATTATTTTTAAAAAATTAATTAAAAATAGTCTGTCCAGGATTTTTTTAGCAAACCTATTTTTAATATATTTTCTAGTATATAAAATTTGTCATAAAGGATATTTCATTCGATTATCAGCCCGGTGAAGGCGATGTAAGTTCGGATCTTAGACTATTATTAAAATAGTAATTAAGATACCCCAACGCTACCGCCCGCCCCTAGGCGGTATCCTATACGGCCTATTGCCAAATCCAGGTTTGTTTCAGGGTTTGTTTCCCCCGCCCCGGCCTCGCTTTCAAGAGGGAGGACAGGACAAAAATAATGAGCTGAAACAGACAGAGGGGCATACGAGTGATCTTATTGGGTCCCGTTTATTCACTCACGCAAACTTCTAAGAAATATTTTTGCGCCGAAGCCCTGTGGGGGACAGCTCTGAAGGTAAGAAAGGTAGAACGAAGCGTAGTGGGGCGGAGGGTGTCGAGTGACCCATCACGCTACGCAGTGGCGTTTATCGGTAATCGTATATCGATAATCGATAGCAAAGAGCAGTGACTTAGAAGAAAAATACGTCTTGATTCTAATTTTTTGATTGCGAGTGTAATGAAGACATTAATTTTGTAGACAATAAACGAATCATAAACTGGCCTATCCTCTTCAATGCTAGAGATAAACTTACAGCATATAATCGAATAACGAATTAGTGCAGTAAGCGAGTTAAAACAAAATGGTTGAACCTTGTAGGATATTAGGTACAGCCACCAGTACCTACATTGCCAAATTCAATGACTTTATACAATTATTAAGTGCAATTTATCATATGCGGAAAACAAAGGGGATACCTGGACACTTGCCAAACGCTCCATTGAAACAGTTCAATTTTTAGTTCCTTTGTACGTAAAGATCTTTCACAATTTTCGTTCTAAATATAACCGCGTATGGAAGCGACGACACGGAGCAGTAAGTCAACGCTCCCGCGTTTGTTGTTGTCTGAACGGTTTCAAACAGTCAGAAGCAGATTTTCTCTCACGTTCTATAAACGGGCCCGAAGGTTTCATGGAGACTGCACTTGACATTGTATGAAAATATAAACGTGACCGAGCGCTCCGCCTACGGCACTGACCGACTCCTTTATGCCTGATTCAGACGCAGTTTTTATTTTCAAATAACACTTTGGGAAAATCTGGAAGATTCCGTGGTCGATCACAATGCTTGTTTAGTAGCAGTAAAATATTGCGATAAAACGCTGGACTTTTTAGGGTTCCGTACCTAAAGAGTGAAATAAGGATCCTGTTAGTACTTCGCTGCCCGTTTGTCACCCGTATCTCAAGCACCGCAACATCTAGTGCTAGACAGAGTCGATTTTTTTAAGTTTATGTTTTTTTTTTTGTCGCTATAACAACAACAAATACTAAACACAAGATAAATATTCAAGAGGGATCCTATACAACAAACAGGAATTGTTTGCCCTTTTTTGCTCAATGTCAATAATGGCAACAGGTGGACGCTTCTTGTAGGTGGAGGTCTTTAAAAACAAAATAATAAAAAAAAAAATATGGGGGCTCCCACACAACAAACAAATACTTGGGTAAAAATAATAAACAATGGGTTTGCAAGATTGCAATGCCCTTTTAACCCGTCGAGCGCTCTGCTAATAATCGGCACTGATCCCGATAGTGTCGAGGTAATTTACAAAACCTAGCTTTTTTACGACTACTAAGTTTAAAAATGGTATTTACCGTATTGTTCTATAATTATATGCCATGTCCATACTAATATTATAAATGCGAAAGTAACTCTGTCTGTCTGTCTGTCTGTCTGCTACTCTTTCACGCCAAAACTACTCAACGGATTTAAATGAAATTTGGTATACAGATGATCTAGACCCTGAGAAAGAACATAGGCTACTTTTTAGTGTGAAGAGGGGGTTGTAAGGGTTTAAAAGGGGGGTAAAAAGTTACTATTCCACGCGGACGAAGTCGCGGGCGGCCGCTAGTATGATATATTTTTGGAAAGAAGAAGAATCTGGCTATACGATAAAAATATAATCATGACATGTATTTTTTTATACAATTATCAAAAAAATATTTTCTATTGTTTTAATTGTAATTGCTTACATACTACCACTTCCATGATAATGCTGAGCTATCAAATGATCACATTCACGTTTTTATATCACTATACGATTCTCAAATACATTCACTTATATTTGCACACATTAACACGACATATTTCACTATGAATAATAACAAAGGAGAATGGGCGATTTTGTATGGAACCCGTCCTAACCCTTGTAACAAGTAACAACTTGTGTAAACATGTTGTCTTGTGCTATGTCATGACATCCATATATAGTAGGGGAGCCCAAGAGGGGATTTTGGGATTTACTCAAGCGCGGCAGATTACTATACAGGCAGGTACCTTGTACCCCATTAAATACCTCCACTGAGTATGAGTCCTGTATATGTGGCCGTGCGTCAAGGATAAAGGATCAGATTAGTAAAAAAAAATTGATCATCTGAAATTCTCGAGCGCGTCAGATTAAGATAGGATAAGTTAGTTATATGCTAAAAAGTGTATATTCCACTAATCTGACAATTTCGATTGACGATAAGAAGTTAGTGGGTTACAAACTTGTAAAAAAAAAAACGTCATCTTGACTTTCTCGAGCGTGGCTAAACTTTTTTTTATTTTTAAGGGAATAATTTAACGTTCACGAAAAATATATAATCTGACGATTTCCATAAGCCGAAGGAAGGAAAAATAATCGATAAAGTTTAAAGCGTGCAGCTACGTGTGATTTGTGTTATGAATATTCCGTAACCGATAATAAAGTAACGCGCATCATAAATTATGAGTTGTCTTGCCCTGACCACGAAGAAGCGGATACAAAGATAGCATTTCTTGCTTGCCAACAGAAAGAAGATTCTATTATTACTATCAGAACATCGGAAACTGATATTTTGGTGATCATGTTGGCAAATATGGAACACCTGCAAGCAACAGTAGAAATCTGGATTGATCTTGGAATTGGCAATGCCCGCCGATATATCGACGTATCCGCTCTCTACAATAAGCTAGGACCAAAAATTTCGAAGGCACTTCCAGGTTTGCATGCTTTCACTGGTTGTGATTTTAACCCAGCATGCATTGTACCGACGAGGGAAAAAAAAACCTTTACAGTTTCTGATGACTTCTGAAACTTTTCAAAATGCATTTGTGGATTTGGGATCAAAAGAGCACAATGTGCAGGATTCATTTCAAACTATGCAATCATTTACTTGCCACCTGTACGGGTTAAGAAATTTGAGCGATGTAAATCAAGCCAGAATTGTTATATTCAATAAGACCTATAAAGTAAAGGACAAGTCTCAACCCTTCTCGTTGAGTATTCGAAATTACGATGCGTGCAACTTGCCACCGTGTCAATCGGAGTTGTTTCAACAAGTTCTACGTACAAATTCATGGCATGCTTGTGGAGTAATGCCCATAAATCTAAAATTATTGATCTTTCACCGACGGACTATGGGTGGAGAGTTGTCGATGAAAAATATGAGATGATCTGGTTTGAGGGTGATCAATTGCCAAAAGCATACGAAGACGTTGTCGTAGCACCAGATGTTTTTGAGGATACTCCAGAATTAGGTATATTTTTTCTGCAATCATTGAAGAAATTATTATTCATGAGGAAAAATTCGTTTAATATTCTTATGATTTCTTGTTAACACTACCTCAGGATGAAATCGAGTCAGAGGAGGAAGATAATTCTACCGACGAAGATGATGATTAAAAAAAAATATATATTTTTCATATTTATTTTCTTATAATAAAAGTTTTGTACTTCAAAAAAATATATACTGGTTTATTTGCATGCTATTTTTTCAGTTTTTCAATTCGTTAAGTTAAAAGAATTGAAAAAAATAAAAAAAAAAATGTTCTATTGTCAGATTAGGCCAATCCCTCCAGATAATTGTCAGATTATGAGACAACACGTTAAGGGTACATAGATGAACCATATATATCTTAATCTGACGCGCTCGACTATTTCAAAATGGCGATTTTTTTTTGCTCATTCAAATAATGGCCGCGAGTTTGGGTCACATCTAAATCGTCAGATATTATATATAACCTTTTTTAGGTTCACTTAACACCCCCTTTGAAAATCTGACGCGCTCGATTAAATTTTTTTTTTTTCCGTTTTTTACCCTTACGTACGACCACCTCCACCATGGAAACAGTCAGATTAAATATGTATGTTTTCAAAAATACGTAAGACATGGATGCTATTAATATCTGACGCGCTCGAGTATGTCCATGCAACTGTTGTTTTTTTACATTTTGAAAATTTACAGCGACTTCCCCCACCGATGGAAGTATGGATATTATATGACATTTTTTTTTCTTATCATGTAAGCTTCGCAATCCAATATGTCTCTTTGACGCTCGAGTAAATCCCGATTTAGCATCCTGGGCTCCCCTACTAATAGTTTTTTATTAATTTTTCAATGCAGGTAATATTATTCGAGCATAAGTAAAAAAAAACTTTTTATATTACGGAGGTCCCATTTCATAGTTCCCGGGACGATAAATGGGACTTAATATTGCCTTCGTGACAACTTGGGATATGTACCTCTAGAAAAACGTTAAATAAAAAATATGTAAGGTACATAATGATTTATTAAATAGTTACTAAATTAGTAATTATGATCTATAATTATGTCATCCAAAAATGTAGCAGGCAACAAAACGTCTTGCCCAACCAAGGTACCAAATAATGCTCATAATGTGTGCGCAAGTACCCACTGTTCGTTTTCCAGTTAAACAGGAGCAATAATTGGTGACTGAAGCTCTTGGTGTTTCTGCTTCATTATTTACTAAAATATAGCAGTAGTAAATCTTGCCAGAAACGTGACGTGACTTAGTAGTAGTAAAGTAGTAAACAGATGAGATGGTCACATAACACAACGAAAGGCTGAGAGAAGACTGATAAAGTAAAGATGAAACAACCGCGAGAAGCGCACACGCAGGAAAAAGAGACGGGACGACGCTTGCGTACGCCTCAGAAAAGGACGGGGCGAGACGCCATGACAGGCGCGCGCCGGGCGGTCGGAGCCGGGATAGTCGGTAGCCTTGCGGTTCTATTTTTTTAAATGTATATGAATAAACTACCGGGTTTTTTTCATCATAAAAAATGGTTGTAAGTTTTGCCTTGCACGAAATCCAGACTAACCGCCATACAAAAATTTTTAGTGCTATTTAATATCATCAATATGACATAGGTTATGGAGTGTTACAATACATAGGACGAAACCGCCCATTCTCCTTTCCATTATTTACAAACAAAACAAATAACGCCATTTGCATTGCAAACAATATTTCGTACCTATGTGGGTGGCGTTGTACAGTCGGGTATAAAAATATCGCTGCGTGGCATTTTAGACTAGCATAATAAAATGTATATTGTGACCAGATAGTTAGTATGACGTTATTATTATAAAAAGTTATTGTTATAAAGATATTATAGTTTTGTTTCACTCTATTCATTCGACAAAAGACATTATTCTAAAAGTAATTTATAACTGGATGTAATTTTTAGCAGCAATATTTGTTGCGAGGGAATGAATCAAATATATTTAGTCCATCTTGGAAATATATCTCTAGGTAGTTATGTTATAATTTAAAGAAATCGCTATTTGGTAACTACCGCGTACTTTTATGCAATGACCTACTAATTCTCACTAAAACCAATACTGGGAGTTGAAATAAAATTCCATACATATACGACATACACGTTCCGCCTTTTACCAGTGAGGGTTAGGCGAAGATAGAAAATTTCTTCCATCCACATTTTTCCTACTATAAAGAAATCGCACGTGACAGGGGTCACCCCCTGTAAACTAAGTAAGTTGTTAAAATTGGGTTCAAATTTGCAGGTCCACTTGTATGCGGGTACAAGTCTCGCACTACGTTTTAAAAATTAGCGTGACCAGGAATCAAACCCAGTCCTTTGTGTACTCTGCCAGGGTTTAATGAAAATAGGATTAGGAAGATGTTATGCAAATACAAAAACAGTTATGGAACAAGTAATTATTTATTTTTTGTCAATATAATTGCACTTCAAAATTAAATAAAACGGTACTCAATATATGAAAATGGTATTTATTAACAGTAGATAGGTAGTTCATACAAACAAGCATACAAATTTTATTTTGTTAAACAATCAACCACATTTTTTTTATGGACAAACCGAAATAAAACTAGAAAAGCAATTTTGTATTACCTGATTATTTTGACATCATTCTCATCTCACCATCATTTTGAACATAAAAGTATCAACTACTATCTAATCTAATCAGTTGACAAACAAAATAGTACAAATTACAAAGCAAAATATATAATCAAAAATTCATCATCAAAAAAAGGCATCGTAGAAGCAGTTATAATTCGTCGTTACATGTAAGTTTATATTGAATCTACCACCGTAATGCAGTTTATACCGAGAACTTTTCGATTATCAGTGATGTCACTTATTGTAATAGACATTTTATTTAAAATTATGAATATTAATTAAAACATTATATAAACTAAATTTGTCAACTTTATAATAAATTATTTGTCAATGTATCATACATTGACAAATAATTATTTAACTCTTACAGCAAACTGGATAACGTGTAGAATTATAGTACAACGGAATTGAAAAAAAGGATAACAAATGCCACAACAGACACAAAGGCATTTATATACTCAAAGGGAAAAGCTAACTGCTCAGACACGAATACTGTATATTGTCAAAGAATTCCGTCTAGTGTCAATTAAAGCTATGAGTAAAATCTGGAATTTACAACATAACTTAACCAGCAATTGTCCTATTTATGGAAAGATTATCTTAAGGAAATTAAATAATGGCAAACACAACCTAGGAACCATTCAAATCAAGTACAAAAAGTTGATGCATTATCGATCACCACGCCTCCCTTTGCGAACATGGATAGTTTTGCCTGGGAGTTGTTGAACGGTATGCCAAACCTTCCAACAATCCCCAAAGCATATAGCCTCATCGCAGGTTTCGCACTTCAAATGCACCATCTTTCGTGTACCATTGCGAAGACAAATGTGACAACGCATTCTCTTATTAGTGGCGAGGTATTCGGGTACGTGCACAATGTCCTTTCTTAGCCTCGTATTTTCCGCTACAGGCACTACAATCTCTCGTGCTGGGGGGCGATGAGCCGACACGAGGGCCGCAGCGAGCTGTTCGCGGAATTTACGATGCGTAAGCGAAGACATATTGCGACGACCTAAAGAACTCAACAATAATATGAGCGCATTGTGCACACTGACGTTCAGCAGCCTTTTAAATATTTTCATATACCATTTTAAACATCTCTTTCTTTCCAACAAATACATAGAGAGTTTTTGATCTTTCAGATCAACACCTCCCATAGTATTGTTATAATCTCTCACAACTACGGGCTTTACAAGCTCGCGTCCAGCCTTTCGACCTACATAGGTTTCGTCGGTGTGGTAGGTGGAGATCATAGTTACCACTTTGGTGTCTTTCCATGCTATGCATGAAACGTCACCAGAGTGACGACTTACAACCGTACCCTTGGCCACATTCTTCGGAACCTTAGCAATCTCCTCTGGTACGTGTTTTGCGATTAGGACGCAATGTCCCCAGACAATCAAATCCCAAAGTTTTAAGGTACCGTGCCAATGATGGACAATTATAATAATTATCCATCGTAACACAGTGTCCTCTCCGTTCGAGACCTTTCAATAAATCGAGTACCACTTGGGTACTCTTGCCAGCTAAGTCAACACTAGGAAGCAACAAAATTGCCGCGTTCAGAATTCTTCCCAGTGTAAATATCAAACCTGTACATATATCCAGTTTTAGACTCGCAAAGTTCAAAAGATTTAATTCCAAACCGCGCAGCCTTTGATCTTATAGCTTGAACCCAGGACAAACGGCCCTTGTATAAGGTCAATGACTCGTCAATAGCTATATCTTGATTTAAATTGTACAAACACTCGAATTTTGAATTTAAATGTGAAATAACTGGTGCGAGTTTCCGCAACTTTGCTGAGAGCTGCATTCCTCCACTTAACGGCAAATCCTGATTTACATCAGAATTGTCTGTAAAATGCAGAAATTTGCTTAACAATATGAAGCGGTTATAAGTCATCAGCTGTCTGAACTTTGGCATTTCCAGATAGCTGTTGACTTTCCAATATTCGTGCTGAGAAGTACGCGGATCAATTCCCATGAATATATGAAATAGCAAAAAACAGATACAACTCATCTACATCGGTGTCAACCCAACGATGTAAACTAGATGATGCTTTCAATGTGCCTGCTGCAGTTTTAGCATCGACAATTTGCTTAGCATATCTATTGGTTTCCTTACAGATATGCTCCATGATGTCTCTACTCCAGATATCTGTAAAGGCTTCATAGGGCGTATCGTAGTCTTTGATAGCCCCTGGGGTAGGACCCGAAAAGATTTCGGCCACACCATCAAAAGTACCAAAGTCTGTTTGCCAACAGAAATCAGTAGACATGCCAACCAAGTTGTCAACAGCTTCATCCATTGCCCTTTCCACCGATTGTATCACATTACGAACACGATCATCCAATTCCTCGTCGTCCGGGATATTTCGAGTCATACCGCCGGAAGCAATGCGTTCGTCAACATCGAATTCGTCATCAAAATCCGAATCGAATTCACTGCCTTCGGTTACCCGTATTGTAGTGTGCATAGGAACTGTAGTACCTGATGTTGATGGTACAGGATCTCGCCCACTACACGACGGTGGTATATACTCGGAAGTACCTGGCAACGGCAACTCACACACCCATTTTCTGACATGCTCCAGATGCTCTGGATCTTCCAGAGCCGCCTCCCCCTCTTCCTCGTCCATTCCACAGGCGGCTGTCCTCTCAACTGCAGTAAAGCTAAAAAAAAGCGTAATTCAGACATCAATAGATATTTTAACTTTAATCCTCAAATCTAAAAATTTGTACTTACTGAATGGACTCCTCGACCACACGTTTTCTTTTGACAGAACCCCTGGGAGTGCACTCTATAGATACAGGTTCTGTAATCCGAATGGAGCCCCCAGGGGCACTAAAAGTCTTGAAAGCCTGAGTAGACGGCGGTGGCGGTGGTAGGAGGGAGCTAAAACAAAATTCATAGAGATTTAATAAAACAAATCAGTATAGCCATTATTAGTATAATTATATACCTGGAACTATTTGAATAGTTAATATTCAGTATTATGTACTCACATAACAGGAGGTTGCCATAGCACCGGCTCGGGTTCGTTCAAGGGTTCACGCTCTGACTGGGCAGCCGCACTCATGATGAGCATCCGCCGGGAATGCCGGGCACCCTCATCAGAACGCCGTGCCTCCTCAGGCACCGGTGTCACCGATCGTGACCTCGATAACATTTTCCTAAAATAAATATGCATAATTAGGATTCTACCAAAAATAATTATAACAAATACACACAAAAACCTTAGAACACATCAAGTAAGATAAAGTAGAAACCGATAAAGTAAGCCAATACAATGAAAACTTAAAACGCAAAAATCACTAAATGTATTTTGTTTCCTACTGTACTTTCAAATTATGTTCACTATTATAGGTATGTTTATGTATATCGCGCCATCTTTGCATTTTCGGCTAACATCAGATTTGATACTAAAATCCATCAAACATACACAAAAATACACAAAACTGATAATAAAATCGAATTCCTAGATAAATTTCCCCTTATGTTATCTAAGTTAGACCACAAATAAACTAAACGTTGTCATAATTTAACACCATGTAAAAAGACACGTGCACATTTTTTTTACGCCATTGAAAAGTTGAGACACTTTTTCACAGAGTGTTTTTCAAAAATCCCTAAAAATAATATCAAAAACGTATTCTACGTAAAATTTCCAATAATATACGTTTCAATTATCACTCACCTTTTTATTCCTCTCGGCATAATTCACAATTCAATTATAGGTTTCACCAAGACAATGTCACACACAACGCCCGATGCAAAGAGAATATAATCACTCCGTTTTAAGAGACGCCCGATGACGCAATTCGAGTAACATTGACTTTTTTTTTAATTTTAAGGTTGGAGCCTGTATTTTTAACGTCGGGACTGTGTCCATGGCATTATAAATGAATAAGGCATAGACCAATATTTTTTTCACTGGCAATTTTTACTTAGAAGTCACTACACATGACCTTCAATGTCACGAACCGCGTTACGCACACCGCTTGTGCGCAGGACGCTACAGTACTATTTGCGTTAGGCACAAAGGTATGTGCGCAGGACGCTTGACGGGTTAAGAAAACATATAATTTTTTAAGGTTCCTTGTAGTTTGCGATAGACTCGCACTTGGCAAGTTTTTAAGGGAAGGAACCTGTTTATTTAAAAAACACAATGGTTTGTATTTCTCTTGGGAAAGGACATGTTGCATTAAACAACTTATTTCACTTGATTGTACCTTCTATAACATACTCGTCGAATTTGACAGTGCCCTCTGTCTCCAATCTGACTGGTGGGCGGAACTTCTCCAGGAGGATCCTGACGGCGCCCTCGCGGCCATGCCGCGCTGCCGCGATGAGCGGCGTGCATTTGACTCCATCGCAGCATACATCCTGAGAACACAAAACAAAAAATCATAGTAAATTCACACAACATCTCATACCTCACTCCGTACTAAGTACGTTAAGCACTTGTGTTACAGATATCAGACAACAGAGAAACCACAAATATAATTATATTACACCCATACACTCCACTAACAAACACAAGTGTTCATCACACGAATGTTCATTATTTACAGCGTGGTGAAACCACGACCTTTGGCGTATGAGACATAGTCACTACCAAATGCGCTATCCAATCAATCAAATATTAACAACTAGTCAACAGTAATACAAATACGAGAACGATAGTAGCTCAGTAGAACGCAAGAAATAAGAACGCGCCTTCCATGCGGGAGGACGTGGTTACCGAGCATACACCTCTAGTTTTTTCAAATTTATATGCGTTTTTCTACTATTAGCTTGGTGAGGGAAAACATCGGGTGCTTTCGGCAACCTTAAGTGCCAAAACTGCGTTACGCGGGCACCCGCGCGTAATCACAGAGCGTAACGGATGATTAATTTTCAATTCAGTTTTAACGATAGACTAGCCGACATGGTACTTGTAGTACAGGTTGTATCGGTGAATATAATGGTTAGGTAAATTCCTTTTTAAACATCTTCTACCACCCTTTGGTTTAAGACTTCTGAAAAACTAAATTTTTACTAATAATTGCACATTGCTAATAATTTACTAACAATGCACTTAAGAATAAATTGCAAAGAATTGCTCTTTGCAATTTATTCTTAAGTGCAATATTTACTTAAGATTAAATTTTTACTAACTCCCTATACCTACAAAGTGCACAAGTCACGTGTGAATTTTTACCAAAGTTTGTACCAAAGTTCTCTATCACGTGACTGTCTACGGTACCCAGCCAGCTACAGCCATTGTTTCCCCACTACCATTACAATATCGTCAGACCAACGGACAGCTGGTGTGGCAAAGGCCTATACTCAGCAGTGGGTGGATGTGGGCTAATATGATGATGATGATTACTAAAAGTTATTACTTTCAAGCGACAAGAGTGAGCGACAATGCGAGAAGAGAGATACATGTTCATGACATAGCAGATAAACTGAAGGAGTGTCGCCTACGTTGGTACGTCCTATTTCATATGTAGGCAACAACAGTCAGGCCACGCCACAACCACTGGTACCGTAGAAGTAGTAGACCCTAAAGTGCCCTAAACTGCCTCACAATTTTTACTCTTTGGGCCGAAACTGTGTGTTGCCGTCACCTATGGGGCCATAACACAGAGTAGTTTTAGTCTGTACTTACCCTTAGGGCGCAATACCACTGTAAAACATATAAATTAATCAAAATAATACACAATAAAACAAGGAATAAAAGAATATTCTTTTAATCAAATTAAATAAGGATTATCAAAACACTCTAGCTATCATTCAATGTAATGGACTTTTCAAGTTGATACTCAATGAGAGAAAGTACTTGCAAACGTACACTTCCTTGTCTAGGTAAGGGAATAAAGTAAAATTATTAAAAGATAAGAATGCTCGTCAGTCAACCAGTTTGTTGGCTTGGCTACCACCAGAGCTGAGTCATACACTGATTGGGGGATACCCCTATTATTATAAATGTTTTTGAGTTATGACGAGACCCATAACTTAAAAAATAGTGGAAAATATTTTTGGAGAAATAATTATGCAACTAAGGGCTGGCAAAAAATCACCACCATCACAATGTGATAACCCTTAACCCTTTATGGGGCTCTATCAGTATGTTAGACACCATATTTTGTACCTTATGTCTTGGAGATAAGGTCCAAAACCAATAAATTGAATTCATACCATTAAGGGGTTAATGACACCAATATATTGTAATGTTATACTTATTAGGTATTTCACATTAAAGTTTACAAAGTACTTTATTTTTTACTTTAGGTGCTATACCCAAAAACCATAAATTTTTAGACTTTTTCAGTTTTTGCTCAATATCTTAACAACAAAAAATTTTTAAAGTAAACTAAATTTGCTACCATTTAAGACTGAGTATACCAACCAATGTGACCATTTATTCTATAATACAGCCCTATAAAAGTGAGATATTATTTACAAAAATGTATTAGGTATTTATTGAAATTGTTACTTATTTTGTAAGCACAAATGAACATTTTGACTGGACTACAAAATTAAAAAAATATTTGACTATTACCATACTACTCTAAATGGCAAATGATCACTTTTCTATCTAGACTAAAATAAACTACTATTTTATAAGACATTATCAATTATCAACAACTTTATACAACAAGTGACATTCTTTATGATAAGAAAATGTTAAATAGATTATCAAGGACATCATAGAGCTCAAGTGTTAAGTAATGATCACAGACTAAGATGTAATAAAACATTATTAATTTATAGAAGCATGACAAACCATGACATTCATTTTTGTAGTACCTAGGATAATCGTGGAAACAATCGTAAACAAATCCCGTTTACTAGAAAACTGCTCGGATTCAATAATGCTTTGCAGTTTTTCAGCAGAAGATATTTTGATTCTTGCACAAAGTAAACAAATGAAAACAACAAAGGAGAATCACACAGGACGAATTTAAACAAAGCGTAAATAATTAGTTCAACGTACATGTTAGATTATAGCGCGCAAAAGGTAACAGAGAGATTTGAAAGTTATAAATAGAATTTATCGTGAGAACTTTATGAAATGACATTACCAAAATGTGCAGTATTTTCAATACATTTTATTGCCATTCATTAGTTGGTTAAATAGTACTTACCGTGTTCAACACATCGTCGATTTCGTCAGTGTTTTTCTCATATAATAAAGCGTACAAGGTAAAAGACATTCCATCTCTAGCAGCGAAAAACACCCTTTCTCTCAAGGTGCTCGAAACATCGTCCATCATCAATTTATCCTCCATTATTCATTCACAAACGTAAACCTTGATTATCACAATTTATTTGATCACTCCAAATATTTTTTTACTTTAACGTTTGTCCTGTAATTATATTTTTTCACAAGGAACATAACAATACAAAAGTATTTCTCGATGAAAAATGATGGAAAACTAAAAAAAAAGATATTGAGTAGTGATGCCTCTTGACAGCTACAAAACTTTCGATTATGTAGGTATCAAATATGATTATACATTTTAAAAGAAAGACATTCCATATATCTAATAAAAGTTAAAACAGAAAAATATGTAGCTCTTGCAGCAAATAAAGGAAAGTTGTTAAAATAGGTACATCAACATTTTTATCAATTAAAAACCCTCCACGAACGTGTCGATTCGATAATCAAATTGTTACAAAGTGTAAGAGAAATCTCATTGCAATGGTCAGCACTAGCGAAAGCAACGTTCCGTTTCAGAAAATTGAAATAGAAATTATTTTTAACATAATGTATTGAGTTAAAATAAAATATTCCTATTTTAAATCACATTTAAAAGTGAAATCATGTCTATAATAATATTTGTAAATGAGTTAATGATACAGCGAAAATATTAAGTTGTGTGCACTTCTGCAAAAACTTGCAACGAAATGCATTTCCATCTGCCACGTTTGGCCAAGTGGAATTTCTTGACCAATGACAACATTGTATTTCTGTTTTTGACGTTTTTTGCTATTTGATTTTGACGTGTTACTGTCGCTTTCCCTTTATTTACAAAAATTGGATTTAAACGAAATAAAATAATTCACCATGTCTAGCGGTCAATGGGAAGTTGTTGGGAAGAATAAGAAGTCACAGAATGGAAAAGTTAAGTCTAAAGAAGAAACAAAAAAAGCTGTTAAAAATGGGCCGAAGTTGGAGGATGTCGGTGAGTTCCATAGGTTTCAGGAATGCTCTACTATTTTAGGGCATAATAGATACCTACTTTCGTTGCATACCTACTTACTTTCACAATATTCATTCAGAATTTTTAAGATGTATGAAGTTTACATTTTAGTTATTTTTGGATAGGTAACTGGTAGTACTGGTACAGTCAACTCCAAAAATATGTATACACTTTAGGACCTTGTCACAATACATAATAATATAAGAAAGCAGAAGACCTCTACTTTCTTAGTGTATTGTGACAAGGTCCTAAAGTGTATACATATTTTTGGAGTTGACTGTACTTGCTTAATTCTTAGTTTAGTATGATTTCTAATTTTGGTTAATAATTATCAATATTACACCAATCGATGAACACATTGTTTATATCCACTTCCAACATTTTTTAACAGTACCACATTCTCAAATCAAGTCATTTTATGCGGGAATGGAGGTAGACGATGATAAGATTGCACCTAAGGATAAAAAAAAGGATGGAGAAAAAAAGGCCAAGAAACAGCAGGACAAGAAGCTGCAACCCGCTAAACCATTGCCACCAAAAACTATTGAGGGTGCTTTGCAGGCAGTAAGTTAACTCACAATTTAATAATATCTCGACTGTCAATTCTTGATGTCTTCTTAAAGTCATTTAGACCAAGGTGAGTGCTGGTACAGAGATAAGAATTGCAGATCTAATTACCTAATTAATTACATGGGTACCTACAAAACCTACCACTCTTATGTATTGCTAAGATTTTGTTTCCTACTATCCTTAAAATAAAGTCTTAGCAAAGAAAATTTTAATGTTATATATAATAAACCTAATCTAGAAAATTAAAAAAATTAAGCCATTTAGCATGGTTTCTCTTATTTGCCTACTTAAATCATTGAAGCTATAAATCACATAATACCATTCTAAAATTTAAACAAAAAGTTGGTAATATTTCTGTGTAATTATTATTAATGTAATAGGTATTCATAAGAAAAAATTGAAATACACTGACCTCGTTATTAAATTAATTAATGTTTGTTAGTAACAATAATAACTGTGATAAAATGACGTATTCAACTCTGATATAACTTAATTTATTCAAGTATTTTTATTATTCGCTGCAAGTGAATTTTCTGTTTATACAGAACACATACTTATGTATAGAAGACTCTTTGCTCCAGATCTGATGGGATTTTTATTTCCTCATTGCTATGAAAAATATTTACGCTAGCATTCTATTCCTTCAGTGCATTTTATATGAATTTTGCATACTATATAGGTAGGGTACTGAAATTTCAGTAATTGTTTAATAAATGCATATTGTAGTGTGAAAACCACACCCTCATGATCATAGCTGACAAGTCTAGGTACTACTCTTTTGTATTATTTCAGATTGATCCCTCCGAACTAGCATCAATAATAGCAACAAACAAACTAAGATTTTCCAATGCTCCACTGGTTTGGCTGAAGGAAGTAGCCAATTTCCTAAATTCCAAAACCCAAATTGATGTTGAAGACCCTACGTTCTCGAACAACTCCCCTGATTACCCTCTCTCGGTTGTGCCTGAGGAAATCCGAAGCAGTTTGGAGAATGTCCTGCAGGATGCTGGAAAAGCGAATACGCAATTGTTCTTTGACGTAACGCTCACGGCATTAGCAAATGATATGAGCAGAGGTAACCTCAGACTATATTTTATATCTTATCCATATTTTTCCCATTTGTGACTATAGTCAATAATGGGAAATGGTTCATCTTGGTATTTAAAACATTAGTCTATCAATTTGTTATTGGTTGATAGTAGAATGGTTTAGTATATTAACCGACCGACTCGACCACAGTGATATCACGGCCTCTTAAAGATCGGCGACTGTGTAAGGGTACAGGAGGCCCAATTGGAAACGGGGTTAAAGTTTCTCCATGCATTTGCGACTCTACTGGTGTTGCAGGTGTCTATAGGCAACGGCAATCGCTTACCATCAGTTGATTCGTCTGCTCTTAACACCTATCACATAAAAAATAAATAAATGGTAGCAAAGTCTACTGCGATTGAGTGGAATATCTGATCAATGCTATTGAAGGCTAATGCGATCGATTCTTAAGGCGATGTTTTGTGGAACTGTACATGTAAAGCTACTACACCTATTTATCCATATTGATTGTCATCAACAATCTATTAATCGGTCTGTTCCTGATGCTCATTAAATATTGTCTTTAGGTCAAAATGTGAATGGACATAGGCTGTTACTGCAAATGTTAGCGAAGGATTACCCTGAGTTCTGCGTAGCGTCGGTAGCGAAGAGCGCGAGCCTCCGCAACTCATTACCAGAACCGACCGCCTATTGGACTGTCCTTACTGTGGGCGTTCGGCCAGGGTGGCCTCACAGACTTTGCTGTAGGATTAAAAGGTATTTTTATTATTTACATATTTTCAATAAACATACTTACGAATAAGGCTGCCAAAAATTATGTAAATATAAATTATAAATACTATTACTAGCCTTCTAAGCTCATTATTGTGTAATTAAGACTAGTATTTCTTTATGTCATATCCTCTAAACTGAGATGAATATATCCCATTCATCAATCAACTACCTACAATCTGCCCTATAAAAAACCGGAGCATCTCCAGTGTCAAGATAAATGTGATGAACATTATCTTATCTGCATTATCTTAGAGGGTCTCCGCATTTCGACTTCGGAAATGAATATTTGGCTAAGAGTTACAACATAGTCTTTATTCGCTCTAATTGGGTCTAGTTGACCATTTATTTTGTGTGCAATCAGCTATAAGTAGATATACAATTTAGGTGTGTATGTGCTGTTAACTGAAATTTATAAGAATGTTTGCATTGAAAACTGTTGTTCCAATTCTAAAATTCTAAATCTTTAATTTAGAAGCAAAATGTAATTTCTATTTTGCTGCAATTCGCAGTGTGGTGTGTGGCTATTTATATATATAATTTAAAAACCCCCATAGTAAACACAAGCTGTAAGGTGTTCTTGGATTACAAGATACATTATACTTTACACATAGAGATAAAACAGTTCTTGTGTAATGAGTTATGCACTAGTGTTATTATCATTTCAGCGTGGCAGGAATTATTTTTACCGATAATAGAACTGAAGAACTACACCAAATACGTGGTTGTGTATCTAAGCAATTTGCTGGACAGCCGCGGAGCTATGGATGCCAAAGTCAGCCAGGACCAGTTGTTTGCCATGTTCGACATGGTTAACAACAAGAGGCATAGTCTGTCTAAAGAACTATCAAGTGACCTTATCAACCAATTAAGTAAATATAAGGTAAGTTAATTGTCCTATTACTGATGGGTGATAGCATATTTAGCAGGGCTACCATACCTCCTCAAGATTAAAAGGTCGTGGAATCCCACTTGAACATTTGTCACAAAAGCTTTATTTATTTATTTAAAACTTTATTGCACAAAACTTCGTACAATAGGCGAACTTAATGCCAAGAGGCTTTCTCTACCAGTCAACCTTTGGGTCAAGCAGAAAGGACAAAGCTTTTGTGAGTCTCAAGTGTTATAATAATATCTGATCTATTCTAGCTTGATCAAATTTATTAAAATTACTGGTTAAAATTTATTATTATTTAAATTAATTTCTTGAGGAATTATAATAGGTACATTTACAAATTAAAATAAATGAAAATGTTTAAACCTATCACAGACACATAAAAAAAGTCGCGGAGAACTTTATTTGGCACAAACTAATACAAAAAACCTAATTGGAACGGATTTTTGGGAAACCAAAGTAGTCATTAAGTACCACACCCTATACTATGACATAAATGGCAGTGGCGCCATTAATTTATTTCATGACTATTAACGCATTACACGTCGATTTTATATAATTATCTCTGTTACAGGATCTATATTTCAATAAAAGCGGGAATAAGTTACAAGTTACTTTCAATCAAATTATGAAGAAGTTGCCAAACCAATATCTTTGTGGTGCGACGTTGGACTCGTACAATAGGGTGCTAGTGGACTGTCTGGTAGACTGCCTGGCTCGGGACGACTCATGCAACGCCACCTGGCGGCAGCTGTTTCCACCGCTGCACCAAGCAGTCCGCAACTCTGCTCGATTATATTGGTAACTTATTTTATTCTTCCCCGACCTCAACACAGTCAGTTTTTTCTTACTTAAATCTGTGGCGTCACTCCAAGATTCCTCCTAAATTGACATCAATCAAATCTTAAATTATATGTAGATACAGGCCTGAGGCCTCCAATATTATATTCGGTAATTTTGAAGACTCCAGTATCAACATCTCTCTGATAACCCGTGTAAACATTGGAGTGAGGCCACAGATTTAGTTAAGAAACAACAGTGGTGTTGGTTGCTACATATGACTGTCTTTGACTCAGATTACCCACTTTTTCAAATATTCATACATTGACAGACTACATTCACAAATAGCAATTACAGACAACCCCACATTTAAATTCTACTGATACACCCTTGTTGCACTGAATGCTCTAATTCTTGACATATTAGCGTTTGGCTGAACATCAGTCTATATTAGAAAAAAACTTTTATAACACAGATAGCAATTGGGCGGAGATCATCCCGAAACTGAAACGTAAGTCGCTGAAGACAACAGTGCTTCAGTTCAAGGAGGTCAGCGGGGACGCGCTCAAGGGCAAGAAGAGAGACGAGACCGTGGTCAGGACGAGCAAGATATGCCAGGTCAGTAATCGGCGACTGAGCGATAGTAGCTCAGTATAGATGCGAAGCTTAGCATGTTTATCAGCCGCTGGGGCGCAAGAATATTTTTTCTCTTATTTTGGTAGCAGGCAGATTGCTGGCCCCATCATCAGACGATTTCATTCTTAAATTAGAATTCAAATTAATCAAACACCTAACGCCTTTCTCATCACGGAACACATCGCGCAGCGGGAAGTAACTTCTATAGGCCGACGATATAAACCTACGGGGGCTAGAAAGGGATGCCTAAGAAGTGTATCGCTACTATTGTAGTAAGATTTTGTTTGATCAAATTTAAATTTTTCAATAAAATTCCGCTGAGTTATTAAGATTTCTTATAAAAAATGGTTTAATAGTTAAAATCTTAAAATATCATTGATCAAACAAACCCAAATCAAGCAAACGAAAGTAGTTTTATGGTTTAAAAGATTGGCATCACTAATTAAAAACAAACTGGCATACACAAATCTAAATGCCAAGGAAAAAATAAAAATCTAAATGTCATGATGTCAACAAATTTTCTAATTCAAAATGGCCAACGTTGTTTTTATGTTTGAAACTTTGAAAAGTTTAGGACAACGCGCTTATTTTGTTCTGAGTTCAGATTGAGTTCCTCCGTATGTGCTATTGTGGTATGCAAATGTGAGATAGTGACTCTTGTGAGGTTGTGACTCTTTTCCTTGTGAGGACAGTGACTCTGAGTTCTGTTCTAAACTTCTGGTCCTCAATTTTAGTTAGGTATAGTGTGAGTTTGAGATAGTGACTCTTCTGAGAAAGTGACTCTTATTATAGTGTTAGAATGGCTGACAAAGAGAAAAAGCGAAAATGATTTAAATGTGGCGCTTCACCGGCCGCAGACAATATTAAATTATTTCGCTTCCTTAAACCTGGAACTAGGAACCTGCAGGTAAGTTTACGTGCACTGTGATAGCTCGCAATTTATAAAGTTATTATGTCTTTGTGCTAGATAGAAGTGACAAAAGAGCAAGCGGGCAAAGAGCACCTGATGGTAAGTAATTAATCACCACCGCATGAACATCCGCGAGGTCTGATACGTTGCCGACCTTTTAGCGGTACCGTACCTATAGAAGCGGACTGGGTTACGCTCGTCTCTTGACGGTAATCCATAATAATTTCAAGTTCCTAATATGACTTAAAATATATTTCAGGTTCTTCATCACTGCTCTGAAGCTGGGGTCATATTGCAGCCATTGTCTGCGATAGGATGGTGTTAATAGAAGAGCAGTGATAATATAATGTACCTAATCCTATACATTTATATGAGATTACAAAGTTAATTATGTTGTTGATAAATCTAGAAAACTGAGCCGAAATTTGTAAATGTTTCAGTTTTCCCTTGATTTCATATTATACTTACACTCACTCACTTAGTGACTGGCCGACCAATCATCAAAATTCTAAGGCTCTTCTTAGCAGACATAGAAGCTTCAAGTTTCTCTTTTCAAAATGAAACTCTGTAACATCATCATTAAAAGAGTAACTACTGAGTTATTTATGATTCTGTTTTGTACGTATTTAACTGTATGATTTTCCATTTTTTTACACCATAAATTCCATTAAGTCTGTAATTCCTACATAAATAAATGTATTCTCTATGTTTAACATGGTTTTACTCCAAACGTGCATTTCTACTTATTAGGAAACTTATGTTTAATATAGGTACAGTTCATATCTAAGGACGGATTTTTAAATAATACTCCTACCTACCTAAACAAGCGACAACAAGATCTTGTCTAAGTATTTTATTATACCTACATTTCATTCATTAGACATGACTGTATTTATCTTTTGCATAGAAAACTAAACATTATTATTATTCTGTTATTCTGCCTGTGCTTACGATATTAACAGCAAGTTGAAGTTTTTCAAAATATGAATTACGGATTCGGCAATGAACAAATATTCCAGTCTGTAACTTAACTTTTGAAGAATTTCGACTTGCTGTTAATATCGTAGGCACGGGCAGAAAAGAAATTACGCGCTTTAATGTTCCCGCGCTTTTTAAAACTCACGAGGGGAGGGTGAATACTAGATGGCGGTAGTGGATTACGGTTCTATGGACTTGCCATTCTTCTCCGCTAGGAGTAATATTGTTCTGTGACATCGCGCATAAACGTATGTTCAAAAGCAGGATTTTCACAAATACTAAATTAATGATTGAATTCGATCTAAATCGAGATTTATTTTTTCTTAAATTGTATTTCCATGATGTGCTTTAAACTGGCTACACCGAATCAATGTCACGAACTGTCATCATGGTCGTGTCATGTCATGTCATATGAAAAAAAAATTAAGGCGACCATATTAGTAATTGTTGGCGTTTTCTAATTTTATTTTCTCTTCTATCAAGTGGAAATTTGGTGTATTTGTTTAGGTAAATGTATTAATTTATTTGTGATTCCAATATGTTTCCGCGTTTGAAAAATTTTATTACGTTTTAGATGCGTTCTCGGTCAAGAGGGCGTATCGCGCAGTGCTTTCGAGTCTTGTCTGTAGCTTCTTCGCGTAGGTATCATTGGTGAATGAAACTAGAAAAACCACTTTTATCCGTGCGTAGAAAGCATTCGTGCGCGATAACCGTAAATAGAATGTTAATTTCCGTTAGTGATTCGTTAGTCAGTGCCACGGATTGTATTCGTAAGCTCCACAAGTGTTAATGATGTACCTATAGCCAGGTAAAACAAAGATTTATAACTATCTATTGATGGTTTTCTTATTAGGTATGTGACCACACTATAGGTAGGTATTCTGAAATACTCCTCGTACCTAATAATTAAGCTTTTTCTTAAAGCAAAGATTTAAAGACATGTTTTTTTTATTATCATTTATCTGGTAAATGAAACATGCAGACATAATTCTGGCTTTTTAGATACTTACCAATGAATTGGTTACATTGATATTGATTTTAAATGGGTTAACAATTTCATCAAACAACAAATTAAGATTTATCTTATCACGTCTTGAAGAAGTATGTCACTATTTATTATGACCGTTGTACAAGGGGCAAATTTCACAGTAAACATCATTACATTATCTATGTACCTAGTAATGATATTATTTTAATGTTGGTTGTTTTTAATGGTAATTTGGAGTCAGTTCAACTATAGAATATTAGGTATAATTAGTGTGTACTTGAAGATTTTCTATACAATGTAAGAAAAGAACAAGTACAGTCTGGTTGCATTCAGTGATAGATTAGAATTGAAGTTGTGCTTTGTGACACAATCTGTGTGTTGATCTCCTACATCAGTTTTATGTAATTAGTCAGAGTTTTCTAAAATCTGTGAGGTGCTGGAATTGGTTATTGGTTAAATCAATTCTTTGATTTAACTCTTAAAATTTATTTAAGTGTTTTATATATGTGTAACATTAGGACAAATAACATTTTAATCATGAATAGATTGAAATAGCAATAACTGTGTAAATTAGACATTATTGTTAAAGCAGGCAGTTAACCCATTACGGATTTACATTAATAAAATTTTGTGTTCTCTATCTTTAGAATAGAGAAAATATTACTTATTTTTCTGTTAGGGGAACTATTCATAGAACATATAGATGATGCCTGTATACAATAGAATTCTAAGATTCCTAGTAGAGATATTACTTTTGAATGATTGAAGTGAAGTTAATTTTGTTTATTACAGGATATTCTAGACAGAATGACAAGTACTAGAAGGTTCCCATGGCTGTGGGCCAGCTTCTTCTTGTTGGTGAGCATTGCAGGCCTAGTGGCATATGATGTCTCCAGAGTCGGTGGCGATTTTCCAAGTGAGTAAATAAACAATTGATATGGGATTTCTTTGTCTTTCTTTATTTTTCACAAGCCTGAAACAACTTGTTACAGATTTTGGCTTTTTTTATGATATAGGATACGAATGTATAATTTTTTTTAATGAATGTTTCCATTTGTACAGAGAGCGCGACCGGGCGCTTGTTCAAGGATCTCGGCATCCTGGAGCACAGCCAGCGCGCGTGGCAGAAGACGCTGTCCACGTCCGCACGCGGCTACGTCTGGCTAGAGACCAACGCGCCGGTCTACTATGCACAGACGATAGACGTGTGCAAGCCGTACTCACAGCTCTCCAAGGATCTTATTACCATCGCCTTGAAGAAAGCCGCCGTCCTCTATGGCAATGTGCAGGAATACGTTTCGGAGAAGACACCAGTCGTAGTTGCGACGATAGAGCAATACGTTCCAGGCCTAGTGGATAATGTTCAAAACTACACGTCAACGGGCTACGCTGCTGTGAAAAAGTACACAATCAATTACTATCAGTTGACGGCTGACTACTTGGCGACTAAAGTGTTTGTGTAAGTATTTAAGAAAGTTTTCCATTCAATATCTTTTTTAAGTTTTGGTGAATTGAATTAAAATAACAAACATTTTCTATATCTGAAATACATCAACTATGGCAATGAACAACTGTAGATCCAACTAAAAAACAATATAAAATTATTTATTTGTGTGATGTAACCTTTATCTAAAATTCTTTATGCAATTATCCAATTTTTTGATGAAGTGAGAGAGCACTCTTGTTACTTACATTTGATTGAACAGGGAATTTCAGATACAATTAAAAATTTTTTGAATACAATATCTCAAACATTAAGTTGTCCTAATTTCACGCCAAGTAGTTTAAGCATTCATAAACGGATATAAGACAACAGAGGCATTGCAAGTTTACTTAAATACATAATATAGGTACTAAAACCATTGCGCCTGATGTCCTGTTTAAATAAATAAATTGAGACAACATCACATACATGTCCTGGTCCCAAACTAAGGTTTTCCCTTGTACTATGGAAACCAGAAACAACGAAGGAACCACAAACACCCAGACCCAACACAAATATCTGTTTCATCAACAAACATTTGTGTTGGTGCGGGAATCGAACCCGCGACCCTTGCGTCTCAACCGGCGTACAAACCATTGCGCTAAACAGGTCGTCGTTTAGCGCAGTGGTTTGAGAGCCGATTGAGACGCTAGGGTCGCGGGTTTGATTCCTCCAACACAAAATTTGGTTGATGAAACAGATGTGATTTCAATAGAACAGGAAAAGCTTAGTTTATGACAGTGTATGTGATGTTATCTCGATTTAGTTTATTGAACGAATCAATGCAAATGTTAATATCACTCAAGTGTTGCCTAGAGTGGGAATCGAACCCACGCACGACCTTTCGTGTATGAGAGCCGGGTGCATCACACCATGCCTCATATTATGGCCAGACAATAAAATATGTTGACTACTATACTCCTTTTTTTTCTTTTCAGGGGTGAATGGGCGCCGGAGATCCTCCAGAACAAAACGCAAACGGCGCTGAACGTCACCCGAGACCACATGTCGTCCTATTTCCACTGGTTCAGGGAACAGGTGCATCTGTACTCGGAGATACCCTGAAGGGCATCCATTCCCTAATTTTACCAGATAATTTTTGTCGCAAGCAAATGGAGTATTGCGCAAATTCATTTGTCTACAAAGTTTTGGTGAAATGAGGCTTTCGCAAGCAGAAAGTTTCAGACTATTTTTAAATAAATTTACTGAAAAGGTCTAATGTACTAGTTTTTCTGAGCATGTGTGTCAAACATTATTTCTTTAATATTAGTAACTCTTACACTTGGGCACATATTCAGATATTTGTAAAACGGTTGGTACATTTCTCCTTTCTATTTCTAAATAATGTTAATGAATTTCATGGTTTGAATATCCAAAGCACAAATTATTTATTTTTATATCTTAATTATTATCTTAATGAAATAACAATCCTCCATTTGCTATATTTCAAAACCAAAATTGCAATTTATTATATCGTATGAGAAACATTCAGTAATCATGATTTAAATGAGTACAATAATCTCATTTCGTAGGTATTGCAACGAAAGATCTATAGTTTTAAATGTTGTTGATCTTCTAAATCATTGTCTACTTCATATCATCAAAGGAATAAAAATGTGTCTTAACAAAATCCATGACATTAAATGTGTATAAATGATCAGTATTTCAGTCACATTCCTAATGATGCATTTATATTAACTGAATCAAATTTACATTTCTTATACAATAAGTTACCTGCGGGTTTATTTGCCACTTCTGAGATCATTATGAAATTGTTTTAGAGTATATGAAAATGTAGAGCTGTAAGTTTTTTTGTAGTATATTTATTTGTGTTGATGAATGATTGTGTGTTTTTAAATATACGATATAAATCTAGATTTGTTATTATTTTGCAGCTTAGTAAAGATTAGCAGACAATATTGTATACAGGCTATAAATTAATACAAACATTATGTAATGCGCCAGACCCGACCCGCACACCCACTGGACTCTACTAGTGTATATGTATTACATCTAAAAACCGATTTTTTTAGGGTTTCCCTAGAATTCCATCATCATATTTAGACATGATAGGTAATCCCCTCAAAAGCACACTTTTTTAAAATCAGTGGAGTAATCGTGCCGCAAAAATACTCAGCAAAAGAACATACAGTATACAGGTTGTATCTATAAACATCCCTTTAACACGTCTTCTACCAACCATTTTTAACAACATTTTGTTCAACTTTTCGAAATTCGACGAAATTTTCTTTCGGCTGCCCATACAATATGATCATGTCACGTGACCGACTTCGTATGAAAAATTTGAATTATTTTACGTAATGTAAGCGAATTTCCAAAATTCATAGAACAAAATTGTTGTTCAGAATGATTGGTATAAGTCGTGGTAGAGGGATGTAAATATTCATAGATACACCCTGTAAAATGGGATACCCCCAAAAGTAAAAAAATAAGCACTGTGTAAATATATTATTTATTTTTAAAGAATAGCTTATTAGTGTTATCATAAATTGTTGCGGCCAATTCGTCAATATTCTCCTTCCGGATTGCAGCCAATATCTCCAAAACTTGCCTGAAACAATTTATCTTTTCACAGATTTTACAAATAAAAAGATATTCATGTTTACACATTTACAATCGCCTCTACAAAGAGATTAAATACAAAAACTACTGAAGTGTTCATCGGCAGGTTTACGCAAGAAACGCACTTGTGACTTCACTGGCGTTGCTATGTCATTGGGCGACGGCAATTGCTTATGAACAGGTGACCCGTATGCACGTTTCCCACACCTAAGGTATAAATAAATAATAAATTGAGACAACGTCCCATTGTCCTGGTCCCAAACTAAACCTTAGTTTGGGACCAGGACAATGTATGGGTGTGCTATGGAAACTAGAAACAACGAAGGAACCTCAAACACCCAGACCCAACAAATATCTGTTTCATCAACAATCATTTATGTTCCGCGACCCTTACTTCTCGACCGGCGCTCAAAGGATTGCGCTAAACGGGTCGTCAAACGGGTATCACAATGAAGTATTCTCGTTTCTCAAAGATTCCAACGCGGTATTCGTTCGATAACGCTGCGGTAAGACAACGCTAGGTAAAACGAACGGTGATAAACCGCCAACCCATCCCGATGGTACATTTATAATTGAAATAGCACACCAATTACTAATTTTCACATATTTAAGCAATTGATTTCGTTGCAGTAAATAAATAAATAATTGACGCAACATCACATACATTGTCCTGGTCCCAAACTAAGGTTTTCCCTTGTGCTATGGAAACCAGAAACAATGAAGGAACCACAAACACCCAGACCCAACACAAATATCTGTTTCATCAACAAACATTTGTGTCGGTGCGGGAATCGAACCCGCGACCCTTACGTCTCAACCGGCGCTCAAACCATTGCGCTAAACGGGTCGTCAGTATAAGAGTGATGTGACAACTCAGTGGATAAATGTGCACCTCCTTCGCGAAAAGTCATAGGTTCTAATCAGGAATGCACCTCTGTATTTTTCAAATCTGTGTGTATATTTCTCTTGGCAGCGAAGGAAAACATCCTGTACATTTTAGGATAAGTTTTACAGATATGCAACCCTGAGTTTGGGCTGCTTCCCTTGTCAAAGTAATTTAAATGTCAAACGGCAGTCGCTTCATTGTAATTTCACTCGCCAAACCCTGAATGGTGTGAGTATACACTGAGCTCTAAATCAAAGACATTGGATGCAACCAGGAATAACTTGCTGGGATAAGTGATTGTTTTCTTACACCACATTGGCTGGTTCATTTCTCCCTTTCACTTGGCAATTCGATTCCAATGAGTATTTCTCCTTCTTTACGGTTTGTGTCTTGGTGATAACATGCCCGAAGCCGGGATGCGTCGGCTTCACTTCACACCAAGGGCAATCTGTTTCTATCATCAGCCGGTCTTTGGGGATTTTTGATGCAACTTCTAAATTATTTTCTGTTCTGAGTGAGCTGGAAAAAGTTCAAAAATAAGTTAAGGCAGCAAATCTCACACTAGAGCAACTATGTGTGCAATTGAATTGCTAAAATAGGTACTTAATAATAATTATTAATAGATACCCACATCCAAATGCACACATAATCTGTCAATAAATTCGTTAAATTTATTCCTTAGGAACTATTATGGATTCCTATAGTATTTTGACCAGTGGGGCTAATTTCATGACTTCTTGATGCGTTATATTATGATTAATCCAATTTAGAAAGTCCTTGAATGAATGTTATATCTTTGAAATCATTTAGTTTGAAAAAATTCAAAATATAGTTGAACAGAAGAAATAAACCCTTTTCACACCTATTCAGGTCAGCGGACATAGAGGTGTTCAAGTTAGCCAGCAAAATTACATTGCAGTTTTTTACCTTTACCCACCCACTGTGTCTGTGTCTGCAAGCGATCATTGCCTAATGCTGGTGTACAATGTCCATGTTAATATCAATATTTTGATCATCTATGTGGCAAGTAAAACTCACCATCCATTAATGCCAATGAACAGGTCGAGTGCCAGTATTTTGTCCAAGGCGTCCTGCGAACCATCAAACGAGTGTACCACACCGCCCCTCACTTGGTCTGCGTTCCTGGCGAGGATGGCAACCAGGTCGTCGGCGGCAGCGCGGCAGTGGAGGAACAGCGGCAAGTCAAACTCGCGACTCAGTTGCAGCTGGAATTCAAAATACCTAAGAAAAACACATACATGGAGCTAAATAACTTACTACTTCATATTTAAGTTATTTCCAGCCCAGTCATCCTTTTATAACATTGTAAATATCAATTGGATGTTTGATACATTTATTTTCCATCAGCAGTTTTTCAATAGTTTGTGGTACATGGAATATTAATTAATATTAACCAATTTGGGTTTAATCTTAATATAATTTTACTTACTTTAATTGTGTCTCTTTGTCACAGAAATGCAATCTCTCATAATCCAAGCCACATTCCCCGATGGCTACAACCTTATCTCTGTTCTCAGTTATTAGTTTCTTTAGATCATTTAGATAAGTCAAAGAGTCTGTAACAAACTCATTACACCTAGTCGGGTGACAACCCACTGTTGAATACAATCTAGCTAAAAAAAAAACTATATTTTATTTTTTAATACTCAGTAGTACCTCCAGCATCCATTTGGACACTTCTAGCAACTATTTTCTACATTTTTAAAATCCTGTTAAATAGAAATACTATTCAAACCTTATGTGTTATTAAACAGAACATTTTAGTTAAATCTATATCATAATTTGCTAATATTTGTCATTATTATACATACGGAGGATGTTAGTCTCTTTTGATCGAAAGCGACATAGAATTCAAAGGATAAGTAAACGAAGCAGAACTGCTATACTTACGATCACATCGAGCCAGTTCAATAGCTTTTTTGCTATCCCCCAAGCTTCCGCCTGTCACTATCATTTTGTCTAGCCCACCCGACCACCCGCGCGCCAGCACCTTGTCCAAGTCTGGCGAGTGTTTTTTGGAACCGTGGTATATTCCCTGGTACATTTCATCCGTGAGGTTAGCCCCGATGTCTGGAATTCCAAAAGCGGCAAGAGTTATGAACCTTCTTCTGTGTTCTCTAGTTTAAGATGCATTCTACCTACAATCATAACTTACCAATGTATTTCCTAACTGACGACATTATTTTCATGAATCCTAAAGGTTTCATAAACTTATGAGTCGAGACTCGAGCGAGAGAGAAGTTCTGCAATATGCTTTATAAATTGCGTCAAGAAAATCAAGCAAGACAACGGATTTTTTAGGAACTACCAGAGTTCTTAAGTTTTTGACAAACGGGGCTACCATACTCTATGATATATGCGGCAGTGGCGCCATCAATTAGATAATTTCATGACTTTATGGACCCAATAAATAATTGACTTAATATTAGTATGTCAATTTTGGCATTATAGTGAAGTGGCCTGTTAAAAATATTTCGATTTTATTGAATAATCGATACATACATAGGTACTACAAAAACACGTGAATCGAGTATAGCTATATTGGAAAATAAGTTAAAAGTACAGTCGCGTCACGCACGAGTATTAATTTGAGACCCATTTCCGTTAAATATCGTTAGAACATTCATAATGCAATCAGGTCTATAAGTGCAATGATATTGAATGTCAAGTTAAGACATAAAATGTCTTACTTATCCCTTGAAACGATAACAGTTTTCGGTTATCTAATTATGAACATAAATGTTGTGTCACTTAAATGAAACATTTGATATAGTTACCAAACAAAATTTACTAGACGCGCATACAAGATACGAGCGTGTGACGTCACGCGCCAGTAGCCATTTGTATAGAGCGTTTTTGGGCTTGCCCAAAATTATGTGCTCTTAAAGTTATGATATTATCTCAGGTAATTCAAATCAGAATCGAAAAATTATTTCAATAATGTTTCTTAAATTGAGAGGTCTTTTGATTAAACACATAAAAAGAAATGTCAAATACCCTATTACTCGAAAAACATCAGTAGGTAATGTTAATATGCCCTCGCTCAAGTTGACGTTTTTGTACGGTAGCCCCTAGAAAAGTAAAGTTGTTGATGGTAAATGTTATGATTTTGACACGATAAAATATTAGGTCTCAATATTAGATGAGATAGATTGCTATACGACATTCAACCATGAGTGGGTCTCATATCAAAACTCGTGCGTGACTGTACCTACTATTAATTTATATTTCCATAATCATATTATGTCTTAAGTATCTTTTCCATAAACCCTATCCACCCATCCCATCCATCTACCCTAAAGACAGTATAGCTGGAGGCACGAAAGTATAACGATGACCGTTATTTTGCGCACTTGTAAAAGACTTTCTATCAAAATTGGTTTCTGCGCACTCAAGGTCATAACTACACTTTCTTGTCTCGGACTATACTGATATGAGATCTTTTTAACGACCGTAGCCAAGCCACATTGTTGCTTTAGAAATCGCAGGGTACTAATAAGTTGCATGAATTGATTTTTATGTTTACCAAGTTCATAATAACGAACATGTTTGTCTTTTATCGTAAACATTTATTGTATACAAAATTTAATGTTTTAGTGGATATAAAAATCCACTCGAGTAAACCTTGTATTGTATCTGTTCGATTATCAACAGAGCATCCCTAGTATCATAAAATAAAATGGGTTGTATCTGGTTGTATCTAAAGTCCATTTCAGCTAAGAAGAGCCCTGTGACACTTCATCGCGTTCTGAACTACGCATTTTATATTTGACAATGAAAAATATTTTTATTGTTTATCTTTTTCATTTAATTGCGGCATCATTCCAAAAAATATTCCAATAAAACATCTCAAAGTTATAAAACAAAAACAGTATCATTTACTTCAATTTAATGGAATAGAAAATAACAACATTTTTTAAAACAATCCTATGCACATCGTATTACTTGTAACGGAACGTGGAAAAAACATAGAGCTGCGACATGTCATAATCGGCGGCCATGTTGCGATTACTCGATAATCGGATTAGTACGAGTGCATCAGCCTTGTATGCGAGTTGTGTTTTCGTTGTATTTGCGTGGTGTTCGGTTATTGTTACTTTTTGTTGTTGTGTTTGTTATTGTTGACTTTTATTGCTGTTGTTTGTTGCTGTTTTTGTTATTTTTTGGCAAAATGTGTGTTGCTGTTAGTATAAAAAAATCGATTCTATTTCCTTAGGAAGTATTATCGATTACCAGAAACAATCGCAATAATTTCATTATAGACATCTCTAAAAGTGTCAAAAATCGAAGTGTCACAGGGCTCTTCTTAGCTGAAATGGACTATAACATTGTAGCAACCAAAGATTTTACACTATAACAAGATGGCGCACTTATTACTTACATTCGAGCTTCGCGAGATGTCTATATATTGGTTAACGTCCTACTCTAATAAGGTGACCACACGTTTTAGCGTTTTGATTACAATTATTGTTAGTCAAACTTAGTCCACCCACGTGGGAGTCGGACATTGCGTTCTCTAGCAAACTCGTGAAGTCCATTCAAACTAGAAGGGCTATCACGAACGTTTTCAAAGTATCGTTTGAGTATTTATGAGCAATTTTGTAGAAAAAACACAAGTTCCAAATTAAAATTCCTTATTATGTATACGTACGATACGAAGAGACTACCGACTTTTCGAAAAGTTTGTGCTAGCCTTATTAGATTTTCTATTTACCTACCTATAATAATACACTCTGCGGCACATTTAACCGGTCATAGCGTATTATTCATACAAACTTTACGAAAAAAAAACTTTACGATTTGATAAATTAAATAGATTTATTGCTACACTTTTTACGTAACATGACTTTTTTATGGTCGTCCATTATCATGCAATTTATTCGACCATGAAAACTTTCCGATTTGTCCAAAAAAAATAAAAAAGTAAATCCGTCTTTAGATGACAAGCGAAATGGACACCCTACTCAATGCAAAAAAAAAACTTTGACTAAATACTTACTTATGAAAAATACACCGCAACCTTTATAAGATTCACTTTTGCATCCTATCTCACAACAAGTGAGAACCATTACAAATAAATAATCACAATTTTTACACGTTATTTTTGTCGTCACAATAATACAAACTTTCAAATTATTTTTACCGCCGCCATAATGGTGATGTCGAGCTGCCAAGTGTTGCATATTGATTATAATCAAAACTACCATATCACCGACTTTTACATAAAAACAGTCGTTTATCATGGTTTAAAATAAAAAAAATTAAAAAGAATTTATTTATTCCAACGTATCATTCCTTTAAATTATTAAATATTTTGATAGTTCCCCAGAAGAATAAATATAAACATTGCTTAAGTTATACCACAAAGGTATTTTTTTTATGATGGCAACCCATTAGACAAGGACATCATCCTATATAGCGACATCTCGCTCGGCTCGATTTTCTGTAAAGCGATTTGGCATTTCAAAGTAACCTTTATTCCCATTGCATAGAGTCGAAATTAACATTGCATTCATTTTCATAGTGCACCATCTTGTTTTATATCCAATATCTTTGGTAGCAACACTATATTAGCAACGTCCAAATGTGCCAAACTTTTATTCTATTTTAAACTTTACATTTTAATATGTTTAGAACTAAGTTTCGAATAGGTAGTTAAATAGAGAAAGTAAATTAGAAGTAAATCGTATCTCCTATGACTCAAAGAGATGGACGACCTTGTTCTTACATAGTCTGTGGTGTGGTGTCTATGGATCTTAATCTTTATTGAATCTTTGACGTAGGTATTTGACGTTTGATTTGACGTTGACGTGCGTGCGAAGAAAGTGAAAGCCAAAACAAACAAAGCAAAGCAAAGGGAAGTTATTTGTTAACGTCGGTATACGAACAAAAGAACCTTCATAAACTGTTAACAATAGAACTTCGGTGGCATTAAATAAAATTTTACTATCCAGAAGGTGCGGGTAGGTTGGTTCAAACCTTTTGTATGGATTTTCAACATTTTGTTTTTTATGCATCCCTATTCTGTGTTAATTTTAGCTTCAATAAATGTATTTATCCTACAGTTTCATGATAAACCAACCCTTGGTTCCATTCAATAGTAATAGGTAGGTACTTATACTTTCGCTGCAAAAATTACTGACTGGTCAGTCAATTTTTAAAGGGACATAACTCATAATTTAATTTCTGTGCTTAAACTAATGAAAATAATTAATTCTTCCGCAATTTGTTTACATTTCTATCTGGTTTTGTTTCTGGCTGGTGTTTATTTCGAGGACTAAATAAAAACAACAGCCATACAGCATCAATGAGACCTATTTGACACCAAGTTTAGTGTTTGTTTTTATTAGTGTCTGTAAATAGTAGTGATTCTAAGTAAGCATAATTATATTATTGTAAACATTTCAGAATGGAAGCGAAAAACATAGTTCAACGTGGAAACATATTGCAAGTGAGGCTGGGTGTTACCAATTATAACACACCATTTGCCACGAAAACTAGCCCTGAGTACATCATTAGCGGATCAGCTATTTTCCAAGTAAAAGTTATTGCTGCGCAAGTCAACAATGGTCACACTAATGTTACAATAACTTGTTGTTTATCAGATTTTTTAAATTACATCAAGATGATGACTTAACATATGCTATAAAATTTTCCAGCTCTGAATTAGGAATAACAAACAAAAGTTTCATAAGTGATGATGGAACCTGGCATCTTATTCATGATAACCGAAAGCAGCAATATACTTTTGATGTAATGGTGCAAATGGATATAGTTCCAAGTGCAAGTTCTTTTGCATCTCTTCACGAAGATATGGAGTTAACGGACTTTGAATTGAGAGGAGAAGATGGCTCAGTGCATATGCATCGGGCCGTTTTGGCAGCATCAAGCCCGGTCCTGCGTCGTATGTTAGGAGGAACCTGGCGCGAAACCACAGAGGGACATGTTGAAGTCCCAGGCACTTCCAAGATCACATTACAACACTTGAAAGACTATGTATACTTGCATACGTTACCTGATGCAGGCCTGGAACAGCTTTTGCTCCTAGCATCTTATTACATGATGCCTGATTTGGAGCAGAAAGCAGTGGATAAACTTGTGAACAGTCTCACAGCAGAGAATGCATGTGACTTGCTTGAGTTCGCCGCAAAGCACAAGGTGACCAGACTATTGCTCGCAATTTTAGAGTGTGTCCAAAGTGGTGTTGTTAAAGTTGGTGAAATGCGCGACCATTTTCTTCGCGGAAAATGACATTGAATTCTAAGTTTGTGATGCTTCCAGATAAACTATTATGTATGTGATAATAAATTATTATAAAAATCTGATCTCAGGCCTGTGTGGAGTGTGGACACACTGGACACTATAATATTATAATGTTTTATATAAACAACCTTTAGGAAACACTTTATCCATATGATCAAATTGTAATGTATTATATATAATAAACATGCGTGCTGCCAATTGGTGCTTAAATTACCATCCGTCCGTCTGGTCATGTACCATCTGTGATAAAAAAAAATACATAGTAAGTATCAGTGTGACCAGATTTAGCAGAATTCTGCGATTTTAGCAGAATTTGACCCCCCAATTTAGGTCTTAGCATATTATGTCGCAGATTAGAAAAAGTTAGCAGTTTTTAGCAGAATCTAAAATAGCATATATTTAGCATAAGTCGACATTTATAAGTCACCTACTGATTTTTGTTTGAAAAGTTATACAAGAAGTCGTGACCGTTTTTCCCAGACGGACTCACTCTGCTCACTAACTAACTCACACATTCAACAGATTCGCGAGCTTGCATCAAGTTTTGTCTCTCTGCTCTTTTAATCCACTCGTGCGTGTGTGGTATGTACATAGGTACAATACAAAATTAAGAAAAAAAAGCCTATCTATAAAGGAAATGTTTTTTCAATGACTTGTATAGTAGGGGACGTGCAGTACCTATAGGTGGCAGCACTTTGTATTGACTTACAAATCAAAACTAACGAACGGATGGCATGATACCAGTTGGCACTTGGCACCACCGACATGTGATATCCCCAAATGTGTTCATAATCTTGTGAACTGATTACTATTGTTAAAAAGATTTTTTTTATGTGATAGGTGGCCGACGAACAGACGGATCACCTGATTCCTAGTTTATAATAAATAATAAAATACATCGCATCAGCGACCTCTCTGATCTCGCAAATTGTTCATGGGCAGCGGTGATTACTTACCAGCAGGCGACCCGCTTGCTCGTTTGCCGCCTCTAGTATAAAAAAAAAACATATTCATAATAATTTCAAAGCGTTTTATTTTATAAATCTCCATACAACTACAAATTAGTTCGTCAGCAGATTTGTAGCATTTTTTAAATAAATTTTTAGCATAATTTAGCAGAATTTTGTTATGCCGCTAGCATAATTACTAATTCAAATCTGGTCACACTGGTAAGTATGTAGACTACTATCTGAACTGCTTTGCTGAAATCTTTACCATGCGTCTATATTTTACGTAACCGCCCTTAACCCTGGAACTAGGGTTCCTGTTTGTTCACTGTTTTGCACCCCAAAATTAAGTCAAAAATAGTATAAAAGAAAAGAGATTTTGATAATTATACTTTTACTAGCGTCCGCCCGCGACTTCGTCCGCGTGGAAAAGTATTATTATAATATTAGTTAGTAAGTTAGTATAACGTGGTAATCCTATGTATCGGTATGATATTTATATAGGATTACAAAGTTATTTTGAAGTTCATACATATATCTAGCAAATTGGATCAAAATTTAAAAATATTTTAGTTTTTCCTTGATTCATACACCAAACACTACTTCTTATATTCCAAAGGAGTTGTTCTGTTTTGGGCCCACCTTTTTTTTATTTTCAAACACGTAAAAACTATTTTTTTTTCTGGTAGGTATTAAAAAAGAACATGTCCTTTGAAGGTTCTAGGTCTGCTAGAAGAAGTGCCTTAGAATTTTGATGGTCGGTGAGTCAGTGAGTGACAAAAGGACATGTTCTTTTTTTGTATGGAAGCTGGGCCCCTGTGGGCAACCCGTGGCCTACAGTCATGAAACTATATTTTTCAGATAGAGCATAAAATAAGGAACATTTCTATGTACAAATATATTTTTTTTAAAACTCCAAACATTTGTTTTTTGGTAAAAACATTTGAATAGTTATTAATGTTGATAAAACAGCAACCCAAAACTTTTTCTGCATTGGCAACATCGATCATTAATTGTCAAATGTCACATTTTTAATGACAGATGTCAAACAAAATGTTTCAGAAGTGAATGACATTGACAGTTGACACTGTCAGCTGTCAATGTCAGCCTGACAGACATTCATTATTGACAGTCAGTTAAACTTTTAATAAATAAAAAAAGTAGTAGTAGTAAAAAAGTAAAAAGTTTTTCTGAAAAAAAATAGTTTTTACGTGTAGGAAAATAAAAAAAAAGGTGAGCCCAAAACAGGACCCTTACTACCAGCCGTTAAAGCAGGCCTGCTATTGAACTGCCTTGTTATTTTGTACTATGACATCCTTCACGCAGGCCTGTAGCAGGCCTGCGGCAGGGCAGTTACGTTGACGTCTTGAAAACCGTTCACCTTTTTTTTTGTATGGACTTTTCGTAATATGAGCGCATATTAATTGTCAAACTGCGCGTCTTTTGAGCGTGATAAACGTCAAATAAACAATATTGAAAAAGTTACTTTTAGACCAGTTTTATCAACATTGTTAATGATTTGCCTTGTAAATGGTGGCATTTTTTCGCTGTGTTCCCTATTTTGTGGTTGTGTTTAAGTGTGTTTTTGTCCCCCGGTCCGGAGTTAAAAGTGTAGGAGCACTTTATTACTCATACATTGAAAGTAGATGCAAGAAAAGCCTTGATTGATATAATGTGTGCACACAGTGACAATCGACCGTGAACTATAGTTAAAATTGTAAACAAACAATCGGCGCGCATAGTAATTTAGTTCGCTGATCTGCAATACCTAAATGTTCAATGTAATCGTAAAAAAAGTTTTCTTGTCCCGTTTTTCTACGAGCATCATTGATGAGCCTATTTTTCCGTTTTATTTTGGTCTTTATAGGTTTACCCAGTATGTACTGGAAATATAAAAAATTGTAATACAATAACTTCATGTTATAGTTCCATACCTTTATCCATGTGTTTGTAAATGCAATTAGATTTGTTAATAAATATAATATTACTAGCGGCCGCCCGCGACTTCGTCCGCGTGGAAAAGTAACTTTTGACCCCCCTTTTAACCCCTTACAATCCCCTTTTCGCAATAAAAAGTAGCCTATGTTCTTTCTCAGGGTCTAGATCATCTGTATACCAAATTTCATTTAAATCCGTTCAGTAGTTTTGGCGTGAAAGAGTAACAGACAGACAGACAGACAGACAGACAGACAGAGTTACATTCGCATTTATAATATTAGTTAGGATTAGTTAGGATGAAACCAAAACGACTCCGCTACTGAATGTCGAAGTTTGAAATGCCGACGTATGTTAGTTCTAAAGTTCATGATCTCGATGTACGCTAGTTCGAAAGTTCACTAGCCAGAAGTATGCAAGGCCGACTTATTGTTAGTTAGAAAGTATACGAATGCGAATGTACGCCAGATCGAAATTACCCGCCTGTAACGAAGTATGAAATGCCGCCGTTTTTTAGTTATAAAGCATACGTGTGCGATGTACGCCAATTCGAAAATACCCTCTTGCGAAGTATGAAATACCTGCGTATTGTTAGTTAGAATATTTATTTATTATAAACACGGGATAAACCCAATTATAAAGCATACCTACGATAGGACTATAATCGCACTGGTAGATAAGTATGCTTCTAACATCTATATAAACTCTATCGTTATTGGCACAATTGATAGATAACAAACAAAGCACATTTATAATTGACTAGCGGCCGCCCGCGACTTCGTCCGCGTGGAAAAATAACTTTTACCCCCCTTTTAACCCCTTACAACCCCCTTTTCGCAATAAAAAGTAGCCTATGTTCTTTCTCAGGGTCTAGATCATCTGTATACCAAATTTCATTTAAATCCGTTGAGTAGTTTTGGCGTGAAAGAGTAACAGACAGACAGACAGAGTTACTTTCGCATTTATAATATTAGTATGGATTATATTTTTTAATAATTAAATGAAAATTAACAAAAAAAAATAATTATGCACTTAAGCATTACATAAGTAACATAACATAAAATAAATGATTAAGTAGTAGGTGCTTATGTAAGAGTTATATTAATAACATTCAATTATTTAAAATAAGTAGATATAAAATTAAGTCTTTAGGACGTACGCAATGTACGCAAGACAAAACACATTTTATAATAGGTACTTGGATTAGATTTTTTTTATAATTAATAAAATAAACAAAAAAAATATGCACTTGAAGCATAACATAAAAAAAATTATTAAGTAGTAGGTAAGTATCAGTTATATCACCATAATCAACAGCGTGTCCGTGTCAGTCCTTATAGCAAACATTTTGTCAATGATTTTTTACACACATTTGCTAAGTATACTTTGTAGGACTTCGCAAGAGGGTATTTTCGAATTGGCGTACATCGCACACGTATGCTTTATAACTAAAAAACGGCGGCATTTCATACTTCGTTACAGGCCGGGTAATTTCGAACTGGCGTACATTCGCATTCGTATACTTTCTAACTAACAATACGTCGGCCTTGCATACTTCTGGCTAGTGAACTTTCGAACTAGCGTACATCGAGATCATGAACTTTAGAACTAACATACGTCGGCATTTCAAACTTCGACATTCAGTAGCGGAGTCAACCAAAACTGTTTTGTGATTTCTAAGTTTAATTACACTTACACTCTTATGTAGTAACTAAGTAAATACTGACATACTTTCGACCAGTCTGATGCAGACTTTTTAACAGTGGGAGAGCCAGGCTTTGGCATGAATGGGCCAGCTCGACCGGAGTAATACCACGTCCCCTCAGAAAACTGGTGTGAAGCAGTGCATGTGCTGTGTTTCGTTGTGTGTGTGAGGGTATCAGAGGCCCAATCCAGGGGAAGGGGGGTTAAAATGTAAGCAGCACACTTTTGACACCACTGGTGCTATAGGTGTCCATGGGCGGCGGTAATCGCTTACCATCAGGTGATCCGTGTGCTCGTCTGCCACATGAATCATTAAAAAAAAGAGTTGAGCCTTTCAGCCTTTCTCCCGCTGCACTCCAAATCCTCTTGAAATGTATATTTCGTTATACCCTACTGCTTTTTCTCTGGGATCATTCAAAAACTCTCAAGCAGTTGGGTATATCTCACACGATGTCTTGTTTTGTTGGTTTTCACTATAGTAAATATTCTATTTACCACTAACATACCTACATAAAGTGCATAAAGTACGAGTAAGTTATTTTGTAATGTTAAGTGGACTCCACTTTCCGCACTTAGACTCTTCTTCGGTCCATTATATGTGATGTAAGTAAGTTATTTTTAAACACAAGAAAAAAATGCTATGTACTTACGACATTTTAAATGAAGAAGACTGCAAACACGAAAACTTAGCTGCCCTGCCAAGCCCGAGCTATGTCTACTTCCTACAAAAGTAAGTATCGGCGAAGTTCGTTAAGTTTAAAGAAACATCTTGTTGCTACGTATTCGTAGGAATCAGAAAAAATAACACTTATCGGTCAGTGACAAGTAATAAAAACTTCTCAAGTAGTTAGACCAAAGAATTAAAAAAAAGACTTTAGAATTTACTCGAGTTTATGATTTATATTCAAACTAGTATAAAATATTTAAAAACTCACTAATATAGGTACAGAATATACAAGGTATACAATATCTACAATAGTTTAGGGAAATTGGCTTTGTGCAAAGCGAGTAGTGGTGGACAGATAACGACCGCGCACAACACGGCAGAAATTGGAAACAAATGCAGATAGTCAACTGTCAGAAGTGTTGATTGCAGTACAACCACCAATATTCTCTACAAATAATAGTATATTATTGTTAAAATTAGTAAATAAAAACAGGTTTTGTAAATATTAAATCAGTCTTTATTAGTCATATCTTCGAAGAATTTAGAACATTATAATGAACAAATTGCCGAATACTAGGTTTGCCCCAATGTTGTTTGTTAATGGTCTTTGACAAGCTGGAGGTGATGTTAACATAGGATATTAAGGCACTAAAATGCTTGCACTTGCTGCTCTGAAGACACAGTCACATTTTACACCAGTGACCACACAAGCACCATTGATCTGTAAAAATAATAAGAACCATTAGTAAATTGGAAATGACTTACATGTAATAATAAAGTACAATCCCCGGAACTAGTACTGGGCATACCCAGGTGCACCACCGCTTGCTAAAAGAGTGGTCAATCAAACAGAGCAAGCAACACTGGATGAGATCGACAGACAGGCCAGACACATGCTAAAGCCTTAATTACAGAATTTTCCAACATGTTCTCACTAGAGGCTCTAATGCTATTTCGAGAACAGTTGAGGATCCTCACAAGAACAAGAACTACACAAGAACTGCAGTCACCTGTTATCACAGGTGACTGCAGATTGAACAAACAGATAATTATATAACATAAACATTAGTTACTTACGTTTAAACTGGTTTTGTATGGTGTTAGTGTCACAGATGTCTGACGAATTATGTGGGCTTGTACTATGTAGCTTTGGCCGTTATGTCGCAGTTCTTCCACATTTCTTACATGTTCGGCTAATAGGAATTTATTGCCTTTTATCTCAGTGTGTGGTTGAAAACTAATATTATGTGTAATAGTTTATAAACCCGGTTTTATTATTATATTAATTTTACAGTAAAACTATTGAATAAATTGCACTTAAATAATGTCAACAATACTATTTTAATCATTGATTTTAATTATATTTGCAAAGAAAACTACCAATGTTGACATTGTTATTACCTATTCACAGATAATATTTCAATTATATGACAGCTTTCCATTGCCAGTAAGAATCGTTCAAAAATCTAGGTAGGTAAGAAGAGTTACAGAATAGTCGCACGCCATATGAATTACTCCTTAATTTTATTATAATCTACTGTGAATTAAGAAAGGTATGCTGATTAAGTAAATTACACTCATAAAAACGTACTTTTAGTCTTTTCAGCTGTATGAGTCTCTCCCAGCATGTCACTGAGCCTACTCACTTTACAGACCATAGCGAAACGTTGATAGACGTAGTGTGTTCAGATAATAATATCAGTGTAACTCATCTGACAGTCGATCACATACCCGAGCTTAGCAGTCATGCCTTTATTAGTTTTAAATTAAATATTAAAAAGGAGAAGCCACCACCTAAATGGATAATTTACAGACCCTTGAAAAACATAAACTTAGATAACTTTTATGCAGATGTTAATTCAATTTCCTGGGATGATTTCATTTCTGATGATGTTAATGTTATGGTGAAAAAATTTACTAAGAGAGTTACTGAGTTATTTGATAAACATGCTCCGACTAAGTCTGTATGCATTAAGTCTCACTCACATCCATGGATCACATATACAATTAAAGAGATGATGAAATTACGAGACAAAGCCCATTCGAGGAGCAAAATAACTAAGCTTGAGGCGCACAAAAAGTATTACCGTGAGCTTAAAACTATTGTCAGTACGGCCATTCGCAGTGAAAAGTCTGCATATTTTAATAAATCTATTAATGTTTTTTCTAAAAACCCTCGAGCTTTGTGGAAAAATATAAAAAGGGATGTTGTGGACTTTAAGAAAAAACATGTTGAACTTCCATCGCATCTGAGTAATCCGGAAAATATTAACAATTCCTTTTTAAAAATACCTGGTAAAACTGATTGTGATCCTCAAGTTTCGAATAAGTTTGGACAAAGTAGATTTAATTCCTCCGTATTTTCATTTAAACCCGTTAGTGAAGCTTTGGTTGGTAGTATTATCCAAAAAATAAAAACCAATGCGAAGGGCGCCGATGACATTACCCTTGACATGATATTGCTTACTTTACCTCACACACTTTCTCTGATCACAGCTATAGTAAATGTATCCCTGAAAACCAGCGTCTTCCCACAGCAGTGGAAAACAAGTATAGTCCGACCTATTCCCAAAATACAATATCCAAGAGAATACAAAGACTTGCGCCCCATAAGTATACTTCCCGTCTTGTCAAAAATTCTCGAGAGAGTTGTGTGTACACAGATGACGGATTATGTAGAGAAAAATTCCATTCTCCCGGAGAAACAGTCTGGCTTTCGAAAATCACACAGTACCTCCACAGCACTCATAGATGTTGTCGACAACATTCTAGCTGCGCAGGATGTAGGAGAGGGAACCCTTCTGGTACTACTGGACTACTCGCGAGCATTCGACACTATTAATCACTCTATCCTATTAACGAAACTAGCCTTCTACGGTTTCGACCCCTCGACTTTGAAATGGTTTTCTTCTTACCTCTCTGATCGTACACAATTTGTCGAAATCCTTAACAATAATGGTACTGTTTCTAGATCCTCTTCCTCTATGGTGACCAGAGGTGTCCCCCAGGGATCTATATTAGGACCCATTCTTTTCATACTATATACAGCCGATATAATTGACAATATACAATTTTGCAATTACCACCTTTATGCTGATGATTTACAATTATACATTACTTTTAAACCTGAAACAACTAGTCTGGCAGTCGATCAATTGAATGAGGATTTGAATCGTATCAGTTTATGGAGTGACAGCAATAACTTGGTGCTAAATCCTACTAAATCTAAATATATGATCCTTGGTTCAAAAAATTGCATACGCGAAATATCTTCCCGGGCCCCAGGGGTGTGCATGATGGGGGAACAGTTGGACCACGTACCACAGGCACGTAACCTGGGTCTCCTGATGGACGGCAGGCTACAGTTTGAAGGGCATGTACTAGAGGTAATGCGAAACTGTTTTTATAGAATAAGAGTTTTATACGGAATTCGAGATTTTGTTGATGTTGCGACTAGACTAAAATTATGCGAATCGCTCATCCTATCAAAACTAAATTACGCTGACACAGTTACGGGAGGATGTCTGCTAGCGAGAACGGAGAAAATGCTTCAACGCATTCAAAACGCTTGTGCACGTTTCTGTTTTCCAATTCCCCGTAGAGCTCATGTTACTCCCTTTTTGAACCAGAATCAGTTATTAAATATGTCTGCCCGGAGAACTCTACACTTTGCTTCACTTCTGTTTGGGGTTGTCATAAATGAAAAACCACCTTACTTGTTTAAAAAGTTGAAATTCGCTCAATGTAAAACTAGATTTGCTGTGCGCCTTATTTGCCCACAACATCAAACGGCTGCCTTTCGTGGTAGCTTTCGGTATGCTGCCACGAAGTGCTGGAACAACCTGCCACCCCCAATCAGGAACTCTAAATCTGCTGCCTCTTTCAAGCGTAGTCTACAAGTATATCTATTAAACGAACAGATTGCAAATTCATGAGCAGCCGTATTAGTCCACCCAATCACACAACAGTTACACAATAAACATACACTCACAACCACACAAATACTTACACATTTTGCACATTTACATGTAAATATAAATATACACATACCTATATATTCACACACATATACATTATACACGCACACATACCCACGCATAATACACACTCGAACATTTACACTCATACACTGCATGCAAACAGTACATAGCTACTTATATCTACTGTTAGGCATTGTGCTATTAAGTCGCTGTACAAGAGATATCTATTTTTTGTAAAACTGTTAACAAGTACCTATTAATTAAGTTGTTTGTTTCGTTGACTGGTGACGCTCCCTCAACAAACTGGCTTCCACAGAATACCAGCGGTGTGATCGGGGCTACTCCCCCGGCCGTGCCATATGCTGAGTGGGCGCCATTTTGGTCCAGTTAAATTTAGCTTTTAAATTTCAGTGTATAAATTCATCTATTGTAATATCGGACCAAATAAAGATTTTTCTTTCTTTCTTTCTTTCTTTTAGTCAGCAATTGATATTATAAAGCGAAAACTAAAAAACCGGTAAAACGGGAAAAAATTATCTTGAGATTTCCGAACGATATAGGTTGAGATCAGTAAGCAGACCAGAGACAGGGAAACCGTTCACCTTTTTGCCTAGCAGTGCAATAGTCGTTCAGTTTTTATGGGCTCATATTACGAATCTTAGCAGCGCTGAAACAGGCCTGCCTTTGAACTGCGCTGCGAATGGATGGTTTTCGTATTTGCTGGGCCCGTAATACCAGCAAATACGAAAACCATCCATTCGCAACGCATTTCAAAGGCAGGCCTGTTTCTGCTCTTATGATATTTTTTTCCCGTTTTACCGGTTTTTTAGTTTTCGCCTTATAATATCAATTGCTGACTAAAAGTACGTTTTTATGAGTGTAATTTACTTAATCAGCATAATTTCTTTAATTCACAGTAGATTTAATAAAATTATGGAGTAATTCATATGGCGTGCGACTATTCTGTATCTTCTTACCTACCTAGATTTTTGAACGATTCTTACTGGCAAATATGGAAAGCTGTCAAATAATTGAAATAATAACAATGTCAACATTGGTAGTTTCTTTGCAAATATAAATAAAATCAAAGATTAAAATAGTATTGTTGACATTATTTAAGTGCAATTTATTCAATAGTTTTACTGTAAAATTAATATAATAATAAAAACCGGGTTATAAACTATTGCACATAATATTAGTTTCCAATCACAAACTGAGATAAAAGGCAATAAATTCCTATTAGCCGAGCATGTAAGAAATGTGGAAGAACTGCGACATAACGGCTAAAGCTACTTAATACGAGCCCACGTAATACGTCAGACATTTGTGACACTAACACCATACAAAACCAGTTTTACCGTAAGTATGTTTATATGTGATATATTTATCTGTTTGTTCAATCTGCAGTGACCTGTGAGAATCCTCAACTGTTCTCGAAATAACATTAGAGCCTCTAGTGAGAACATGTTGGAAAATTCTGTAATTAAGGCTTTAGCATGTGTCTGGCCTGTCGATCTCATCCAGTGTTGCTTGCTCTGTTTGATTGACCACTCTGTTAGCAAGCGTATGCACCTGGGTATGCCCAGTACTAGGTCCGGGGATTGTACTTATTTTATTACATGTTACTCATTTCCAATTTACTAATTGTTCTTATTATTTTTACAGATCTGTGTTGTCACTGGTGTAAAATGTGACTGTGTCTATAATCAGAACAGCAAGTGCAAGCATTTTAGTGCCTTAATATCCTATGTTAACATCACCTCCAGCTTGTCAAAGACCAGTAACAAACAACATTGTGGCAAACCTAGTATTCGGCAATTTGTTCATTATAAAATGTTCTAAATTCTTCGAAGATATGACTAATAAAGACTGATTCAATATTTACAAAACCTGTTTTATTCACAAATTTTAACAATAACATACTATTATTTGTAGAGAATATTGGTGGTTGTATCGCAATCAACACTTCTGACAGTTGACCATCTGCATTTGTTTCCAATTTCTGCCGTGTTGTGCGCGGTCGTTATCTGTCCACCACTACCTACTCGCTTTGCACATAGCCAATCTCCCTAAACTATTGTAGATATTGTAAACCTTGTATATTCTGTATTTTAGTGAGTTTTTAAGTATTTTAAACTAGTTTTAAAATCCTAAACTCGAATTCTAAAGTCTTTTTTAATTCTTTGGTCTAACTACTTGAGAAGTTTTTATTACTTGTCACAGACCAATAAGTGTTATTTTTTGAAGATTGCCAAGCATCTAAATGATGTGTGTTATTCTAGTAACTTCAATAAATTAATATTTATATTCTTTACATTTTACATGATAATATAAAATGTGATATATAAAAGGTGCTATTCAGGGAAGAAAGGGAAAAGTTATGGTAATTTGGCCAAAGCTAATGAAGCTAAAACGTAAGTTACCGCGAATCCACTTTTAATGAAATAGCTGGTCATAATCTATTAGATAATCTATTATTTAGAACTGGAAATAGTTGAATCGCAAACTACAGAAACATGATTATGATTTTAAAGTATAATTTCATCATCATCAGCAACCCACACTCGTCCACTGCTGGACATAGGTCTCCTCTAATGCCACCGCTCCCGATTTTCAGCCACTCTCATCCAGCCCACACCAGCCAGCCTTCGAATGTCATCATCCCATCTTGTCGCAGGGCGTCCAACACTTTGCCGAGTCGCGGTCTCCACTCAAGGACTTTACGGCTCCAACGGTTGTCAGTTCTGCGGCTAATGTGACCAGCCCACTGCCACTTCAGTTTGCTAATTCGGTGGGCTATGTCGGTTTCTCAGGTTCTCTGTCGGATTACATCATTTCTGATGCGGTCTTCAGAGATACTCCGAGAATAGCTCTTTTACATAGCTCTTTTGAGCGACTTTGAACCGGTGGATTAGTCCAGCCGTGAGTGTTCACGTCTCGGCACCGTAAGTCATGACCGGGAGGACGCATTGGTCGAAGACTTTCGACTTAAGACTATTAGGGATGGGTGACGAGAAGATTGGACGAAGCCTACCAAATGCCCAGCCTAGCTGAATTCTTCTATTGGCTTCTCTCTCGAAGTAGTTTCTGCCTAATTGGAGCGTTTAACTTAGATAGACATATTCCTGGACAATTTCGAGAGGTACTCCATTAACAGTGACCGGTACCGGATCAACGAGCTCGTTGAAAATGATCTTGGTTTTATCCAAGTTCATCCGAAGACCGATGTGATTGGAAGATTCAGCCAGGCTACTCACCTGTAGGCCATGTAAGGTTTCCGTCAACATGACGATGTCGTCTGCGAATCGAAGGTGTGACATGTACCCGCCATTGATATTGATTCCGCGCTCTTTCCAGTTTAGCATTTGAACCAGTCCTGCAGCGCAGCGGAGAAGAGTTTCGGAGATATAACATCTCCTTGTCTCACACCACGTCGCAGCAGGACAGGCTCGGTTTGGTCATTTTGGATTACTACGGACATATTAGCGACGTTATACAGACACCATCAACACCTCGATATATCGCCAATCGACTTGGCACCTCTGTAAGGCCTCGAGAAAAGACCTGCCAGGCTAAGATGCGCACCGCGACAAAATTTGTCGACTCTCGTTCGCGAGAGCGTATCTTTCTATCCCGCTCCTCACCCTGTCAGGTGAGCGAGAAGCAACTAGCGCTGACGCAATACGAGTGTCGACAAAATTATCTCGTGGTGCGCATCTTAGCCCGGCAGGTCTCGACGGAGTTAAAAGGTTTTTCATAGTCCACAAATGCCATGCACAGGGCCTGGTTATATTCTTTGATCTTCTGTATAACCTGTCTCACTGTGTGAATATGGTCTATGGTGCTTAAACTCCGTCGGAACCCGGCTTGCTCTGCAGGTGAGCTTCGTCAAGTCTTCGTGTAAGGCGATTCGAAAAATAACCGAGTTAAATATACGCCAAAGTTCCTTCAACACCGGGCTTGCCGGCAGATTTCAGAAGCTCGGTGTGACTCCGTCTTTTCCCGGGGCTTTTCCATTTTTAAGTTGTCCAAGAGAAGCCTCGATCTCCTCCAAGCTGATGTCGGGTAGATCCTCCATCGCATGGCGGGTTAATGTGGCTCTTGAATCCTTCTCATCCGGCGTAGGGTGGGGTAAGTGCGACGCGTATAACTGGCTATAGAAGGTGTAAACTTCTGAAAGAATTTCTGGCTTTGATGTGACGACTCCTCGATTGTTTGGTCAACTTCGACAGGTGGCTCCTATCAAGCTGTTGTACGAAGACTTTGGACCCCCCCTGGTTCTGCTCAATTGCTCTCTGTATTGAGAGTGTATTGGAGCTTCGGAGGTCACGTCTTAACAGCTTGGAGATGTACTTATTTAGAGCCCGTTGTTCTGCCGAAGTGACTGATGGATCTTTCCGCCTCTTGTCCATTAAATCCAGAGTATAGACCGCTTGCTACTCACAGAACTTTGTGCCCTCGTCCCGAAGGATTCCACCACTTGGTCGAATTCTTCGTCGATATATACGTCAATTGTGGTTTCCAAGGCAGTGAATCGATTTTCCAATTTCAGTTGGAAGGCATCGGAACCAGCGAGTGATTGGAGCAGATTTGACCGGAGCGTGGACTTCATCAACCGAGAACGTTCAAGCTTAAAATTGATATTCAGAGTGCCTCTGAGAAGTCGGTGATCACTTCCGGTTTTAAACCTATTGATCACTGAGACATCTCTGAATATTCGCTTACTGTCCGATATATATTATGAAGTCGATCTCATTTATAGTCATAGTATCTGGGCTCTGCCACGTCCATTTCCTCTGGGACTGTTTCTTAAAGAATTGATCCCAGAAAGAGCCCACCAAATTGAGGGTTTGCAACTGTTTTATAATGTATAAATACAACTGTTTTATAATGTATAATGTTCTTTTATATTAAATGATTTATTAAACAAAACATGATATCTTTAAGTATTTAATTGCTTACCCGTCCTGAGTAAAAAAGGTAGGTAGGTATCTAAATGATATACCTATTTTTTTATTTTCTTAAATCAAAAAATCAAAAGAATAACAATAAATCAACGTTGGATTTAACTTGCAATTTAATTTTACAACAATACAGTAATTTACTTTGCTATAAAGCGAAAGGATCAAAATTTGTCAGTCTAACTGTAAAGAAAACGTACTCGGCAACTCTATGCAAACAGTAACACATGCTTATGTGTGAGTGAAATTTTGCAAATCAAAACCGAAACATGACATTTCGCACTAGCCGAGAACGCTCTTAAACACAACCACAAAATAGGGAACACAGCGAAAAAATGCCACCATTTACAAGGCAAATCATTAACAATGTTGATAAAACTGGTCTAAAAGTAACTTTTTCAATATTGTTTATTTGACGTTTATCACGCTCAAAAGACGCGCAGTTTGACAAATTAATATGCGCTCATATTATGAAAAGTCCATTCAAAAAAAAAGGTGAACGGTTTTCAAGACGTCAACATAACTGCCCTGCCGCAGGCCTGCTACAGGCCTGCGTAAAGGACGTCATAGTACAAAATAACAAGGCAGTTCAATAGCAGGCCTGCTTTAACGGCTGGTAGTAAGGGTCCTGGTATTACGGGCCCAGAACAACTCCTTTAAATATACCGTGTCTCACACGACGCGACGGGATTTTTGCAAGGGGGGAACCCCCTTATCAATGCTATATATACGTCAGTGGCTGTTATAGCCTGTGAATCACCGATTACTTTAAGTAGGTACCTAGTAGCCGTGAATACTGTAAGTGGATTTCGAAGTTATAATTCATAGAAGAACGCAAGTAGAACGTGTTTAAATCTATTTATCGCATATTCAAAATTGAAGAAGATGACTGAGGAAAATCTGTAAGTAAATTAGACTCACATCTATTTTATCTAACCATAGCGATGACCGTTTAGTTTTGGGCACTTGTAAAAAAGAAGACTTCTATTAAAAATTGACTCCGCGCACTCAAGGCCATCGCTACACTTACATGTTGTGGACGATAAAATACTTATGGCTTCAGTTGACCCCGAAATCGAAGAGGTCGATATACATAGTTATTAATATAAAAAATGTATCGTGCCTCTTCCGCTCGTTGTCTGTTTGATTTGTCACGGCGATTACTGTAACTAGGAGGCCTGCTTACATACTCTGTGCTGTAACTGCAGTTGCAATCTCTGAATTAGGTATTCTGAATTCCGGAATACTTAAGTTGGTACCTAGGTACTTACTTCGCAGAATGGATTGGGTACAGTGGCAGCAATAGGGTATTTGACTAATCTCGATATATAAAAAATATTTATACTTTTCCAAATACTGGTAAATGACGAACCAATGGCCAACATTTTCAGTTAAAAAATAACGTCTAGCATTATCAAAGTTTCAATGGGCAAGTCCATTTTTTAAGTATAAATTTAGAAAAATATTTATATCATTGAACAAGTTCATTTTCCACCAACTTTTATTATGAAACCATTTACTTAAACGAAACAGTTGATATACCTAGCTACCAAACAAATTTACTAGACGCGCATACAAGATACGAGCGTGTGACGTCACTTGCCTGTAGCCATTGTATAGAGCGTTTTTGGGCTTGCCCAAAATTATGTGCTCTTAAAGTTATGATTCTCAGGTGATTCAAATCAGAATCGAGCAATTCTTTGAATAATGTTTCTTAAATTGAGAGGTTTTTTGATTAAACACATACATTTTTTGTCAAATACCCTATTCATAACTTATTATAGCCACATTCAGACTGGTCCAAAGTTAGAAAACAACCTAAATGGCCAATAACACCGCTACCGCTAAGTGGCCTAATTATTAAATACACCTATCATGATCAAATATATCGATGCACCGTGTTGGTAAATACATTATAATAAACGCTTGAACCTAATATTAACATTCGTGGATACACGTTAGCCGCCATTATTAAAGAGACAGGCAAAGTGTAACCTACTTATTTACAATAGCTACGGTAATCACGAATATGCATACGCACGCAGGATAGATACTTATATTACATAGTTTTTGATTGATTGATTTTATTAATTAGTTTATCAATTAAGGAATTTTGACAGGTTGTTGTAACCTGATGTGTGGCTGTCTGTACTAAAAGACTTTCGCGAGTGAAACCAGTTCTTGGCCGGTTTTTTTATATTTGAAAGAAAGAAAAGAAAGAAAGAAAAATAATTTATTTCCTGACACAAAGTACATATAAGTACAAGACAGTTTGAAAGGCAAAAAAAAATACATCTAGTGTCAGTGAAAAAGGCGTTGTTAGTGAAAATTGTTTCTTTTTTTACAGTTTGGAGGCAAAAATATTATCAATGACGGATACCATTAAGTCTAAGGATAAATTGCGAATATCTGCATCAAATTCATACACTTTAAAAAAAAATGAGTCCAGGTTTTGAATTAAATGAATCATTAACATTCCAAATCAAAGCTGTAAGCATAAATCACAATAATATAGGGAGAGTATCGACTATATTTATACGTTTTATGAAAAATCGAGATGTTGACACGAAGTATGAGATCCAATTTTCCAGTCCTGAATTAGGAATTAAAAATAAATGCTTCAATGATGATGGCACGTGGTGTGAGCTTGTCGGTGACTATACGTCGAAACCCAATTTCTTTAACGTGGAAGTAAGATGGTCTAAAGTTCGGACAGTCGCTGATTGCTTCGCAACGCTGTACGACGATGAGGACTTAGTAGACTTCCAGCTGAAGGCAGAAGACGGTTCGGTGCAGATGCACAAGGCAGTGCTGGCGGCCAGCAGCCCGGTGCTGCGGCGCATGCTCGGCGGGGCCTGGCGGGAGACCGCAGAGGGCTGTGTCGAGGTGCCAGACGTCTCCAAAGACACATTGCAGCATCTCAAGGACTATATCTACCTGAATAAGCTTCCAGAAACAGGCCTACAGGAACTTCTGCTTCTAGCGTTTTATATGATGACAGACTTAGAGAACAGGGTAAAAGATAAGATTGTAGACACATGAAGGCAGAGTCTGCCTTAGACATCGAGAACTATAACTAATTAACTTTTGTAATCATTTCAGGTTGGCGAATAGACGAACGGGATTTAGAAATCCGCGAAAACATCGGCAAAGGCGAGTTCGGTGACGTGATGCTGGGCATCCTTAACGGAACTCAAAAAGTGGCCGTCAAAATACTGAAGGACCGGGAGGCGGCGAGCAAATTCCGAGCGGAGGCCAGCGTCATGGCGTAAGTGTGACTTATACCACAGTTTGCCCAATAATCATCATCATCTTCAGCCATTTATTTGCCACTAGTTTTTGCCCGCTGCTTCGCTCATGCCCCCCACTTCCCTGAAATGGGGGGTTAAAAGAGGGCAAAAAGTAGCAGTAATTTACTCTCCATCCTTTCAACTATCTCTACTTAAAAAATCACGTCAATCTATCGCTGATTGATGATTGGCTACACGGTGATTGGTTATTTTTGATGTGAGATGTCGAAATGTCACTAAACTACCAATGACGCTGAAGTTGGACTTCAGTCTACACGTACGCCATCTAACGGAATTTCCACACGCGGTAGCCCCTATTGGGTGAATATTGCTGGATGGACATTTTGTACGTGTGTATAGCTGGAGGCACGAAAGTATAG